>VWPU01010164.1:0-487856 GCA_013398955.1 Callaeas wilsoni
TGTGTGTGTGTCCGTGTGCGTGTTTCTGTGTGCGTGTCTCTGTGTGTGTCTCTCAGTGCGGTCAGTCCTCCTTGGAGTGGCGGGTTGGCAGCTGGGGCTCTCCTTTTGGGTCTGGGGCGCTCCCCTTGGACTGGGGGCTCTCCCTTCGGATCCAGAGCGCTTCCAGTGGGACGGGGGCTCTTCCCTTGGGTGGAGACCCCGCGCAAGGGAACTCCTGGAGGCTGAGAGCCTTCGAGGGACCGGCATCCTGGGCTACGCTGCTGAAACCTTCAGGATTCTGAAGCCAGTAGGGTCGTACCAATTCCCTTGGAGCTAAATGCAGTTCAATAATGCGAGGGAAATTAAAAAGCGGACCTCGGCCTCCCGCCCCCCCATGCCACCGCCGGAGGTGCCGCACGTGCCGCAGCCGCTGGGTGGCGCCGTCAGGAAGGAGAAGCGCGCGCGAGGCGGCGGCGCGGGGCCGGTGCCGCCTCAGGCGCCTTCGGCGGAGAGCGGCGGGCGCTGTTCCCAGCGCTGGGCACCCACCGCAGAGGGGCTCTGCCTGGCTCCCAGCCCCCTGCACGGCATCCCGGTGTCTGCACAGACTGGGGTGGCTGGGAGGATGCCGCCACTAGTCCTGCCGGCCGCACCGGTTCTGATACAAAGCAGCGCTGCTGCCGGCTGGGTGTGAAGATCGTCCTCCTCCTCTTCTTCCCTCCAGTCGGTAGTACCCTCAGAGTCTCCCTGTCCCGCAGACACCGCTGGCTTCCATCAGCTGCCAGCCCCGATTTCCGGGGTGCTGTTCCAGCCCCTCCTGAGCCCCTCGCTTCTGCGGCCCCCGACAGTGGGGCGGGCTGGCACCAGGCACCACCGGCACCCCCAGAACTGGAGCGTGGTAGCCGCTGGTATCCCAGCGGGTGTGCTGGGTGGGAAAAGCGTCCCACCTGGGTGGGCGGGAGAGACTCCTGCAGGGAGCCTGCCACGGGAATGAGCCCGGCTGTTGCCAGTGATGCCCAGTGCCCTGAGTGCAAGGGTGCACCAGGACAAGGGAGATGAGCTGCGTGGTTGGTGCAGAATCGCTTTCCCTTCTGTGGCTGGGGTCATGCAGGGCTCCTGTCCAAGTACATCTGAAAGAGAAAGTGGGGCCCCGCTCCCCTGGGCCAGCAGAAGCAGAGGTGCCAGGCACTCCGGAGCAGTGGCAGCAGTTTGGGGCACTGCTGGTTTCATGGGTCAGCTTGGGGGAACATGAGACCCCTGAAGGGGCAATTTCAGTTGGAACTGCACAGTAGTGGTAATCAGAGGCTGAGAGAGGATCTGGCATGGAGGATAATCTGGTCTAATGGTAGGGAGGGGTTCATGTGGCTGGAATACTCCTGTCCAGGAAGTGGCCCTGGGTGCTGAGATAAGGAACAGTCTCGGCATTGTCTTGCAGCCATCCTGGAAGGGGAGCACTGTGAGCCCAAGCTCTGGGGCCACCATTGGTCAGTGGGATGGACCAAGGGCTGAGCTGAGGTGCTGTGTACCCCAGCGTCCCCTTTTCTCCCTTGGCCGAGCATCTCCTTCCCTCCCTTTGACTTGCACAGGCCTCAGCTTCATCTTCTCTTGCCTTCGTATGACCCAAGCTCTGTCTTCTCCAGGACAACCAAACCAAACCTTCTATCCCTTCCTGACCCTCCTTCTCTATCCCTTTGCTAAATCGCCTCTTTCTGTCCCTTGCCAAACCGTCCCTAACATCTGATCTACAAGTGGGGTCTCAACAGAGCTGAGTAGAAGGGGGAGAGTCACCCCCGCCCTTGACCTGCTGGCCAGGCTGCTGGGGATGCAGCCCAGGACATAGTTGAGATTGCTCTATAGTGAGGATGATTCTAGATTGTAGGTAGAAGTTTTTACTTGTCCTGTCCTTTTGCAGAGGTGACACTTTGACTGACATTTGAGAACCTCTGGTAGAGCTTAAGGACATCTGCTGAAGAAAAGATTTCCCTAAGGAGGAGGTCTCATCGCTGTTTTATTCTGTTGCCCAATGAATCTGGATGTCTTCTTCCACTTTAGTAATTCTCAGATTCTGAGGCATGCTCTAATGTAATCTGGTTTGAATATTTAAAGGTCCTGTGGGTGCCCTGTCTTTAAGGGAAAGGCAGAGGAAAGTCCATCTTAGAGCATCGTTGCAGAGTAGCTCGGTTCAAGCTAAGGTAGGTATGGGCACAGCATCAACATCTCAGCTGATATAAATATGCTTGGCCTGTTCAGTGATTAGGATGATACCAGTCTGTGCAAAAAGTATGGGATAATTCAGTTCTGTGGCATGGGAAAGATTTGATGTTCTTCACGCTCCCAATGTGCTGTCAGCAACAAAGGACATTCCTTCATTAACTTCTGCTGTGTTTAAGTACATTGAGTGTTTGAATAGTCAGCTTTGCTGTTGGGGTGTGTGCCTAAAGAAGAGTATGGCTAGCAGAAGGAACTATTTAGCTGAAGAAAAAAAAGTATTCTCTGAAAATTGGAACCAGTTTTCCTTACCTGACAAAAAATTGGAAAGTTATGTGATGTCGTTTCATTTCCAAACCAGAAAGAAACATGGTCAAAAACTGAAATTTAGTGTGAGTAAAGCTATCACATTGGCTTGTTCATTTCAGATTTACAGTTTAGACTATATTTTATGTAAAAATGTTTTAAAGCAATAATTTCAAACAGCACTTCAACATATTTTAATTTTTTTTTTTCTTCCAAGCAAGACTTAGACTTTGTCAGGGAGTTGTCCCAAGACATTCTGGTTTAAAAAGTCCCAGCATTTCCAAAGGGGTGAAATGCTCCATTAGTTTTGTAACTAAGTGTAATTACTTATATTTTTATTTCTTATGATCTGCATTGCATTAGTTTTGAACTCCTATATATCTTATTCAGAGGATATTTTCAGCATTAGCTGTCTATTTTAGTGGGGATTTTTATCTAGGTGTTGTAGACAGGAAGTAAATGTAAAAGGTATTTCAGATGTAAAATAAACATTCATTTAATTCCTGTGGTAGGAACACATTTATATTTCATGGTTTCTAAATTCAAAATACTGCAATATCTAGATCTGGATGGCTGCTTTCGAGGGGAAATGATAAACAACATTGTCCCTTGCAGTTAGATAGCAATATTGAGAACAGTCCATTCAGCAACAAGTCAAAAGATTTATATTAAAAAGGAAAGCCATATTAATCTTGCCTCGGTTGCACCAATGTATGAAGTTTACTTGAAATAGAAGGTAGAAACAGTAACCTGCAAAAGAGGGTGATTACACTTCAGCCTAGAGAAGCAATGATAACATGGAGATAGAAAAGGAACTGTCGGTAACCTAGAACTATTTTTTTCTTCTGCATTGAAACAGAAAACTCAGTATCTGCAGTAACTGAAAGGATGGGCTTGTCTGATGTTATGTGTGTATACTGCTTCATAGAATACGTGGGGAGAGATGCATTGCAGTATGTAAAAAGTCTTTGTCAGATATAGAGTGCTTTTGATCTTGGTATTTTATCTTGTGTGAATTTTTGTGTAATGTGGCTTTCATATATATGGCATGGAATAGTTTGTTTTACTGATAGTGAAGGAAAAGTAAATACCTAATGCAGTATGCTAAATGATGTGGATATGTGGATATACAGATGTTTGTGGGTTTTGTGCTTTTATATAGGTATTCCTGAGTGCAGAAGAACAAATAAAAAATTGTAAGTGGTAGCTAGATTTTCATTATTTTAACTCACTGTTTCATAGTAGCAGATACAGATAGCAGGTTTATGATCGTTTTCCTTAGACACTCTCAAATTCAGGTAAGATAAAATATTTTCATGGTCTCTATTGACCAGGACTTGTGAGCTCTGAGCTAAACTTTGAGTTAAATGCTGCAACCAGGCAATTGGCTTCATGGGCACGACATAGTCTTTTAATTTTCCATTTGTAAAATGGATGAAACCACCGAGAGCAATGGCTGATCACCCTTAAGAGAGTCTGCCATGCATCCCCATATGGATCAGATGACCTCCTGAGGTCTTTGGCAGTCTTATTTTCTGATTTTTTTTTCCCTGCCTTTTCCATTTAAAATGCAGTGCATCTGATTGGTCATATTAATGGGTGTGTCTTACCCCGTATATACTCAATTTCAACACAGTGACATGCAGTGCCAGCAAGGGGCTCCCAGCATTATTACAGTACAAATAATAAAAAAATACAGCCTTGGTGTGAGTTGGTTATTACTACTCAAAAGCAATACAGTAGGTTCATACAAACTATTTTTTATCTCCCAGGAAGAAGTTTTCACTGAGACAAAGAGAGAGGATTATCGCTTCATGAATAAACAACTGTAGAGACTTTTCAGATTAAAAAAGCAGAGATTGCAAAAGGCTTTCCAGGAATAGTATAATTTCTTTTGTTAAGTTGCTCTAAAGGACACTGTGTTCCTTGCCATTTTACCTCAAAAATATATTTCTCCATCTATGGGGAAATTCGTCTTCCAACTTGGTGAAGTATGGTTGGGTTTTAGAGCTATTATGAATCTTGTGCAGGAAACATGGGAACAGTTCTGATGTATGACAGATGTAGTGCAACTACTATGATGAAAACCATTCAAGGAACTCATATTTTTCTTTCTCATCTGCTGTGTTCAGAGAACTCTTCACTGTGTATCATCAGTCTGGAGTTACAGAGCTCCAAAGCTGGATGTCAGAAAACTCAGAAAACGTCACTGGTTCCAGCTCATCCCTCATGTAACTCCATGGATTTGGATGAGATTATACCAGGAGTAAGCTGAGGCCAATGATCTTCACTGAGCCTGCTTGACTTCATGAGATTCAGCATGAGGATTTGTAATGCTAAACTGTCTGTAGAGGCCAGAGAATTGTGTAAGTGAACTGGAGGAGTTAGGAAATGGGGAGGGGGAAGGAGAAAGAAAAAGTAAGGAGGGAAGAGAAAGCTGATTTCAGATGACTGTCAGCTCTGCCTATATCCTTGCCCTTTATATGTTCCCTGATTTTATTTGCTTTTCTTTTTGTCATTCTTTTATTCATTTTATTTTCATGGTTTAGTTATTTTAGCCAGCGTTTTCTCTGTGGTGCTTGTTCAGTTTTTTAGCACTGTCATTTGAACAGCTTTTAACAGCTACACATATTAATCAAGTGACAGGGACCCCCTGGGGGAAGCGATTCAGCCTTTTAGCAGCACTTGGGAAATCTCCTTTACTCTGATTCCATGGAGCTCTGCATATGCTTAGTAGCAAAAAGGAACTGTGAAAAAGCGGACTTCAGTAGATTTAACGCAGAGCAGGTGGAGACCTTGGACTGTGGATCTACTTGAAAAGAATAAACTCTCTCCATTAAAGGAGAAAATCTGGACTGGGTGCAGAGTTTACTGATGTTTGTGAATATTGTGCTCTTGTGGTTGTTATTTCCTTGTTATGTACATTACTTCAGTGCTAAGACATAACTGTCATGGACTATGACTTGTACTTGATACACACACTGGTCTTAAAGCTGAGCTCCTATTTTGGGAAAGGCTCTCCTGGATGGAGATTATGTTTTTGAAGTGAACGAGAGGGAAAAAAATAGTAGGTTTGCAGTTCTTCTCTGAGTTTCTTTTATCATCAGGTCTTGGTGACATTTTCAGGAGCAGATAGGAAAAGTCAAATCAGAAAGCAATTTGAGCTTTCCACTCTGCACAGATACTGGATTTAAGCTCTCGTCTGACTCAGAGTTATGATTTTGAAAGTCTTTTTCAGGAAATACCTTTTTTAAAGATCACTTTACTACTTGAAATCATAATTTGCAAGAGAAATCTTTTATAAGATCAAATGAGCACTTTTTTCTTTTTCAGTGGGAGCTTTCAAGAACACAGGACAAAAAGCGAAGGCTTTTTAGTGTTGTGTTTTGCTTTCTGTAACTTTACGAAGATTGTGGAGGTAGTGAAAACTGTGCTCTCAGTAAGAATAAGAGGCAAGCAGAGTGATCTGTGAAAGACTCTCTTTCTGTTTTGAAGTCCAGAGGCTAAACACATTTAAGGAAATAATATTTAACACTATGCAAGATTTGGCGTGCAGTGCCCACTGCAGCAAAGTCTCCATGTAGTGTTTGAGAACTATTTCCTCCAGGAGGAGGCAGTTTCTGTAACAAAACAAAGGCAGTTTTTCTCCTAGCAAAACAAGTGATTATGTTGGCAACTGTAGATAGGAAATGATGAATATGTCGTTTTTCACAGTACAGGCATTACCTGAATGTTATTTCTATAAGAAGGTTCAGCGATGCTAAAAGAAAAAGAAAAAATCTTGCTAGCACTACTGTATTGATTGAAGACACAAAATATTCTGGTTTAGCTGATGCTCAGATTCATCGTATGTTTAGTCTTTATTCTCTCTGGCTACATATATGCGTAAGTGCATTCTTGTTGAGATTAAAACCAAGTTATTGATCTGTCAAGCTGCTTCTAAAAACTCATCCTCTGTCAAGAGCTGTGCTGAACAACGTGTAGCCCAAAGTAGCCAATTTACAAAAGACAGATAATTTAGAAGCAAAGTTGTCATGACAACTTTAACTCCATATCCACCTTTTCCATGCACACATTATGAATGAAGGAGTGAAGGGGTTGTCAAGGGAACTTAAACTGAGCATCCTAATTTCTGGGATTCAGAGTTTAGTCTAAGCACTGGTTTTGCTGAGTTTTAATTACTGCTTCTTATTCAGAATTCTAGTTAGTCCTGTATTTAGACTTTTAGATTATTTTGGGATCTTATAGATTAATGATATGCATAATATGCAAGAAGAAAAAAAATTTAAAAATACTCCTAAGACTTCTGTTGAAATTTGCATAGAACTCCAGGTGTAGCATTGTGCTAAACCTCACTTTCAGCAGTACTTCTGTGAAGAGAGGGATCTTTGATACCTTTATTCTAGTTACGCGTCCGTGGTTTAGATTTCACGGCAATTTTACCCTGGGATAGCAGCACAGAGCTAAGTGGCACTATTTCTAATGCACAGCAGCGTAAGTAAAACAAATCCAGATAAACCTGTTCTTTACGAAACGTAACAGACTTTTCTTCCTTTTTTCTTGTGTAAACAAAGTAAAATAAACACAAGGATCTTTTACTCTGGTCAGTCACTGGAGCACTAATGGCTAGCTCAAATCAGCCATTAGTTCTCACTTATAGGTACAGCTAATGTGGAAGAGGAAGAGATATTGGATGTCACTCATTTTGTCAGAACAGAAACTGCTCCATAATAATTTACAATAATATCTTAAGTGAGAAAGCATTGGATAGATGACTGTTTCTTCCCTGTACTAGCATCAGTTAAGTGCGTTCATTAACACTGTTTTGGAGAAAGCCTGTGCTGCCTGCCACCCCCAGGGACCTGCAAGCTCACCTTCTCTCCATGCATTCAGCTGACTTGTGAGGGTCCTTCCCAGTCTGTCCCTGACCATGCACTTTCTGCAGTGCCTCCCTCTCAGGCTGCAGCACTGCTGCAAGTACACGGGAAATTTGGTATAACGTCCAAATGCATGTTGTTACATGCTGGAAGCAAATCAATGAACTGTTTCATTTCAGTCCAATGTTCAAGACTCTGTAGGAGAGAAATTGCTGTAGTCTGTGCTGATTCATCTGGACCTGAGCTTTGAACTTTGGGCCAGATGTTGGTACTAGCTGATGTAAGTGATACAGAGCAAAACCTGCTGGAATGCAAGAGTTTGAGCATGAATTGCAAACTGAAGGCATACCAATGAATGGTTTCAGCAATAACTTTTGGCTACAGATTCCTGGGTCCATCTGTGCTAGAAAGTGGTCAGCTGCCGACCGCTGTTTTTAACAAGAGTGCAACAGCGGCAGGAAACTCTCCAGGGCAAGATTAAAATTCAGGCAATGGGAGGAAGCTTTCCCTGCTGTTGCCCTGAATCACCTTTTCTGCAGATAAGGGGCGTCACTGCTGTGGTGCCTTGCCAAAGGCACGTATTGTGGAAAAGAAGGGTACTGAGTGTAAAGCAGGAGAGAGCTTGCACAAAGTTATTTAACAACCTAGGAGAAAGAATCACCAAACAGAAGCATGGCCATCTTTTGAAATGACCCCTTGGGGGAAGGTGGTCAAAGCCAGACTCTTGGGAAAATCTGTAAAACTGCTGCCTCTGTCTACAGGGATGAATGGTTGGGACAATCTGTGGAGTAAACAGCTGTTTCAGGAGGAGAGGAGGAAGCACGAGCTGGAGAATATAAGCATGGGCAAGCAGTTGTCAGCTGAGTGGATGGGGCTGATAAACTGAGTCTTACAAACATTTTGAGCAAACTTCTGTACCTGCTTCTGGTCTGTGAATATTCCAGCCCTGTGGCAAATCTCTTCCATACATCCTATGCTGTTCCTATTGACTTTGAGGGTGAGTTTGGAGGTCCATACAGCGTTGCTGGCTGTGTGTTCTTGTTGGGAGACTTGTAAATGAATTTTAAATGGTTAAAAAGTTATTCATAGACCAATAAGTAAAGAAGATGAGAAATACTTATTACTATGAATTTTACTGTCTTAAGCACAGAAGGTTTCCCACCACCCTGAGAAAAACATTTGAATTGTATTTAAAATAATTAAACAACTTGTCCAAGTATTGGGAGGAGTGGGAGCAAAGCCAAGAAAGCTTCACTGGCTAATTTTGAAGCATATGGCACAATTAATAATGGACTGAAACTGCAAAATTAGAGCTGAATATTGGGAGTTTTGGATAGTGTGCATTGGTTCAAAATGAGCAGCACTTGAACACCACAGTGACAGGTACATAGAAGGATCTAATAATGCATACGTTCCAGAGATATAAAAGTGTAGAAGTCTGCTGATGCATAGGGGAAATAAGTGAAATTCAGCTATTACTTATATTGGCTGTGAACACTTCAATAGAGAGGCTTCATTACCTAGCAAGAGCTGGCATGGAGACCCCTTATATTCTTAGTGGCTGTGAGCATTTTCCATATGATTGGAACATGAAATGTTAAAGCAGCAGATCTGTTTGGACTCCTGACTCAAGAACTGTGGCCTCCAGGTCATAAATTTTATAATTTCATAGCTTACTTAAAAACCTCCATTTCTCTCTTCCTCCAGCAAAGTTTGCTAGGAGTTCAAGTGGGCCATTTACCCTCTTAGGAAGAAGGGATGTTGAATGATTAGTTTTTCTTGTCATGCATGATTTGTGTTATTCATATTGGAACCCTGGACAGAGCACATGCAAAAGAATTCTGTTCCCTTGGTCTTTATGGACTATCCTTTCAAGATCAGCATTTTTTATGTGTGTACACTCATTTTTGATGTCACTTAGCATCTCTTCTGTCCTCATTCTGCAAATTGTTATCTGTGTATTCTCTTGCTAACTTCAGGGGAAGCCGTTTCATCAGTATGACTATGCGTGCTTGAATAAAAATTTGGGGGAGGGGAGCTTTCCTTTGTTCTCCTTTATAAATATCACTGTAAAGGTTAAAGTTCTTGCTTTAACCAAAGAATGAAATGTAAGTTAATATATGACATTAAAAGATCACAAAATTGGGTGGCTGCATGGCAAAATGTCTTGTTTGAGTTTGATATGTATTATGCCCAAATTCTCTCTTTCTTGTAGTGTCTTGTAAGGTTTATGGCCAGAGAAAGCATGGGAATTGGAGCTAATGTGGTCCCATTATACAGGGTTCATAAGCTTACACAGGGAATCTGAAGTCAAGTCAGAGGGGCGAGAACTGGCTGTTCTGTACAGTCTGTCTGGTTTGCTTTGGTAACATCTTTTGCAGATAAGCCACTACTGGCATCATGTACCACTTTATTTTCCATGTGATCAGGCATGCTGTTACCCAGAAGAAGATTGCTATATAGCTCTTTAAAAGCAGTTTGATGTTTTTATTTGCTAGACCCACTGTTTCCCTGGTTATTTTAGTAGCTGAGGTACCAGCTATGGCACCTGCTCTAGGATATGGGCATGTAGAAATGCATTTATTGGTTTTATTTTCATAGCAGAAACAGAAAGTCTGGAAATAATTTTCTGTCTCTCAAGGATATCTCGAGGTCCCTCCCAGAAGTTCATCCTTATTGTGATGGGGGAATGAACATTCCTCTGAAGTGCTTAACTGTCTGACATTAGACACAACTGGAGTGGAGAAGTGGAAGTGGAGAAGAAAGGAATAAGCAAGCGTTTTTCGATCATGCGGTGAAATGCTTTCCCCTCTGAGCAAGACAAAATAGGAACCTGTGAATGCCTCCCAAGGCTCCTTCCTAATGTGGCATAGCTAAATGTTACCCTATATTGAGAGCTGTGTCTGAGTGTCACTGTCAAGCCTCAAGGAAACAAATTCAGAAAAAACAATCAGCCTTCATGCCTCCAGATTGTAATGTTAATTGCCTGATTTAATGCAACTTAGGTTAAGAATTTCAACTAGAGACATTTCTACCCTCAGTCTCTGTCTTAGATTCCTATTCCTTTCCTGAAATAAAGTGTCATCTATAACTTTGAAATTTTTGGATTTGTCAGTTTGTGGTAGATCAAACAAAGTAAGATTTAAATGCAGGATTTTTAATATATGTGTCTTCTTATGCCTTATTAATGCAATCAGTCAGCTTAGGAAAAATATGCCAAAGATAACAAACTTGCAGAGTGCATTCTTTCTTCCTCCTTCAGAAAATATAGGTTATGCTTATGAAGATTAACTGCTTCCTTTGGAAAGCTGAGTGATCTATTTTTATGCAGGTGAGGTAAAATATGGACAGCAACTGTTTATGTCTTTTATGTCCTTCAAGACCATATTCTGTCAGGTTCAGAGCAATATTGCCCACAAAGCCTAAGCCTGGTACAGGTGGAGCCCAGGATGTCAGGGAGCAAAGCCAGGTAGGAGCAGGTCCAGAAGGAGCTTTGGCTGGTCTGTAGGTTCAGGGCACATTGTGCAGTGGGCACGTGGCCGTCCTGAATCTGTTCTTGCCCACCACACAGGCAGGAAGGTTGACAAGGACAGCTGACAAATCCCACAAGCAGCACAAAATTCACACTTGGGGTGATACCTGGTGAGGAGGAGAAGAGCACATCTCCAACTTTACCCTGGCTCTCTTCTCTCCTGCTGCTGTTTTGTCAGGTGAGCCAGAGCAGCCATATGGTAAATAATAAATAACTAAATGATTTCCTTTTTATTCTATTGGATGTTTTTAACCTTCGCACAGAAGATAAGTGAGACTTGATTATGCATCTTCGTAACCGAGTGTGCTGAGGATTTTTAGGATGGAGCCCACACTAAAATATTTCCTCTCTCTGGTTGCATTGCTGCATGACATGGTTCTTACCAGAACAGGGTTGATGTGGTTAATGGGCTGACAGGTAAGAGAAGTAAATGCAAATGCTGCTTCAGTTCATTTGGTTACATCTACAACTAGTCCTTACTGGAGTAGTATTTTCAATGTCTGCTAACCCAGACCTATATTACATGCTCAGAAGAAATGAGGACCTGATGTAATGCTTTTGCCATGTAGTAACTTAAAACACGTGTCCTAAAATTATTTATTAATTGGATTTTACATGCTGAATATCTACGCCTTGTTTGCAGCAGGACATGTAAGGATTTGCAATTTGCAAAACTTGTAGGTGGTGATTAGTCTGTCAAATCCCATTCAAAACTGGCCTGGCTTATTTCTCAGCTGTGAGAGAGATCTTTAGTCAAATGTCCTAATACATTCACCATATGAACAGTTTGCAGGTCACTAACTGTACATTCAAAAGTATTTTACTCAGCGATAAAATCTTCACCACAGATTCATTGTCATAAACATGTGGTGACGAGTTGTTCAGAGCTTTGCACACCACGTGTTGGCTTTATATTAATTTTTAGTTACAATTCTTCTGGGGTTGCCCACAATGACTCAAGGTCTTGCACTAATTGAACAGGAGGAAAGAATAAAATTAATGGACTGCAAAGGTCAGTATGTGGCTTATGACTCATATAATAATTTATTGTAAATACATGAGAGTGGCTGTACATGTGTAGTCAGATGGCAGCCTATAAAGGTCTAGCACCTGGGGTCTGCTGCCTGTTTTCATCTTGAAAACCCCCCTCTTAGCAGTGCTTTGGTCCTTCATGATATACCTAAATTATCTTGCTTTACTCCTGTGACATATTGGACCTTTTGTTACTTTTCGTCTTTGTTACTTCTGATCTTGCTGAAGAAACTGAGCAAAAGTTCTTCTAAAACAGTGCTGTGCTCCCACTAGTGAATGCTTAAATTAAAAGAAACTGAGCCATAGTGGTGCATTTTTTCTCAGAAATCTGTCCTGACTTCCAATTCAAGTTTGCTGGATGCTGTTGGAAGTGTTATGTGTCTGGCAGTACTTGTGCTGGACTGGTCTGGATTGCAAGGGTCTGACCTCTGTGGCATACAAGAGTCCTTGCAGCCCTTGGGTCCCATCATCACAGGCTTGCTGCAGGATGGATGAGGCTTGCTGTAAATACCCTATAGAGCGGATCTGTGTATTAGCAGAACCACTATGATTTCCAAATTTTGATGAAGCAGAGAAATACACACAGGGGATAGAGAGACATTATAAAATGTCCCAGCTGTGGAAAATGCATTTCTTGTCCTTTTCTATTTTTTCAGACAGGGAGTTTTTCACAGTGATTGAGTTATAAACCAGAAATCTCTAGAAAAGTGGATTCAAACATTAAAAGATGCTTTGTGTTTTGGTTTTGGTTTTTTTTTTTTTTTTTGGCTATTCTGTAATTTACCAACAATATTCCAAGAGCTTGTCTTGAAAACACAGGAAAAAAAATTATTTCAAAGCTTAATAATTTGAACTGGCAGGGATGTCAGATTGGCAGAAGTGAAATCTGGACCTGGTACCTTTCCTAGGTCTGTACTGCAATAATTGACTAATGCCAGCTGTGGCAGCAACTATTTGTCCACTGGAATGAGACCAGTCATTAGATACTAATGCCGTCTAGTCACTAATGGACTCTTCAAGATTTGAACCAATGATTTACAGGTTAATGATCTGAAATCTTATTACCAATGTGCATGAGAATAATTGAGAATTGTGGAGCAAGGGGGACTGTATTGCTTAGTAATACTCCTTAAAACAGTACGAACCTTTTTTTTATAAATGGCTTACTTTTGAAATGTTCTAAAGTGATTGTATAAACTTCATATCATAATTATACCCTTGATTTCCTGAGTACCAGAAGACTAATTGTTTTGCAAGTACCCAAAGTATAATCTGAGGTAAATAAATGAATGGAACCAAGATCAACTAAGCCACACTTATTTTAAGTCCCTAACCATACATCCTGAATGTTCCTTTTCAACATCCAATGTACCTGTGCAACCAATAATTCCAGTGTGACTTGTCTTCCTATGAAATTCTGTCTGTTGGTAGAAAATTTAGGCTCATATCTCTGATTTAACCCCTATTCAGCAGTGTGAGCCATGACTGAATGAAATTTTTTCCTTTGAGGTGATGGATAGAGCAATATATCTCAAACTCATTCCACTGTACCTGTATGGCTTTGCTTGTTCTTACAATGAATGGTTTCCATATCCTGGGTCTCCAGTTCCTGTACCTGAAAGCTACAAAAGATGGCATTTGGGTGAGATTGGGCTCTTGCCTTACATGTTAAGGTGAGACCCTTACTGCCACTAGGACGTTCTGAGATATATAAATTTTAAAATCATGTCTACGGAGTGTGAATGAGAGCATGCATGTGTAAGGCATTGGAATTAGTGGCAAAGTAGTATTTAATGTTATGGTGTATAGGTGATAGGTCAAAAAGACTGAGAAAAGGAAGACAAAGTAGGGGAATGATGTAAATAAAATTGCAAGTGTTGGAAGCAGTGATTATTGCTCCATGACCACAGGCCTCATCACAGATAAAAAGCTGGTGCAAAACAACTCATACTGGATATGATCCTTTTTCGTTAAGATAGGCTGCAAAGGCTCCAAGGTTCATGCATTTCACCACCACTCATGATGAACCCAGAAGACTGGATAAGGACTTTCTAGCTGGTGTCTCTCACCCTCTGTGTCACCGTAAGGCATTCAGGACAAGGTACTTGAACACACACACATCTCAGTTCTTTAAACCATAGAGGAATGAGGGAATTTTGAGAGAATGGGTATGGGTGAGGCAAATCTGTTTCTTCAAAAATAAAAGTCTACTTCTCTATCTGTATGGCCTTGCCTTGAGTTTTGCTTCTTTGACTGCTGCATAGGAACCCTACTGAGGTATCTGAGCCTGCTCCAGTCCTTGCTATAGCTGCCTTTACAAACCCCATGTAACTATCCCAGTCCTGGAGACACCTGGTCATTTGCCGGGCTTTATAAAACGAATCTGCATCAGAGCAGACAATTCTGGCACAGCCATAATCATCAGATTTTCCTCTTCTAAAATGCTGTGAAGTAGTTTGGTGCTGGATAATGGGGAATAATACAGGGCAAGATTATTGACCTACTGCGAGGAAAGTTATGTGGTGAAGTTAAATAATTTAAAACCCAAGCTAATCCTGCACTGCTGCCAGCTGTGGAATGGCCTTGTCAAGGTATTATATTAGCTTAATTCTTGCCTCATAACACACCACTTTGACCAGTTTTTTGACACTTTGTATAGACAAGAAATAAATTAAAGCTTTAGAGATAAAGCATATATATGGCCTTTTTTTATTTTGTACAAACGCAGACCTAACATTAGGAAAGGGACTGCTAAATTATGGTACTGAAGTTTTATGAAATGTAATTATAGGTCTGAAGATATTTTGTGTGGAAGGAAAAAGCTTACTGTACACTATTAAAGTGTTTTATGTCCAGAGATGACTGACACAATGCATTATGGGGCTAGAATAAGCATAATTGTCCAGGAAGAAATAATTGAAAATAGTCCTTTAGATGTCAAAATAAAGCTATACATCATGTGAGACTGTCAGCAGTTATTACATATCTTCGGCTGTAGAGACGAGCTTCCTTGGGGGCTCATAATTTATGCTTCAAACAAAAATAACGTTATTTAGGGCTTCTGTTTCAGCATGTCCATGTGGGCACTGCTGGACCAGTTGAGTTTCAAGTGGCCACATATTTTGCCATTACCCTGCTGGAGTAACTGGAGTCTGTGAACCCTGGGGAGGCGGGACACCCCAGAAGTGTCCTGGTCTGCTGACCTTGGATTGTTCCCAATGCCTCGGCAGCATGGGAGCATGGCAAAGACATGCTAGTGCCTACAGCAGTGTAAGCTTGTATGTGCTGGCTGCAGCCCCAGCAGAGCTGGAGTGCACAGCCTTCTTTCTCTGCAAGGATCATGTGCATCTGCTCTGCAGGATGGGAAAAACACTCTTTGAACACGAGAAGCCACAGCTCTGGCTGTGGTCTTAAACCTTGGGATGAAGGGGCAAGGTCATCAGCAAACATTTTTAATCAATATTGTCTCTTAACTAAAAAGAAATCCATAAATATGTGACTACCTTGAATTTTTTTGAAAGCTGAGAGTCTTTGAATGAGTGTATTCATGCATTTTACATAGCGGTAATGTTAATTACTTCAGTCAGCTTGTTGTAAACTAGTAAAGTTTATCTTGTTTGTGAATAACAGCACTGTATCACACAGGAACACCCTGAGAGTTAATTAACATTGGGTAACCAATTTGATATTCCTTGGATAAAAGTTCTGTACAAGCTGATTACTCTTGCTGTTCAGGAAAGGCTGTAGTACCTTTGTTCACATGCAGCAGTAACTTCACAAGAAAGCCCAGCAGAGCTCATTGAACTTACCTCAGCAGCAATGACACGCACTAAACACGAGCCAGCCCTCCCTTCTTCTATGTTACCAGTGGTTAATACATATTTAGCACCATTGCAGTGAAGAAAAATCACAATCATTTTGTTTGTAAGTATATGATTGTATAATTAAAATATAAAAAAAATAAAATTTACTGAAACTATAGTCCATATCTGTATATGAAGGTTACTGTGAAAAGTGTGTTCCACTTTAAACTGCAAATCACATATAGACTGTAAAATGAATATTGCTAGGCTATAGTTTTTCAGCCAGAATAATAATTATTCTCTCAGTGACGATCTTGGCTAGACAGGGTGGAGAAGGAGAAGGAGAAGGAGAAGGAGAAGGAGAAGGAGAAGGAGAAGGAGAAGGAGAAGGAGAAGGAGATGGAGGCTAGCGGTGGAAGAGGGCCGTTGTTTGCTGGAAATGATTTTTAAGAACTGGTTCATCATCTGCTGGTGATTTTCATAGCTCATTCTGCTGAGTGAGGTAGAATCACATACCTTTCTGTATATGTGTGTTTACTTACATAAATACAAACATGAGATGCAGTCTGTAAAATCTGTGCTTTACATCATAGTTATAACAATAAAACAGAAAGGAGGCCTGTCCATGCTTACTTGAATGTCCAGGAAGTCATGATAGGAGTTTTGAAAACATCTAGGTGAAGGGAATAATAATGGAAGCATAAACACATGAAGAGGTTTGCTAGAAATTACTTGGTCAAGTCATGAAATATGAGAAGTGTGTTAACAACATGAAGAGCACTCCAAGGGCAAGACTGGTCATGGTGACAGCCAGGGAATGAAAGTCCTCTGGATAAAGCAACCTAGCTGGACACACACTGCCCAGTTGTGGGTTTGGAAATCTGCTGAAACAAATTTTCATGCATTTGTTTTGATTGAAATGGCAGAATTATTAATATAACATGAATCAAAATCAGAAGGTATCTAGGAAAGCTAACACAAAAGGTTGTAATTCCTAATCCTAAGGGAAAGGTGATAAAGAAGCAGCTCACTAATCCATTTTTCATCTGGGGAGAAAAGCAGATATGTAACAAGAAACTTGTGGCTGTATAAGAACTTCCTAAAGATCCAAGAGTCAAAAAACTGCACAAAAATTTGCAACAAATATTTCTGATGATAAATATTGCCATTATTATGGTCAAAATAAGAGACCAGTGTGAAATACAGTGCAGGTAGCAAGGAATACAAGAAAAAAATTATATGTCTATTAGAACAACTATCTGACAGGGACCTCAAGCATTTTTGGAAGAAGGTCTTAAAACGGGAATAAATCTGCTTTAGACAATAAATAGATAGTATAAAATCACAGAAAGGGAATTTAATGAAGACTAATCTGAAGAATATGTTTTAGGAAATAAAGCTTCAGTACAGTGTAGGGGAAATTAGTAACTCCATGATGCTGTGCAAAAGAAATTGGTGGTGATGCCAGATCATAATCTGAAGATGGATCAACAATATAATGTTGGCATAGAAAGTACTTATGTTTCTCCTGAATGCGTTGACAGCCATGTTCTAGGTGAAACACGATGTTAGCTAATTTAGTTTACCTCACGTTTACAAAATCTCTGTTGGACTAATGTTTTAGATGTCATATTTTAAGAAAAAGCAGAGTAACTTAAAAGAGGCTCAACAGGGAGGAATGAGGCCTATGAGAAAAAGCTGGAGGAATCATCTCTTCTATAAAAGAGAAAGAAACGTGGAGAACAGGACTGGAGTTTTCAACCATAATGAAGGTATAAGAAGGCTGGTGATCAATGGTTCTTCATGTCCATGGAGAGAAAGATGAGAAGTAATCAGATTCATTTCTAGCAAGGGAGATTTAGGTTAGATATTAGAAGAAACTTTCTAACTATAAAGATATTTAAGCACTGGAACAGATTGCCTTGGGAGTCTGTGTGGTCCCAGGCATTGTCAGTTTTTAAGAAAGATCTAGTTTCTCAGAGATGGTCGGTCTGGCTGAGCTTGTCTGAAAGCTGGAGGAGCTGATGACCACTTACAACTCCTCCCTTTCCTATAGTACTGTCATGTATGTTATATAGATAATGTAATATAGAATGAGTAAACCCTTCCATAAAAGCTGATGAGTTTACATGTTACTAGTCACCATGTTCAGAAGGCCTTCACAGGATGGGGAAAGACTCATGCAGCAGTCCTTGGAGTTTGGGAAGTCTGACTCTGAATAACTCACTGCATATAGTTCTGTTACACCAAGTTGGGTCTCTTCATGCTACCTTTGTAGAAATTAAAATGCAGGGAAGAAATTAAAATGCACTGATGCTTCATCCATGTGACTTTCTACCTATTAATGGGCTCTTTACTACAGTGCTATGCATCCCTGTAGAAGTGACTAGAAAGTGTCATGCACCATTGCTGGGTAACAGCTTTTATTTTCCTTAAAGTAACTGCACTCTCGCTGTGAAGCAAGCCAAAGATAGCCAAAATAAATAAAAAAGCTTCCACAGCCTCAGCTGAGGGCTTGGTTCTGAAATCTGCTGTTTGGAAGACAACTGTAGAGTCAAGATTTTTTTCAGATGCACAGAAAGGACAAGGAGCATGCAACTGAAAAAAACTTCTTCTTAGATGAAGTGGTGTAAGGAATCTGAAATGAAAATGAAATAATTCTGATTATATCTCTAAATCACTAAATACTTAATGAAAGATGATTTAGTTGTACTTAGATTTAAAACAGTTTTCTTTATGGTAGTTTTAGGAAGGTTTGTCACAGAATCATAGAGTAGTGGAACGATACAGGCTGGGAGGTACCTGCTCTAGTCCAAGTCTCTCCTCAGAGCAGGTCCAGGATCTTGTCAAGTTGTGAATATCTCCAAATGCAGAGATTCCACAACCTCTCTACAGCCTGTCCTGATGATTGACCACTTTCATGTTCAAAATGTTTCCCTGATGTCTGATTGGAATTCCCTATGTTGAGTCTCATGACTGTTACCCGTAGCGCTTTCACTGTCAGTCTCAGCCTCTGAGAAGGCCTGCCTCTGGCTTCCCCACATCCTCCTATTAGGTATTTGTTTAAAGGCAACAAGATGCTCTCTGAGCCTTCCCTTCTCCATCCTGAAAGAACCTAATTCTCTCACAGGACCACAGCTGCATCCCTTCGTTGGACATCCTCCAGTTTATTATTTCTTTTACAAATCTGGTCATAATGCTCTAGATGTGATCTCATGAGTGCTGATAGAGAAGAATCACCCTTTTCAGTCCAGAGATTTTTGACTTTTGTTGCTGCAATGACTTATTGCTGATTCATGCTGTTGTCCACTGGGACCCTCAAGTACTTTTCTGCAAAACTACTTTCCAGCCAGTCCTCACTATGCCTGATCTGTTATATAGGATTGTTTTGTCCCAGGTGCAATTTTAAAGGCAGGTGCTAGATTTGAAATGCCATGTCAAGGAGCTCTGAGGCTATGTTTACACTAGTAAAAATAAATTTAACCTTGCCAGAGGCCTAAACATTGAAATCTTGTTGTGCTCTAGCTGAGTGTTAATGGTCACTTTGTAATTGAATTCCTAAGCGTATGATATTAGGAACATATCTAAAGGTACAAATGAATGTCTTCATACATTCTGAGGTTTAATTGTGGGAAAAGGTGTGTGCACAGTGTCCAAATGAGTAAATATAAATCACTGGGAGTTGCAGGGTGTCATGCTTAGTAAATACTGTGTGAAAAAGCAAAGCTCAAAGAAACAGTTCATAAATGCTTAATTCTGTTCGAAAGAGTTTAGGATCATTTCAGCCACGGTTTTTGCGCAGTCTAGATAAACTTAGTTAAAAATAGGCAGGGATCAGAAGTCATTGCCTTTGTTGCCCTTCATCTGCTGGGGCTGAAGAGCTGAAGAAAGGAGAAAGAAGAGTGTGCTTTTCCTGGCTCCATGCTGCACAGAGAAGCCATCTTTCTGCATGGAGTTGGTGGGTTATTGGACAGCCAGAGCTACTGCAGTTTATACATTTTGTTTAGTGTGGGCAGGTGCCAGATGCAGCAATCTGTGCCTGCCTGTGTTAGATAACCCTCCTAATACAGCAATTTTTGATATTGTGACGACCTCTGGGGTCATCAGCATAAGAAGGATGTGGACCTCTTAAGTTGGTCCAGAGGAGGGCTGCCCTCAGTGTGGTAGGTGTAACATGGAGCATTTCTAGTGTTGTTGGTTGCTTCTTTTTCATCCCTGTTAACCCAGGTGACTGGAAAGGAAATACAGACATTCTTGACTGGAGTCTATTCCCCTGCTGAGGCATCCATATGAAAGAGTCAAGATACTTTATGTCAGGTTTTTGATTTTACCTTATAAACCTTACTGCAAGTTGTTTATTTTTAGAAATTTTAGAGACTGACATTATGCAATATGGATGTTCAGTAATTAGTGAGGGAAGAACAGAAATAATTAATCCTCTGGCTCCTTTTCTGACATTCATCCAGTCAATAGAGTGGTCCTTATAAGAGATGAGCAATGGGAACCTGATGTGGCCCCTCGCAATGTTTCAGGATTGCTCTGCCTGCAGTAAACAGGTGTTTCCATATGGTCCACTCACGATGCCCTGGTGACATCTAGAAGGATTTTCTTCTCATCAATTCTGATCATTGGGAATGGCAGGAGGGACCTATAGCTGGAACAGTGTGGTGAAAGTTCCCTGTCCATCCAGTCACTGGCGTTCTCTGCAGTGTGTATCGTCAAGCAGCATTGGTTAGCCTTGCTCTTGGAACATGCTCTCCACCCTGCCCTTACTGTTTTAGTGGATAGCAGCATCTATCATAGAATCATACAGTCATACAATCACAGAACGCTTTGGGTTGAAGGAACCTCGAAGATCATCCAGTTCCAACCCCCCTGCAGTGGGCAGGGACACTTTCCAGTAGACCAGGTTGCTCAAAGCCCTATCCACCCTGGCCTTGAACACTGCCAGGAAAGGTGCCTCCACCACTTCTCTGAGCAACCTGTGCCAGTCTGACTGTCCTCACAGTAACATCTAATCTAAATCTGCCCTCTTGGTTTAAAGCCATTCTCCCTTGTCCTGTTACTACATGACTTGTAAAAAGTCACCAGCTGTCTTGTAGCCTCTTCAGGTACTGGAAGGTGCTAGAAGGTACTCCTGGAACGTTCTAGAAGGTACTCCTGGAACGTTTCATTCTCTTTGCTGAACTAGCTCAACTCTTTCAGCCTCTCTTCGTAGGAGAGGTGTGCCAGCCCTTCGATCTTATTAATGGCCCTCCTCTGAACCCACTTAAGAGGTCTACATCCTTCTTATGTTGGTGATCCCAGAGGTGGAGACAATATCAAAAAGTGCTGCATTTGGAGGGTTATCTAACAGTAACAGGCAGGAGTAAGTCCTGAACCTGCCAGCATACAGCTACAAAGCAAAGCAGACAGTGTGGACGGGGTGGTATGTACAGCTCTGTTTGTACAACAGTCAGAGAGTCCTGATGGACAAGTTGAGCAAGAGCCAGCAACATGCCCTTGTGGTGAAGAATGATTCAGAACCACATCCTGGACTGCCTTAATGAAAACACAGGCAGCAGGTTGAGGACCATTATTCTTTTCCTCTATTTGGGATTTATGAGTGGTGCCTGGAGCACTGTGTCTGGTTTTGGGCTCACCAGTAACTTGGAATGTACGCATTTATTCCTCAGGTGACTCCTATTTTGGCCTGTACACCTGGTCTACCTCAACTGAGAGAGCTAGTCACAGCTGAGGCTGGGCCAGTGCCCACATAACAGAAGGTTCAAAACACCTTGTGATTTTTAATGGGAAGGTTGTGCTGCAGGTTCCTGTGAGCCTGTTTGATGATTGCATCCATGCTAAGGAATGCTTAAAGCAGCCCTTGGGCAGAGACAAAGGTCTGTGTATGCAGACTCTGCAGGCAGAGGGGATAAAGGCAGAGAGACTGTGCCTCGTCTTCACAATTATTATCTCCATTAATAATTGTGTTCAGCTCGTGATTCACCCTGGGATTATTGGAAGAGCCTCCCTGGTGTGCCTTGAGCCTTTAATTCGCCAACACTTTCTGCACCACCAGGCCTCAAGTGTAAGTTATGAAAGAATAAAGCATATAACAAACTCCTACACAAGCCATAGGTTTTGGGCTATTTAAATTACAGCTGGGAGAGGGGAAATCGTGCAAAATCTTTGGGGGGTACTTGCTCAAAGAGCTGGAAAGATTCAGCACAGTTTCTCTCTCTCAGTTTTATGGCTTCTTCACTCAGATGCAACAATAAAAATGTTCCACTGGATTAGCTAGGTGGCTGAACTGTGATTTCTGTGCAACACTTTTTCACACTCTAAAAGCCTAATGACAAGCAATCAAGAACATGTTAATTGGGACGATTGCCCCCAGGGGACCTCAGGGTCCTGGGAAGTTAAAGATTTTCATTAATTCTGTAGAGCTGGCTGCAAAAAATGGTGTTTCTTATCCCCAGGAAATGTCTTAGAAATGTGGTAAAATATGAATTTCCAAGTAAAGGTAAAGCACTTCACCTCCTAGAGGGTCTTTTTAAACTTTTGTCACCAGGGCTTCCTTCCCTCTTGATGGTTCCTCACAGACTTGTCCTGAGTGAGTATTGGGGTTAGGAGGACAGTTATGTAGCTCCTCAGTGCCTACCCATTAGTTCCGGCACACTGAAGTGAAGCTGGTGACCAGGTTTCTTCTTTGCAGACCTTCAGCTACCACACAGTCTGTGACCCCATGGACCAGAGGTAGTTCCTCCTTTAACCACTTGGTCATCTCGGCCATCCCAGACAGCCTGACCAGCCAGAATGCTGTGACTTGTTTCCCCACGCCTTGCATCAGTTTTGGTCTCATGAAAAGAGCATTAAATGCACTGGCTGGATTTTCCTTTTATTTTTTTATTTTACATTCCTCACTGAAAATAATTGAACAGCCTGTCATTTAAACTGCCATCAGTAAGCTTGTGGCAACAGCATGTTGAATCGACAGCCTGCTTCACACATCCTGGAGTCAGTGCCTTGGCTTGCCTGCCTGCCAGCCTTGGGGGCTTTGTCTACATGAGAACAGGACACCAACACAAAGCGGGTGGCTGCCTGCCCTGGGGGCATTTTGTGGCAGCGTCTACAGGAGCTGCAAAGGTCTGCAGAAATGGGGCCGTGGTGTGTGTCTGAGGCAGCAGTAGTTGCCTCTCTCCTGTCCTGCAGATTTGTAAGATTAATATGGATTTCCTTAGAGATGGGACAGTTATTTGCTCTCTGTAAAGGTAATGTACCAGGAGAATTAATGGGAAAAATGCATTAGGAGTCATCACTCAATGTAAGTGAATTCTGGCAACAGAAGTTTTATTATTGCCATGGCTTAGACAGATGATGATGTTTGTCTAAGTAAATGCTTTCGTTCTGACTGTCTCATTACCATTAGGAGAGGATGCAGCTGCAGAAAGGGGAGGGATTTCTTATTTTCCCAGTGGCGGCAGGTGAGCCTGAACTGACCTCTGTGGTCACTTCAGCAGCCCTCCTGCACCAAGCCGCAGTGGTCCACTCTCGGGGCATCTCTCTGGCCTGCAACAAGCCATGCTCCCTATCAGCTGCACACTGAGGACCACTGAGAACCTTTTGCTCCATTAAACAATATTATTTTCTGTATCTGGATGGTGGTTTTTATGAGTCTTCCAGGAAGCCCAGACACTACAGTAACTTCTCTGAAACACAATGTGTGACCTTGCTTGGCTACTGCAGTGGCTTGTGTTTTTCCAGCAAATGCACCTCATGAAAATGGGGCTCATTTGGCTAAAGCTCACGGCTAATAGGATGAGCATCCCTCAGGCTGTGCTATATGTGTTGCTGAGTCTTGCTCCATGTTCTGCCTCTCCTCTAGTGTGGGGCAGACTCATCTCTGAAAATCAGTGCAAAGCTGAGGGATGAACCTCTGTGAACCCTACAGGGTTTAATTTGGCACTTATTGCTATGTTGTGCTCTTCAGCTGTTGTGCTCTTCTTGTCTGCAGATATTTAACAGTAAATACTGCAGCAAGCTTGCCCAGCCAAAGATTAGTAAATCAACACTTCACTGGGGTCACCCAAGAGTGGCAGAGCAGGGATAAGAGCTCCCGTCTGGACTTCAAAAGCTCTTCCCTGATCTCTGGGCTGCTGTGTCTCTCAGCTGTACAGGAATCAGCCTTTTTATCTTTTAACACAATCCGTCATGAGGACTGCACTTCTAATTCCTTATTTCTACTCTGTAACGAGCCTTGGCATCCTGATGAATGCTAGGTCCCCAGGAGTTGCCCCTGGCGACCATTTCTGCACCATCCAGCCTTGCCCTTTCTTCCTTGAACTCGTCTTCTGGCCTGAAAATGAAAAGCATAACAGGAACAAGTAAATATGAACTTACGTGTAAGGCATTCTTTAAATTAACTACCATAAAATGATATTTCAGAAAGACTATTTCAAAATCATCACATACACCTTTCTGTAGCCTGCTTGGTAAAGGCAAACCAATCAAATATGAGAAAAACACAACTCTGAAAGAGAATGTGGATATTTTAGATCCTGTATGAAACATCAAAAAAAAAAAAGTTTCTTGTCTGTCTTAGAGAGTACAGACCATGAGCTATATTGGGAGGAAAGGGTTAGATGGTAGATTGCTCAGGTGACCTTGCATCTAGGAATGCCAAGACCCGGAGAAGAGCAGTGTGGACACCTGACGGTACCTGTGTCATTGTGTTGTGTGTCTCTGCAGACAAACGTTTTGGAATCCTCCAGCCGGTGAGGTAATGGGATGAATTTACTCTTTGGATTTCAACTGTGTTTTTTAGTTGCCCTCAATCACCTGTCTGTGTTGATTCACACAAGCTGTGATTTATTTTTTCATTTGTATGTAATTATCATGGGGTTACAGCCTCTAAGATGATTAATTCCTCCACTTGTTATCTGTACTGACAGTCAGGCAAGGTGGCTTTTGCTATCACCAAAGTGCAGGTTCATATCAAGGTCCAGATCAGCAACTTGCCTATCCAATGTTCCCATCAGGACCTCAGGAAAGTCAGACAAGGGGTGAGGTGCCTCTGGGCTCCTTGTGTAGACACTGGTGTGTTTTCTGAGTTATTCCATACCTGAGTGCCTTCACAGATAACTATGTTGCTCAGCAATAGTACAGGAGACTTAATCCAGGTGAGGGCTTTGCACTGGAGCCTGGTTCTTCTCTGTACTGTTGAGGAAATGTTTTTACAAAGATTTTACCCTTGTATTTTTTCTTTTAGGATCTTTAAAAAAAATAAATTAAGGGTGAATTCAGAAAAAGCAAGGTTAAAAACAACAGTGAAGATGTGCTTTCTGTTAAGAGAATTTCCTTCTCGTCCCTGTAGGTTTTGTCCCAGCAGATTTTGTCTACCCCCCTGTTCTTGCTCTTTGCAAGCTTACTGCAGTCCCCTGCCTAGGGAGGGACTTGACCTGTGGTGAGTAGCTCAAGGTATCTCACTGGCTGAGCTCTTGTCTTGATCAGGGTCGTGCAAGTTACTGTAAGAGAATCTGTAACCTCTCACTGTGCTGGAGTAGCCTCTACCCTGCGAGGCACGTGAGGCTCACAGGCCTCCAGGGGAGGATGCTGCAGTGTGTCTGTCTGCTGCAGGTGCCTTACTCCCTCTACTTGTGCTACAAAGAAATTCATTAGCATCGTCCGAGGCTCAGAAACACTTCATAGATGAGGCTGCAGCTAAGAAATTGTGCAAGCTCAGCACCCTACTTCGTGTGCTGTACACGTGTTTGAGGGGATCACGTTGGTGCAGGGCTGTGTGTACAGCAGAGCCGTAGTCAGGAAGCATCTTCAAAGTTTTGCCTCTTCCTAAACTACAGTTTTTATTGCTCTGTTTAAACTTCACTGCTATTTTTTTACAATGCTCTGACACATATATTAGTGGGGATGTGCTGTATCAGAGCTGCAGAACAGCCTGCAATTCCCCAGGTTCCTCTGTAGATTTTTATGCCGGTGCATCCATAAAGGAACTCCAGATCTTCCAAGTTTTCCCCATGAGAACAGAGTAACACCTTTCCTCTGGAAATACTGTAATAAAACAAAGGGAATACAACACTCCCATTATGAAGATCCCATGGATGGCCTTTATCATTTATCAAAAAGAAAAGGTGTTCTTGTAATATCAGCTAGAACTATGCACAGGGGACGCTGCTTGCTGGAGCACATTAATAAAAAGTCAAAAACCTGAAAGATATGTCTTTCTGCAGATTCACAATTGTGCGTTAATTTATTTTTGTAGCTTTTTCTCAATAGTCCAGTGGCTTCTGTCATGAAGCAATTTCATTAAAGCTTTGATCGTAGTGGTAATATAAAACCAAGCTTCCTGCAAAGGCTTCATTGCCCTAAAGAGTGTGTAATTGGCCAAATGCCTTAGAAAGTTTTGCTTGGTTTCTCCAGAGCACAAGTAAAAATTAATTGCCCCAGCAGTAGCTGCAGTGCCATCATATAAGGGTGTCAAAACCAGTCTTTCCAAATGGCATATTCTAACAGAGCAATAGATATGAGACTTGCCATAAATGTGATTTGTGAACATCGTTAATGAAGTACTAGACCTAATTGACTTCTCCTGGCTTTATGACAGCATAAAAAAAGTTCTGCACTACCAATGATATTTCTTTTAAACTTCTCCAGCTGAATCCCTAACACTGCAGAGCTCTCTTAAAAGCGAGCTCTCACTGATACTTATTTGGGAAAAAAAGAAACTGACTGTTAGACAGCGTTTCCAGTTCTTTAGAAGTAATAAGGATTTTTGAACAGTCCTTCCATTGAAGAATGAAACGAAGATGCTCTGCAAGCATCCCTGAAAACCCAAGCACATTAGAGAAGATCAACTGAGGGTACTTGCTAGCCTGATCATTTGAGAATTCAAGAATGGACTAACAGGTTCAGGTGCACGTCCCTGTTGTGATTTGGTTCATGGATTTACATTCCTGATGTGATCATGTATTCTTGATCTGAAACCATAGCCATTATATTTTGGTAAATAATTATCATTCTAGCAAGATACTTTGTTTTTCAACTATCTTTTGTTCAGAGGTACTGAGGTCTGTGACAACAAATGTCACCATTCATACTGGTACTTGAAGTAAAATAGTATAGCACTTTATATTGCTTCTGTAAGTGTAAAACAGCCCACATGCAGCTTCGCCTAGTATTTTTAAGGGATATTTTGCTATTTTTCTGTATATGAGGCTTATGCTCACAGCCTTAGAAAAGGAAAATAATTTCAGTCTCCTGAAATTGATTTTTTTTTTTTGCATTTACCTTTACTCCCTCCAAAAATTAAAAATTGTATGTTAAATTGTATGTTTTGGCTACAGTTTTACTCCACACTACTCAGAGTAACTTTTCACATGATGTTATTACAAGTGAAAATAACCTGAAGGGTAAAATCAAGTTGGAATGAAATGACTGACCTCTAAGTATTTGCTTGAAACATTTGTAGATTACCATTTCACACATTAAACCTTCACTTTTGATGAAGGTTGCTGTAATGTCAGATGTGATAAACACCCCCAGCCACTGCTGAGTTAATGAGCATTGAAGGAGGACCTTTGAGTTGATGGTAAATGATGAATTCAGTTGACTTAAACAGTTCATGTAATCCTGTGTTGATTAGTCTTGCTCCATTTTCGTTGGCAGTTTGGGTAGAGGTAGAAGGGAGTTTTTGTGGGTCTGCTGGGTCAGCTAGCCCAGGCTTTGCTTTGGGCTTCTTCTGATTACTCCAGGATGCCCCCTCACCCCCACATCTGAGTGCTCCCAGGAACGTGCAAATAGGTCTTACTGCCCTGACTCTCCTCCTCCCTTCCTGCTTTCCTCTGACAGATCCCCAGTGCTGTCAGAGTTTACCAGATCTGTTGTCCTTTGTTTTGTGGAGTTTGATAAATACAGTCAGCTGAAGAAGTGATTGGAGATTGAAAGGTGAGGAATTTTCCAAACATTCAGCATCTGCAATTTACTGATTTGAGTGAAACTCGTAGTGATTGTATTAATATTAATCACAGCTCTTCTCTTTCTTCATTCCCTCAAGTAGTGCATTTATATATATGTATGAGGAAGCCAACAAAGGACAATTATAGGGTGGCTTCTGGGATGTGCCCTGAATCATGAGCACCCTCCTTGTAAACAGGAGTTGGCTGCAAGCTACTGGCAGAGAGGGCTCCTGCTTGTGGGGTTTGTTGTCACTGGTCACCACACGGAGCGAGATTTGCAGCAGGGTGAGGAGCATGGCATCACTGGAGTAGTTCCCAGACTATTTGTAATCAGCAAGCAGCCTAAAGGGGAATGCTCCAAGTTCCCCAGATTTTTGAGGATCCAAAAAGTCTAAGCCCTGAATCTCATTTGGGGAACCCTGTTTCCTTCTGAGCTTTGAGTTTAACCGTTCGTCATCTCTGGCTGTGTTTGTGTCAGCCACAGCATGGAGAGTAGCATGAAGCAATAGGGGTCAGCCTGTGGAGTTGTTGCAGAGGTGCTGATGTCCACACCACGTGAGTTTTGGAGGTTTTACACTGGACCACCCCAGGAGCCTGGCGGTCACCTATGGTCAGTGTGCAGGAGATGCAGCTCCTCCTTGGCTTCTTTGGCAAGGAATCCAGCTGCTCTGCCGTGCCTGCCAAAGCCTGGAGGTGAAGGTGATTGCTTCAAACGTGAATTTTCATCCAGACTGAAACACTGAATAGGTGTGACCTTTGAAACTGTTAAATTGGAATGCTCTTAAACATTTTTGAGAGTATTTTCTGTTCTTGTACTCCTGCACTGAAGAGATGAATTTAGTTGCAGCTATAAACTTACATTTAACATTTTGAAATCCTTGTGAGTTTGCTGGCATTGAGGCAGCAGTTTGTCTTTTGATTACCTCCCTGCTGTATAGTATGATTTGTGATGTGAACTTTCTTCTGTCTTTCTAATAATCTGCAGCTTGAGTATTCTAAAAGCATTATTTATGCAGCACGCTTGACACTGAACTATGCTGTGCTGCTTCCATGGCAACCTCTGACAACACATTACTGCCTGGTCTGACAGATAAACAATGCCTCATTTTCCCTTATGTCAGCCATCTCAAAAGCCCCACTATGTCAGACCAAAGGTCTGTCTGTCCAGTGTCTTGTTTCTAACCATGGCAAATGACAAAGGACTAGGGAAAACTGCTAAAAAGGGCCAAGAATTTATCAGTACTGCTATAAATTCAAATCTTCATCATTTTGGAACTTGGGGAGTAAAATATTTAATTCAAAGGTGTTTAATATATATTTTTTTCTTCTTTCTAGGTATTGTCAGTTTTTGGACCTATGTAATAAACCAGAATGGGAACACAGGTTAATCTATTTTTTAAGAGACTTCAGGAGGTCTCTAGTATGACTTCCTGTTCCAAGCTGGGTCAGCTGTGAAATCAGACCATGTTTCCCAGGTCTTTATTTGGTTGGGTCTTCACAGCCCCAAAGGATGGAGACTGCAAGCTCTTTCTGGGGAACCATTCTTTTTTACCCACCTAGGAGATTATAAGTAAGAAGTCAAGTAAACTTGCTAATGCTAGTAAACTCTGTCATTTAAAAGTCATCTATCTGAAATCATTTTATGTTGTAGACTCAAAGAATTTGCAGAAAGCAGCTTTTTAGGTAGCTTTTGGAAATCTCTGTAAACTATTGAAGATGGGAAAATCCCCAGACACATGGTTTCAGAAATCAAGAGCTGTGAAGAGGATTATTTCTGTAGTTTTTTGTGTGGAAATATACGGGAGGACACTGAAGTGGCTACTTGTAGAAAATGAACAAGTCATGCAGTCAAGTTTTTTCTGATCTATGCTGGAGATTTGATGGCACCCTATCTTTTGCCTTCAGTAAATCCTCAAAACAGAGGTCAGAAACTTGGGTGCAAAGCATGCATGGAATATGGTGGGCTCGAGGGAAATTGAGATTGCTCAGTGCTGAGGGTACCATATGAGACACTCTCCCCTTTTTCTGGGCCCTGTTTGAGTTGTTTCTGTGTAACTCCAAGGGTTCTGCTGCTGAGCCCAGATACTTCAGTCAGAGAAGAAGGAAAGAAAATAAAGTGAGAGATCTTTTTCTTTCCCACTTAGGAGCTGCCTAACAGAGGAAGCTCTTATTTTTGCATATCTGGAAGCCTCACCAAGTGTTTTGTTCTTAGAGCTTTACCTTCAGGTGAATGTTGTCTCCTTTTCTGGTCTCTTCAGGCCCTTTAGGATTTCCAAAGGTCACTTGTGCTGGGAGAATAAGCATCTGTCCAGTAAATTCTTGTTCTCTGCTTATCAGGCTGATGTGCATTTCAATATTAGAAGACTAATTTCTTTTTTCTCTTTCTTGATGTTGGACGTGAATTATTGAATTTATCTTGTCTAGGCTAGAAGGATTTTCTGAGGAGGGTAATGCAAGCAGCAGGTTTTGCTTTCTTGATTTCAGCAAAGATCAAAGGTAATATCCATATACTTCATCCTCCCTTGCTGTGTTATTTATAGTTGGCAAAAAGCTTCTTTATGGAAACTTTAATTGAGCTTAATTTGAGACCACTTCTTGGGCTTCTTTCTTTAATTTCTCAGTGTTGAAAACTGAGTTGATCTTTTTCTTCCTGCTTTCACAGAAGAAGGGCTCTGAAAGTCTGTTTAATGAATAGGAGTCCAGAGGAATGAACTCTACCAGTATTTAATAATGTTGTCAGAATAAGCAGCACCATTAGACTACAATCATCACAATAAGAGACCTTAATTTCAAACATGATTACATATGACTGCATCGCTCCCAGGTCAGAAAAGGATTTAGTAGACAGCTTTTCTTTGCAATAAACAGAATAATCAATGAGTGCAGTTGAACATGGCTTTGTTATGATCTTTGAAGAATGTTAAATATTAGCAACAGAAATATTTTATTGCTCATTTGTTTTCTAGTTTTATGCTACTTGCTTTTTATCTGTTACAGAGAAGAAATATTAGCAAAGGCTGTGTGAGAAAATTTTGCCAGCATGTTTTAGCCATCTTCTCAATGACTCTTTGAATCATATCCATCAAGATAACTGCTTTTTCTCCCCTCTTATCTAGTTTATGACAAAGATATGATAGTCCTCAGCTTTGTCCTTTCTTTCATGCTTTTAATCAATTTAACTCTATCAGAGAAAACCAGAAAGGCATTATTAATACATTTTTACTGGTTATCATCCTCTTTTTTCATTCTGTGGACATCTTCTTGCACTCATTAACTCTTGAAAAGTGTTGTAACCACTATGCTACATCCCCCTTTTCCAGAGCTGGCCTTTGGCTGTTTTATAGCAGAGAAAGCTCTGAGCTGAGCTCTACAACTTTCTAACTCAGGTGTCTTTCCAAGCTTATTTTAAATTACTTTTGATGTCTGTAGTCTTAGGATACTCTTGACCCCTCATGTGTCCCTTCTCAAATTCTTACTGCATCACATGGTAGTTCTTACTGGTGTCTATAAATGTTTTATCTGAATTTGTGTTCATAGTCTCTACTCAGGGGCTGTTTTCCACCTGATTTCCTTCTCTATTTACACCTTTTTTATACCTTCTCTTTTAAAAATATTTTTTTGTGTATGTCATCTTATATGAAGTATACTTCTTTAACATAATTTCAGTCACATCTGCTATCATTGGAAAGCTCTTGAAAACATCAAGTTCTTCACGTCATGAAAACATCAAGTACTGCAATAGAGGCATCTATTGTCAGAAATAAAACTCTCCTCTCCTCTCCTCTCCTCTCCTCTCCTCTCCTCTCCTCTCCTCTCCTCTCCTCTCCTCTCCTCTCCTCTCCTCTCCTCTCCTCTCCTCTCCTCTCCTCTCCTCTCCTCTCCTCTCCTCTCCTCTCCTCTCCTCTCCTCTCCTCTCCTCTCCTCTCCTCTCCTCTCCTCTCCTCTCCTCTCCTCTCCTCTCCTCTCCTCTCCTCTCCTCTCCTCTCCTCTCCTCTCCTCTCCTCTCCTCTCCTCTCCTCTCCTCTCCTCTCCTCTCCTCTCCTCTCCTCTCCTCTCCTCTCCTCTCCTCTCCTCTCCTCTCCTCTCCTCTCCTCTCCTCTCCTCTCCTCTCCTCTCCTCTCCTCTCCTCTCCTCTCCTCTCCTCTCCTCTCCTCTCCTCTCCTCTCCTCTCCTCTCCTCTCCTCTCCTCTGATACACTTTGTGTTCAGATGCAGAAGTATGTGGTCTTCAAACCTTCTTGAAGTCTTCTAAACTCTGATGGAGGTATTAATAGCACATTTTTTCAAATGATGTTTTCCTCCTCCTTCCAGAACCATATCTTTTTTAATTTCTCAAGGTCATTTCTCCAGCAGACACAAGTGGCTTCATTTAGTAGATAAGGGGCTGCCATTTCTAGTAAAGGAAAAAAATCTTTGCTTTGGGCAAGGGAGCTGCTCTGCCGGGGACTTAGTGCAGGAAGGCAGAAAGAGAGGCAAAGCTGTTGTGAAACCGGAGCAGTTGCTCTCTCTTGTTTTGCCAAGAGTTTGTTGCTTCCATTGACCTCTGGTAGCCAGCTTCCTACTGGGCATGTGCTTATCCTCTGCCCTGACCTTGGCTGTGATATAGTGGATAATCTCTTCAGAGGGAGTGTTTGCTTTTGTGGCTTTGGATTACCTTATCAAGGAAGATGTTTTTCTCTGGCTAGAACCCTGAATTAGCTACTCAGCAGGTCACAGACAGCATCTTCACAGAGCACCCTCATTCTATCTAGCCCTTCTTAAGGAGAACAGCATTTCATCAGAGAGGCCTTAGAGATCTCTGAGGAGCTGAAGAAGGAGAGAGACTAGAAAGGAGGGAGGGAAGGCAGAAAGGAGAGTCAGAGAAGGTCTCCAGACAAGCTGTTGGAGATCATATTGATTTTCAGTAGGAGCTGGAGGACAGAGAATAGGTTAGGTGTGATTTAGGACTGTGGTGGGTTCACCTGGCTGGGCTCTGGGTACCCACCAAACCGCTCTATCACTCCCCCTTATCAGGGGCGGGGAGAAAATAAGACATTTAAAAAAAAAAAGCTTATGGGTCAAGATAAAAGCTGCTTAATAAAGCAATAGCAAAGACTGTATGCCGAAGCAAAGATAAACAGAGGATTTATTCTCTACTTCCCATCAGCAGATGATGCCCTGCCACTTCCCAGGAAGACAGCCTTCAGTACATGTAGCGATGTCTCCAGGAGACAAACATCATGGCAATGAATGCCACACCCTCCCCACTTTCTCTTAATTGCTGAGCAGACATCTTATGGTATGGAAGGTCCCTTGGGTCAGTTGGGGTCAGCTGTCTTGGATGTGTCCCCTCCCAAGATTTTGCCCACCCCCAGCCTACTGGTGAGGGAATGTTGGAGAGAGAGCCCCGATGCCTTGCCAGCACTGCTCAGCAGGAGCCAAATCAGTGGGGTGTTATCAGCTCCTTTCAGGTACCAATGGAAGCACAGCACTGTGGGGGCTGCTGTGGGGAAAATGAACTCCAGCTCAGCCAGACCCAATTCAATAATACATGCCCGCCCAGGAAAGAAAATGCTCCCTAGATTGAGAGTAGGCAGCACCTCCTGTTCCAGAGAAAGGAGATCTCTAGCAAGGATGTGACTTTACACAGCTCAGCTTAGGCAGCCTAGCAAGTTTACTATCAATCCATCATCACCCTAAGAGGATGGGATCCAGCATAACTGGGGCAGCTTTGCCTGGTTGGAACTGGTGATGCCTTAAAGAAGATTCTCTGTGCTGAGTAATACCATGTTGCCAGGGAAAGAAAATCCTTCTCGCTCGCTGAAAGAGAACACAGCCCTTCTGGCAGGCAGGCTTTTGATTCAGAGTCAAAATGTGTACAAATGCTCACCCAGGCAGCCAAATGTCCTCAGAATTTGTTAAACTAATAGACATTTTCTGTATAGGCTCCTAAAAACTTCAAGTGATATCTAAAATATTTAAACAAAATTGCTCATCTGTTCTAGGCTAAATCCATTCATACGATAATTCTTAAGGTTGCTGCTCTTCCTTTATATTTCATTATTTGGAAAAAAAAAGTCTGTCTAATGCCTCATTTAAGATTCAGTGGAATCTTCCTTGCTTCGGTAATTTTCCTATTAAATTACAACTATTAACACTCATTCCTCACCCTAAAGGAAACCAATAAAACCACCCAAACTAATGAAGTTGTTTTCAGCAGCAAGCACCTCGTTACGGGGGTATTTCTAATTACTGTTAAAATGAACTGGAACACAATGTCTCCAGAATGGGATGTCCCAGAGCTATCAACCCAAACCATAAACATCTGTGCAACTCATAATCTCTTCATTTAACCTTTGTAATAGCAATACAACCTCAACTAATTTTTAAATGCTGATAGACATTAAAATAAATAGATATGAAAATGTCACTGACACATTTTAAATAGAATTCTAATTTATGAGCACTGACTCCCAGTGAGGAATGCAGTTTTTGTCTTTCAAAAAATAACTGTGCCACCTGGAGTTTATCTTTCTCTTATATTGTCTAGTCTGAACTAATTTTTTTTTCCTTTCTGCACTAATTGTTATATTTAGATATCATCGCCCAGAAGACTATGTTGAGGAGTGATTAGGGTATAGCTTACACATCAGAATGCATGAGCTAACTAGAAAAGCAAAGCTTCAGATCAGATTTAATTAAGATAGCTTACACTCTCAGTTCAGTTTTCTGCCTAAAGCAAGGAAAAAAATGAAGATTAACAGTTTCTTCCAGAAACATGATACTCCTGGGGTAGAAATTTAGAACTCCATAAGCAAAATAACTTTTACTCCTGTGAGTAGTCTTCCTGAAATCAGCATGACTAGTTACGTGAGTAAATGGTACTCTGCATAAATTAATAATGCAAAATCTGGCCATATAGAATCCTTGCTCTGGCACGGATTACTAATTGCCTGTGAGTCATTCAAATAATGAAAAAAGAAAAATAAGTGATATTCATATGACTAATGGCTTGCAGGATTTTCCTTTTTAGTTTTCATATATGGAAAACTGAAGCTTTAATACCTAAATAAATCAAACTGTGAATCTTCAGTTGGAGCTTGCTAAAGGGCTGGGTCTGCAACTCGTAATGCGCTCACTTCCTTACAAGAAGAAAGGCGTTTTTTTATAGCAGCAGCTTAGTCCATAAACAACATGCTGAAACTTCATGCATAACTGTAATCACCATCAATTTAGTGCTCACATTACAGGGCAGTTAGAAGGTTGGGGGCAACTGAGATCTACTTCCATAAACAGCAGGCAAGTAAATAATCTAAGTAACTGCACTGGACTATCTATGTTAACTCTCATTCGTAGATCATCCTTAGGCTTTAATGTTATAAATGTATAGGGAAGCATGAGCCAAAATATATTCCATCTTTTCTCCTGCTTCTGGGTGCTAAAAGCTGGGCTCTGCAATGCTAATTGAAGTAGAAGGCAGAAGAGTAATTTTATAAGCAATGAAAATATGAGGCCTGGTGTCCTTTGGATTTTTATCTTTTGGCTGATCAAGGGAAGGGAGAGAAAAGATGATCTTCATCTGAACCTTTTCTCTTTGGGCTCTGTTCGAGGTATATACCCTCATGCCTATAAGCTGGTGTACTTCCCTTTGACTGGGACATGAATGGGATCTTTCCTCTGCTTCTGGCCATCCATTTATTTTCATGAAATGTGTAGAAACTTTATCTTTCAAACGGTTGCTAAATTGCATTAAAAGTCAATCTGTAGGTTCCAGTGATACTGAGAATGTTATACAAGCACACTGATCAAACACACATACATAGCTTCCATTCCACAGAAAAAAAAATGGACTAAAATGCAGAGGTGGGTATTTTTTTTTAGTAATTTAGATGGATAGTAAAAAGTGGGAATATTTTCAGTTTAAGATTCATATAGATGTTGACATAATTGTAATTTTTTATATACTCAGATCTTCAGTGGGAAAAGGTGCTATGAAGTCAAGGAAACCACAGTCAGAGGCGATGGCTCACTATGCTAGTTGCTATTCAGATAAGGACAGTTCTATTTTCATTGGATTGTTTATGACCTATGGAGACAGAAAAAAAAATCCAAACAACAACAGAAAAAAGGTTGAAATACAAAGAACAGAAGCATACTCTTAATGCAAGTGATGTCTCTATTCTTTTCATTTTTTATTCCTGACCAGTCTCTGAGCCTTACTATAAAGCTCGTCAGAAGTATATCTGTGCCCTGATAAACTGGTACACAGGGAGAAAAAAGTGCCTTGGTTCCTAAATCTTGTCCCCAAACTGGAGAAAATTATGCAAAAAAATTGTTCAGAAAGTTGTTTAAGAACCTCTTTGCATGGTCTGAAAGAAGGCACAGAAACTGCTGTGAAAGAGATAGACAATTGACTGACATCATTTACTGCATAGAGGGAACAGGGAGACAGGGTAAGTGACAAGAATAACAGCACCAACTGACAGAAATGTACCTCTGTCATGAACAATTCAAAACCTACTCGAGGATATTATCCTGCTGCACATCAACACAGAGCCTGAGTTGAACTGGAGATGCCGGGCAATTTCACAGAGGCTTTATCTGGTTTTCTCCCTTTTTTAGGTAATATTACTGACAGGGTTTTTGATTTGTTTTTATTTTAAATTATGGCTATAATTAAAAACTGCTTTGTAGTTGATTTGCTTTGCAGTTCATGCAGGTGTTTTGAAAGCCTTCAGAGTGAAAGGAAGCAGCATGGGCTAGAGGAGAGCTGAGGCAGGTGCAGCTGTTCATGGCACTTTTCCTGGGAGGCTGCAAGGAAGAAAGTGGTTTTGCAGCTTTCCCTTAAGGAGTCATATTCCCAATTTGTGCCATTTTCCAGCTTAAGACATAGAGATGTCAACGGTGTGTCAGATCAGAGATGAATCTGGCTGCTCATCCTGTATTTGACAGTGGTCAACAGCAGCGATAGAAGGGGGTAAGATGCCTGCAGCCATACAACTTCCTGGAGTTCAAAAATCTAAATGACATAAGTATTTCCTATGAAGGCAGAAAGAGAGAGTTGGGGCTGTTCAGCTTGCAGAAGAGAAGGCTCTTCTGCAAGCTGAAGGAGGGACCTTAGAGCAGCCTTTCAGTACCTAAAGGAGCCTATAAGAAAGCTGGAGAGGGACCTTTCACAAGGGCATATAGTGACAGCACAAGGGGGAATGGCTGTAAAGTGAAAGAGAGTAGGTTTAGATCAGACTTCAGGAAAAAAATCTTTACTGTGAAAGTGGTAAGTGACTGGCACAGGTTGCCTAGAGAACTTGTGGATGTCCCATCCCTGGAAGTGTTCAAGAACAGCTTGGATGGGGCTTTAAGCAACCTGATCTACTGGAAGGTATCCCTGCCCATGACAAGAGGGCTGGAACTGGGTGATCTTTAAGATTCCTTCTAACCCAAACCGTTCTGTAACTTTATGATAAGTATCTTTAATAGTCTTTGGTCAATTTATTTTCCAGTATCTTGTCTACTGTCTTTTGGAACCCTTGCATGTCAGTAGGATCCAGGAGGTCCTGTGTTTTATTTCCCAAAAATGCTCCATTCCCAGCCATTTTGTACCTTTGTTTTGAGCTCTATGATCTTAATTTCCTGGAGCTGCACATAAATCTGGTGACTCACAGGTCTGCATTTGCCCTTACTAATCTGATATTGATACAAGGAACACTGAAATGATGAGAGTCTAAACTCATTGATGTCGTTGACATGACATCATCTATGAAGAAAGGTGGCAGGTGTTTCCTGCAGAGCTGAGATAGTGAACTGTGATCAGATTTAAATACAGTAATCCAGTTTGGACATGATGGACCAAGTGATCATTATGCTCAGAAACATGGTTAGGGGAAAGGAGAAAGTTTATTAGACTTTAGAATTGAAGAAATCAAGGTCTGTGGAGACATCAACACATAAAGTCTGAAGAAATTACAAAAGCCCTTTTTTAGTCCAAAATACAAGGTTATAAAGCTAAATACAGGTCCAAAAGCATGAAACAGCTGATTTGAGATGAGCATGTGCAACAGAATGCTTTCTCTGTTGTTTTAAGTCTATTAGGTCTACTAATCTTAACTCACTTACATGGATCATTAGAGATTCACTGCTGTCAGTGATCTGAATAAATCATTTGGCAATACTGATGGAGACTAGCCAGAGGACATTACAACAGGAGCCTCTTGCTTTGTGTTTCTGAGCTATGAATGAATCTTTTCCAGCAAACTTTTAGAGAAGAGTCTCATTTATCAGAAGCATTAACCGCATTAACCTTCCTACTAATTTATTGCCTTATATATAATGGACCATTCCTTTAGAATGATAACTTTCTCAATCTAAATGCACCCTTTTCTGCTTGACAAAAACATGGGGAAAATGAGAGCTTCTTTTTGGTGGAATCGGGGCTTGAGTCCTTCCCTCTTCTTCCCCAGATCAAACTGAACTCATACACAAGAAAGAGTGACAGAAAGCTGTTAATTTTGTTGACAGCATTGCTTAACTGCAGAGATTAATCTTCATATATGAATGGATTTTTAAATCTCCTATTCATCACTGAATGATGTCCAGATGAACTGCTCTGGAATAACAGCATGCTGAAATTTCAGAACTTATTAACAATCTATAAGAGATAGTGCAATATGTCAAAAGAAGCTAATTTCCCCAAAATTCCTTTAAAATAGACTATAGTCTATAGTCTATAATAGACTATATAGTGATATGGCATGGCATTTTTAGGGAAATCTGAGAGCATACGATAGACAACTAGGAAAAAGTGACAAAAGGGCAAGAGTGTTGGGCAGTTTGCAGCCATGGCACACGTGTGATTGCCATTAAGAATATTTATTTCAAAACTGTTTTATTTTCTTACTAGCTTATTATATTAGTTCCTCATTGTGGAGAGATTTATTTGAGATTAAGAATTATAACAAGCAATGTTATGAACTAATAAGCACATCTAATTTGGATGTTGTTAGAGCATTAAATGAAATTAGTGACAGCACCATTTCATTTCGTTTTCGTAAGGGTATTATCACCTACATATTCCTTCCATGAAATGGGACCATAACTACTTCAGTGGCTATAATTGGAGCACACACAATATTTCTTTGTTTCCGTTTTTAGGTCAGCTGTTGCTATTAGATCATGTTCATCATTAGGAAGGAAAAGTGCTCTATTGGAGTGAGGCTTTTCCTCTGGTGATACAGGAAATAATAGGTTGGGGATTGGGAGGGACCTTAAAGATCATGTAGTTCCAAACCCCTGTCAGGAGGGATGATCTTTTTAGCCTTAATGTGAAAGAACATGGAGCATGCACCTGGATCTAAATTTTGCAGCAAATAATTCCTGGAAATATCCTGATGACTTCTCATGCTAGAGGAGACAGGGGGAGCAAGCCCTCCATTTTGCAAAACTTCCATGTAGGGTGTGATTCAGATTCATGATGGACGTGTTCCCCCAGCTCTCAGTTTTTGAATAGCTTCTAATCCGGGCAGCCGAGAGCTATGGCATTTATCAGGTGGCTTCCCTTCTTCAGGTCTTCATTCACAAATTCGTTTCTGTGCAACGATGCCCAAGACAGCGCTAATGATTTTGCTGAAGTGCTGGAAGCAGGATAGCCATGGTTTTGTGGCGCTCTGCCCAGGTTAATCAGTCCTGTTTCTCAGCAGTGTTAATTAGGCGAAACAGAGATCTCTGTGGTGGTGAGTATATTTGTTCTGATGCTCAGTTATTTCAGGCAGCTCTACGTTGCATTGCACTGTGCTGGTAGACCTACACTCAGCATCAAGGACATCAAGAGGGAGCCCTGTCCAATAGCTCTGTAGGCTTCCGGCTCTCTCTCTTCCAGTAAATGCGGTACAAGTTTTTCATCATAAATTATCTAAGAGATACTCCTTAGAGGCAGACCAAATGCTGACTGAAAGGCTGCCCCCCTGCTATGAGTAGAAATACTGTCACTGAGTCAAATAAGATGAAATCCTGATTCCAAGTGAACAGTGTGAAGTAGACAAACCTATCTGAAAAACTTCAAATTAAAGAGCTATCTGAAAAGTGAGTATTGGACATTAGTATGTCAGGTGTTAATGGCTTTTGTCAGTAGCCACCAGAGGCAGAGTAGCTTTGCTGGCAGAGGTAGGGAGCTCGTTTTACCATTGCTGTGTAACCAGTGTGGCTCGCAGCTATAGAAGCCAGTGCCCAGAGCGTGCAGACATGCCATGCCCTGTGCCAGGGACAGCTAAACTATGCCTGTCACTTTGCACCCCTGGGACAACCTCGCCAGACTTGCTAGCATGGATATGGGAAGCTAGGGATGGCCTGAGCAGCTCTTAGGGATGCCAAAGATCTGATTAGCACATTAAAAAATCAAGAGTGAAGAAATAAAACCTCATTGTGCACTGAGGGGTGACTGGGGGGCAACTCTGACTTCCAGCTGAACAAAGTTTGTTAAGTTTTTTAGGTTGGGTCCCAATTTCACTTCTGTATTAGCCCGTCTCTTTTCTGTCATGGCCAACACTATAATTATTCTTTAAAGGCAACCTCCTTTGTACAACCTTTGCATAGTGAACACCCTATGACATCCCATGTGTCACCTCCTGGGACATGCTTCACACCCCTGGCTTGGGAGCTGCAGGGGAAGACTCATCGCTTGTCTCTACAATGGGGTGCAGCAGCTGGCCTTTGCCTGGCTCAGTATCTCCACTGCTTGCCCTGGTTAAAGTTTCTTCTCTCTTTCTTCACAGATGATCCAGAGGCAGTGGGGACATGGAAATGAAATAAGAACTGGAGTGTGAACCTGTTCGTGGTGAACAGGACAGATGAATCCATGAAGGGACCTAAATTATAGAATCATAGACTATCCTGAGTTGGAAGGCACCCACAAAGATCACCAAAGTCCAACTCCTGACTCTCCACAGGAGGGTCCCAAGAACCACACCATGTGCCTGAGAGTGTCCAAAGTCTTCTTGAACTCTGTCAGGCACCTGGGAGAAGGCACGTTCTCACTTGAGAGTGTATCAGGGCAATACTTTGGTTTAAGGGAAGTTAAACTTTGATTTTGCTAGGATGACAATTGTATTGCTATGAGCTTTCACAAGTAGGACTTTGCAGAGCCAAACAGCCATTCAGTCAATGTGTGCTACTTTTAGGCAGAAATCTCTCTATTCCTCCTATTTTTTTCCTTTTTTTTTTTTAAAGAACATTATGCGGGCCTGCTTGAATCAGAATATACTAATTGGATTATTTATGCTGCATTTAATCAAGTAATTGAAATAAATTGGAGGGTTAATGATGACTCACTGTTTTGGCGAACCCCCATGGTACAAACAGCCATAACAGGGAATTAGGCTGTTTCACAAAAACATTTTCTGAAGTTATGGTCTTTGATCAGTTCTCCTAAGTAAATTGACACTGCACTGGTGGTCATAAAATCAGTGTGAGGTGATAGAAATTGGGTTGCTCTTTTTGTGGAACAAGATCATATCCTCTGGGTGCCATACACATTTTTTTTTCTCTCCTGTGTCATTTTTAAAATCTGTTGGCAGGGATAAAAAATCAGTTTCACACCCAGTATTTCCCTCAAAATGGGACTGTAATGTAGTCCCTTCCCATAGCTGTGGCTCATCTCTTGACCTCCAGCTTCCCACGTAATCTAGTTCACTCCTTCTCTTGCTTGACGCTCCAGAGACATCTACTGTGGCTCTGAGGAGCACTGGGTGAATCTCTGCTCACCTGAGTGCCGTGTACTCCCTACGTACATCTGTCTTGGGAAGATTGTGTCTTCCTTGCCTGCAGGGGTAGCCACAGAACAGCAAAAGAAAAGGCCACCTCTCCCTGCTTCCAAAGCTGTCATCCCCTAGCACTTGTCTCTGCTCACCCGTGCTGCAGCGTGTGACTAATAGCGGTGGGCTGCTGCTCAGCGCTGCGCATCAGGGCAGAGCTGAGCCCTCCCCTGCCATGCCTGGGAGCAGCACAGTGCTAAAGGTGGTCTAAACATTTCCTACGCTATTGTCAGCCTATCCTGCAAACCACAGTGAATGCAGCAATGCAGGGAAATACGCTAAATACACACTGCAACTGTCAGCTTTAAGGATAACCGGATTTGTAGAGGTAGGGAAAAGGTATCAAAACAAACCTTTGGCTGTCAGTTGATGTGATGTATACTGTTGAAAGTAAAAGTACTGATAATCAGGAAACTATTCTGCTGCATCAATATGCTTGACAAGCTGAAAAATAGCTACAAAATTTCATGAATATTTCTGTGTAAATTGCATTTAAATTAATGTCAGTGCTTCCCCTTGTAGATTACGAATTAGCAACTATTCTTCTGTTAATGTAAATTTAACTTCTTGTTGTTGTTCTTTGCTTTTGTACCAACTCTATTCCAGTAGAAACTGAAGCACAAACTTCAGAAGGACGCTTCTCAAAGCGTCCAGATGGCAACAATAATTATTTATTATCTTTAGCTACCATGATTATGTTGCCCAATCTGTGATATTGTAAATCAGTTTTCAGATGGTCATGGGAGTTGTAGCAAGTTTTGGGAAAAACATTGCTCATTATATGTTTGTTGAGAAGGATTGAACCAGAGCACTGCAACTCTTTCAACATAAGTAAATCAATGTGGAAGTTTAGATCTAAAAGGGACTCTGAGCATGGAGTGTCCAGCGTGGTGGGATGCACACACTGAGAATACATCAGTCGTGGCACAGTCAGTCTAGGTTTCTCTGAAATCCACACTCCCAAAGTGGGTTCAATCAAAGCCTGTGCTATTTTCTTTTACTGGAACCAAACTAAAGTGTAAAATGAGAGAAGTCTCTTCTTTGGGCTAATGCAAAAGCATGACATTCAGTTGTAGCACCACTCATTCTGAAGTGAGGGTTCAGCCCTAGCGCAATTCGTGAGATGTGCATGTTTTTATTACAAGCTTGCATAGGTATTGCCCTCCAGAGTTTATTTTTCCCCTTAACCTAATTCTATCCAATCTGTCATCTTTTCTTCATAACGTTCTGAGGCCACAATTCTTTTTCTTACTGAAAATATTATCTGTAAGTGTTCTATATTTGCAGGGTAATAGTGACATTGAAATGAGAGGAATGACATACTGATTTTTAGCATGGCTTTCATAAATTGTCTTCTTAGATTTATGATGTGTCACTTGATTTACAGCACTCCTGTTTTTGTGGATGCTGCTATCTGTTAACGTTTCTACAATAGCCCTTTTTTTTTTTTAGATTCTCAAAGGCTAAAGTAACACATCTTTACAATCTTATTTTTAAATTTGATAACTTGATAGTCACAATTGCTGACTCCTCATAAGAACAGAGCTTGTTTTCCAAGATACTATTTTATCTTGAGCCCCTGATTTGTTCATCTTACAACTACAATGGGAAAAAAAATGCTGTTTAAATTTTAAAGGTTCCAAAACTTACTCTGACAAATAAATCTGTCCTTTGGTGCTCTCAGAATTGCTCCTCAGTTTGATGTATTTTAGATTCATTAAGGTCTGTAGAAGCTTTGGTTGATTTTAGGACGGTCGGGACAACTAGGGATGAGAGATCTCTGAGGTTAGGTCCTAGAACATGTAGTTTTATTATGAAGGGTGAGGGTATAGTGGCCCTGCTTGGAGCTGCCAGCTGCAGCTCGAAGCAGGCCAGAAAAGTAAGAGAGCAAGAGAAGCAATGGTACGAGCAAGCGAGAGTACGGGCAAGAAGAAGTAGGAGAAGTAGTGGAAGTAGTAAAAGGAGAGGGAAAAGAGAGCGAGGTTCTTGTTTACAATACAATAAATCTTCTTCTGTGTTGAATATTTTAATTTCCATTAACCAATCTAGTACAAGATACAAATCCTATAGCATTTACATACAGCCTAAAAGAATTGTTACATTACCATACTGTGTTACATTTTAAACTCTAGAAACTACTCTTTGGATCCCTGCTGCCAAGCTAGTAGGGTCTGCTCTGACCCTTGGACTTGTCAGCAGGCAGAGGGTATTGTTCAACAGAGAGAGGATTACCTTCTGCCGGCCATACCATTGTTTTCCAGTTGTTCAGTAACTAAGGCTTGGTATCTCAAAGCTTGCTTTCATTTCAATCTCACTTATAGTTTCCCTATTCTCAGCATCTTTTGCCAGGCAATCATATTTATAAGGCTTTCCTGTTTCATCTTCCCCAACATGGGTCTCCAGAATTTTTTCCAGAAGATGATCAGTGGTCAGAGGTTCTAAGCTTCTATTTTCTCAAGGCATGAAGGCTGAATTTGGTTTTTTCTACAATGAACTCACTATAGTATCTTGATTGGAGGGAGTTCAAGGAATTTCCCCTCACAATCCTTCTGGCTGTGCATTTATGGTAATTAAGGGTCTATTTATGGTCCAGAGCATCTTTTCCCATGCTGGAGTATATGAATGCTGCCCAAGTAAGTGCCTCTTCCTGCCTGTGTGCATTACTGGGGGCTGGTCTTGCCGCCATCAAGGGTATATTAATAGATGACATTCTCCTTCCTGCTAAAGGGAAGAATAGTGATGGTTCAGATAACTGTTACAAGCTCACAGGACGCCATTCGGGTTCCACAAGGCTCCAGTTTGCCTTTTGTCCATCACTGGCCAATACTTGTCAGTTGGAAACTCATCTTCTTAACTGACATGTGGTGTTACCTACCCAGGCCCAAGCTGCTTAGTGAGAAAGATATTTCCTCCCCTCGTGGTACCCATGAAACTTATGGATAAAGTTTTAGAGAAAGGCACAGGACTGTTTTCAAAGACTGCTAGGAGAAGGAATGTAATGCTTTGTTGTTTGCCAGTTAATGGGCAATTGCTTTCAACAGCAGAGAAATATGGAAGTACAAGCACGGCAGGAATATATTAGAACACTATTAAAAAAGGGATTACTGTGTTTAAAAACGGATATACAGAACTATCTGAAAACCATGAAACTATTTCTGTATTGAATTAACTCCAAGGTCAGGTCAGCTTCAGGTGACAAATTGCCAGATGTCAGTCTTGTGGCAAAATCCTCAGATCAGCTATTGCCTTTATTGTCCAGGAACAAGCACCATGGTGGGCTTTCTTGGTCCTTTGTGGATGAACCACCTCCACAGCTGTCTTTAATCCCTACATTCACAGTCCCATGGTACTTAGGCTGGTCCAACACCACGAGTGTGATGTAACCAACAACTTTAGAAATAATCCTAAGCATGTACAGTGTTGGTTTTGTCTGTCATAGCCACGGTTCTTGACTGTCTGTTGGACTTCTCGTTGTTTCCCTTTTTTTGAGCACAATGCAGTATAACATGTGGGCAATGTGCAAGGTAGTGAGCTACAAGGTGGACATCTCGTGACCTTTTTCCCTTTTTTTTCCTCTTAATTTGAGGTCCATTTGGCTATTTTCCCATGTAATCTAAGACTGAAGATATTGTGGTTTGTAGGGTTTTATTCCCCCCTTCCCTTACTGCAAGCATGTTTCCTTGTAATTTAAGACATTTTCTACAACCTTGAAAACTGTTATGACAGGTTTTTAACCCCTAGTTCATTAGGTAGCCATGGTTAGGCTTTCTATGATATAGCCTAGAGTTGTGTGCATGTATGAGGGCCAAGGAAGTGAGTGAAGCTGATTATAGGAAATGCTGGTGATGTGGCTCATGTTCTCCCTGCTCTTGCATGAACACAGATGATTTCTACTCTGATTTGGGAGTGTGTATATCTTGGGCACATTTCACATGGAGATCAAAACAAAGATAAACAAGATGCTTCAGACAGCACTGCTGAGGGAAAAGAAGAATAAATGTTGCCCAAGCTAAGAAAAGAAAAAGGAGAAAAATCTATTTCATTCTATCTTGAGACTGTTGGCTAAAAGAGCTTAGATTTAAGGCGTGTCTTGTAAAGATATATAGCAACATCTGTTTTTGCAAAACCTTTGCATATAGACAAAGCAAAAACTTGCTACCTGTATGACAACTGGACTCCATGTAGAAAATAGCAAGGCTTTTCCAGACCGTGTCAGGCACATTACTGGTTACTTTGTTGGCAAGAACCATGAAGAAAGATGCAGCATAGAATTTGCCGCAGAAGATGATAGTTTATCTAACTTTATGCCATGAATCTTTTACTGGAATCTTCTTAAGGTCTGATTTAGGAACATAATGACTTCTCTTAAGACTTTAGCGGCTGCTTTTATCCTGCCCACCTGTCCTCTCTATCTCTACTGCCAGGCTAGGTAGAATCAGTGAAGGTGATTTTAGAAAGCCATGATGTTGGCTGTAGCCTTTGCATGTCTTTTTCGTGAGTATTAGAGCTGTCCATATGCTGAGTGGAGAGGGGAGATGGAAAACTCTAGGCCTTCTCAGCTATCCTAAAAGATAAAATCACTGAAATATTCAATGATAAATGCTGTCTGTGTACTGTTTTAAAGATGTTGTGCCTATTCGGTTTGCTTCCACTCCTTTCTAATTTTCTTTAAATCTTAATTTTGTATTTCTAGTTATTTTCTGAGGCAGAGGAGCACAAGAATTCCATGGTGGAAATAAAACCTGGGAAGAGGAAACACCTGTTCCTGAAGGGCTGGGAGTATCTTGTGCTTGTGTCAGGCTGCAAAGGATACACTAAGTTCAAAGTTTGCCAGCTGGGGCTCAGAACTTTCTTGAAGGAAAGAAAAACATCCTCTGAAAGAGAAAACCCTTTAGACAATTCTTTTCCTCCCGACTTCATCTAGAGAAAAGCAACTGAGATGCAGTGATGACAAAGTCTGACACAGCTGAGAGCAAGCCTGTGCACAGTGATTGGAGGGAAAACACAAGGACCAGGATTGTCTTTTAATTTGTCCATTGCCTGAGGATGAAAAAATGCTGTTGTCAGTCACGAAGTGCAAAGGAAGATATTCTAGTGTGCTTGGAACTGCAAAAGGGACTTTTTTATTCCTTCAGTGATCTATGAGTAATTTCTGAAATAAACCTCCAAGTCACCTGCAAAGCCAATTTCAGAGAGAACAGTAACAAACATTTCTTCTAGGAGTTCTGGAGAAAAAAAAAGAAAAAAGGAAAAAAGAAAAAAAATCATTCCTGCCCTTTATTTTGTCTGGTATTATCTGCTGTACAAATGTCATTAAGTGACATTTTTCTCCTACAGGCCATCCAGTATATACGAGGATTATTATTCCCTCCTTCTCTCTTCCACTGAAAAACAGATAGTGGCTGACAGTTAATGAGGGGGACTCTAATCTGACAGCACTATGAAAGCTACTGACAGAAAAGATCTTGATAGTGGCATAAGAAATTCCTTCTATCTCAGACTACCATTAAGGTGTCTGTCTGCAGCTGGGAAGTTAGGATATTCGCCTGTAATCCAAGCTTGTTAGATCTATATCCCCTTGTACTTCTGCAACCTCTTTAAGAGGAAAACCCAAAACAGCTGCAGGGAAATAAGGAAATAAAGGCATTCAAAATATAAGGACCTACTAAGATTAAATTCCTAAATGGATGTTTGTTGCCATCGTTCTGTCTCAACAATTAAGCTGGATTTTGCTTTCAGTTGCAGCATTATGCCTGAGTTACTCCATGTGCATATATATGGGTGTAGAACTGGAGATTTCACAGTGGGAGGTACTGTATATCATGTGGGACTTTCCGAACTGAGGAACGTGAGGTCTAAATTTACATGACAGACAGCCTCCTCATGATTTTAGATAGTACAAGCTGTTCTGGATTACTTGCTCTAGACCATGTGGCACGAACAGAAATTATCCCCTCAGCCTCAGCCGTGTGCCTTCAACCCCAGGGGACCACTCTGTGGGACAGGTATTGACATTTCTCTGAGGTGCCCTCTAAGTACTTCAGAGCAGAAGTTTATTCCAAATATGCATTCGGGATTTTTGCTCTGGTGTGCTCAGCCCTATGGTTTTAAACTATTAAAACTCTGGACACTACCTGTGTTGGAGACAGAAGTTTCTGACTGCTGAAAGGCAGAAGGTGAAAGTCAACCATTTGGACACAGCTTCTTGTTGAGCACATGCAATTATTTAACTTCTGAGGGCTTTTACTGTGCTTGAAGAAGTGGTTAACGCAGACCTATATTGGAGGCTATGAGAAAGGCAGTGGTGGGAAGTGCAGCAAACAAAGTGTGACCAGAGAAGTTAAAATGAAGATTTGTTTTCAGATAGCCCAGCACTGAAGACTTTTAGTATCAAGTTTGTTACTTGCTCAGTCTTTACTGAACTTTTCCAAAGAGTTGTCCCTTATATGTGTATTTCAGTAAAAAGGAGAAACGTTGCTTTGATGTAGGTTTTCTTTCTTCGAGCAAAGAACAGGCCATCCAGGTGCTCAACCCCTCCTAACAGGAAACTTGAATAAGGCAGTCATCATACCCAGCTTATCCCTTGCATTTTATAGAGTTAAACTTCATGCATTCTTGCAAAAGCTCTGATCATTTTTGAAACTGGCACATATAAATGCATACTGTACTCTCTGTATTTTTTTTCCCCACTGGTATGTTGTCTGCTCACAAAAGGTTGTAATTCTATGTGCTTTTCTCCAGCTAGCCCTACTTTTTTTTTTTTTTTACCTACACATTCAATTTTAGTGTGCCATCTGCTTTCATCTTGCTTAATGTTATACTCCAGCTTTTAATGACAGAAGATATCAAGTGCCATGGTTCTTATTTTATTGCTAAAGATGGCATGCAGGCCTTCTTTAAATTATTCCAAATCATGTAAAGCCTCTGTTTGGGTGGTTTTCAAAGGCAGCCTAGGGTTGTCAAGCTCCTACTGCAGAGCTTGCTTGAACTCTTCATAGTTAATCTTTTTAAAGGCCTCTATCTGAGGTACTTTAACTTCCAAAAGGCTCTTTTTTGCCTACTTCAAAGCTAGGAATTTTTTTTTTATGTGAAAATTACATACATCATTGTCTGAATTTGTCCTGACAGGTGCAAACTGTTGTGTGACCTAAAATCCAGGGAAAAAAAAAAAAAAACAAAAAAGCCCTACCTTAAAAAATGCATAAAATAATTTTTGTCATTTTTATGCTCCAAACTGAGACTTCCTTTAATACCTGATGTTTTAAAATCTTGAGCTCTGCTTATTTCTGGAGAAGAGACTGAATCAAAATAGTGCAAACCTTCAGCTCAGGAATCTGACCTTAATTTTGAAGTGGAATATCTTCAGTAAGTACAGTTTGAGCTACTTTTTGGTTCCCTAGCTGTGGATATTGCAGCTTTTCTCCGGAGATCAGCTTTCTGAGGAGCAGAAAATAACCTCCATGAGTGTCCTGCGTTTGTTATCTATGATGAACCCTTCCTCCAGTTCCCTGACATGTACAAGGGATGGTGCTGATCTGGAGGCAGACTGCTGGCCAGGACAGATTGCACCGAACCCTTCTTTCGTCAAGCTTAGGGATGTGGTCCACGTGTGCAGAAGAGCCCTGCTCTGGTGGTGCCTGTTGTGTCTCAAGTGCCAGTCTAAATGAGAAGGCCATATAGCCTGGCAAGCAGCAATAAAAAAGATTTTTCTGGGTGTAGGCTTTCATACAAACAGAAGGCTGGTTTTCTTAGGTGCATTTCTGAATAGATATTTTATTTCCTTAGATTTTGAGCAGTGGTTTCTACTTGCACATAGGTCTATTAAGGATTTATGAAATCCCAGTGAGCACCAATCTGCGTCTTTAAGCACTTTAAGTATCTTTACACTGTGGTTCTTCACTTAGCCATGGGGAGATAGCTCCTCAGCAGAAGCTAAAATTCTTTATAGGAATACCTCTACTGTACAGAAAAGATATTTTTCTCTATGACACTTGTAGATTGGCTTTGCTAATATTCCCAAGCAATTTCACAGCAAGGATTAAATTCTCAGTTATACTTTATACATTTACCCAGATATCTAATGGAAATTTTTCCTTTTTTTTTTTTTTTTGGTTAGTAGAAAAATCTAATTGGAATGGATGAAATGACATTATTAAATAACAGAATGAAGATCACCAGGGAAATAATCTAGCCGCTGATACTCTAATGTTAACTCAGTACTTCTAAATAATCAGTAATCAGCAGCTTGAATTAGACTGAGATAGATCGAGCTAAGTGCTCAACTATTCAAAGTGAGTGCAAGAGATCTGGGGAAAAGTTCAGTGCAGTCAGGGGAAAAAAATTGTACTGCATTAAATATGCAGGACTAAAGAAATCATGCTTCTATTTTATTTTAAGTAAACACATTATCTTTTGATATATCTTGGTCTTTCTTCATGTGAATCATGAATCATGCAGCACTTCAAGCCCTGATTAATATTCTTAATTGCTCTCCCTTTTTCGTTCTTGCAGCTGGCAGATGGAATGCTGCAGATCAGACGGTGCCATATCAGTAGTGTTTGCACTGTCTGTGAACAAATGGTGTTACAGCCTGTGTGTTTATCCTCTTTGATCCATACACAACTGGAGCAAGGTGCAATAATCAAGACTGGCTTATTTTTTTACCTTTTTCTTTCCTATCTCTGTGGTATTAACCCTGTTGGGAACAGAGGATAGAACACGGACGGTCAGCCAACTTCTGTAATGCCAAACACTTTTCTGCAACAAAGAAGTCTGGAAAACATAGGAGACCCACATCCAGAATGGATGTCCACATCTGCACTCCCTGGAATAGTATATGCTAGAGAAATGCCTATCTTCCACCAAGTTGGGCTGAAAATTCCTGAGTGGGAGTGTTACTTGTTTCTGTGCTTTTCTGTGCCAGTGCTAATTAGGATGGATATACTAAGAATCCAAAAGAAAGAGCATCATTTTAGTAAGAAGCTCAGTGATGATTTCTAATTACCTGAAAAGTGAATGAAGGTTCAATTCTGTTTGCTGGGGGCAAAGAATAAGTTCTCTAAATGAAAGAATCCTAATTACTTTAGAAATTTTAAACTCTTCAGATCTATTTCTTGTGAGTTAGTGGTTATCAAATTACCTTTCAGGTGAAAGAATTACTTTTCTCACTAAATGCAAGCTATTTTGATAGGCAAAGCAAAACCTTCCTGCTCTTTCATGACTGTTAGCAAAATCCAGTAGATGAAGACTGACCATTTTATAACATGCACATTAGTTTCTTGATGCTAAAATTAGATGACATTTTATGTGGTTAGCATTGCTATCATAATCTATGTGTTTGCAGTGAAAATATTTTAGCCTAAGGAAAGGCATTATGCTATGCATAGTTCACTTGCTTTTGGATGTGGGAGGGTTTGTGTGTTTTTCAGGCAGTTTTTTAAGAGGATATGTGTTTTCTCATGTATCATGTAGGACTTATAAATGCACCATCCCACAAAAGCACCAGAGACTGACTAACATATGAGAAGGTGATTGCCTAAAATTAGGAACTCTGCTTTGAATATCCTTCTTCTTGGAAGAGTGTAGGTAATGAATCAGGTGACCTCCTGTGATTGATTGGATGCGATTATTAAAAAAAAAAAAAAGAAAAAAGTACAGTGTCACAGGTTATGACACCAGCACATAGAACTGCAGCAAAGCCTCCATGCTCAGACATCATAATTCCTCAACAGCTATTTCTCTGAAATGTTTTGGGACTTTGGCATTAAAAGGACTCTGTGATTATAACCATGATGTCAGCTTGCAGGAATTCAAAGAAAGGTGTATTGGAGAACACCCAGAGAAATTCTAGATGTGAGGCTATGAGACGTCCATTTAATTGTCAGAAATATTCTGAACGTATTTTCATTTAGGACACATCAGTGCCACCCTGGCTGCAGCCGCAGGTGACAATGCAAAGCAAAGCAAACTCAGCTCAGTAATTTCTATAATTTCCAGCTGTAAGGTGATGTTCTAAACAGGTTCCCACGTCATCATACTTATGAGACTTTCCTTTTCTTACAGTTTTATCTTCTTTGGATTGAAACCATATCTCCATTCATGTTATCACTCTCACTATCAATAGCTGAAGGGACTCCTGTAAGCTGCAAGTGTCTGGTTACAATTCCCTGGATGTGTCAATTGTTCTCTACGTTGTTGATGTTGTCACTGAACTTACATTTTTGTAGCAGTATTTGTCACGATGCTAAATTCTCATTGTTGCTGCACAAATGTTGTGAAATGTTTTATGCATTCTGTGCTGGAAACAAGAGCATTATGGGGTTACATGCTGTAACAGCACCTTTCTTATTTTGAACAGAACTACCTCTTTTTTTAAAATTTTTTCTCCAGTGTCTAAAATAATCATAATTAAATAAAATTTCTTGAAGTCTTTCATGTATCTAGTGGGGTAAAGATGTGTCTTTTTGACTCGATTTATCACTCATATACAAAAAGGTGAATTTTCCCTCTGGCAACATGTGACAGTTCTAACACAGTTTGCATTCCTGGCAGGTTCCAGGCTAAAACCAGAGGTGTATTAGAGAATTTGTCTGATACAAATTTGCTCAGTTCTTGCAGGATGCCAAATCAACAAGCCTAACATCTGCAAACCAGGTTTTTTTCCCTCCTTCCAGGCAACATGTCACTGTTTTTCTTTAGCATCTGAACTCGCGGTGAACTGTCTGTTCTAATAGGCTTCATCTTCATTACAGGATAATATAATGTGTAAGTGTAAATCGGTAATGAGATGTTAGTGCTCTTGGAGAGTGATTTATGAGGAGGAAGCTAAATTCTAGTTAAACAAATACACTTCTATTTGAACATTGACGGAAGATGAGTAGAGCATCTGATCATTCCTTATATCTTTAAGAAGTGGCTTCCTAATGAAATCAGATACTTTAAATATCTAGATCTCTAGCTCAAGACTTATTTGACATTTCATTATCATATGAATTACATTTTTAGTTAGGCAAGTTTAGACATAAAACTTGGGTACTAAGTACTGTGTGAAAAATTGACTAGGGGAATTATAAAGATTCTAATATCTCAGCATTTTCTTTGCTTTTATTGATCACTGCAATCTAGCTGATGTGTCAGCAGCCAAAAAGCATTCTAAGTAAGTCGATATATTAAAATGATACAACCTTTTATCTAGATTTATATTAGATGCAACCAAGTGACACACAACTATGATCTAGTTTGTGACTTTAAAATTTGTTATGTCAAAATCAAAGGAAATTAGACTGAATAATATTCATATTTTAGTGCTAGTTGTGCTTATTTATTCAGGCATTTACTGTGATACGGTCCCTAACATTTATTCGGAATGAAAGCCTAGAGAGTTATAACTGCCCTAAAAAATGTAGTTTTCCAGCAGAAAATTGTTTGTGTTTGAGTATAGTTAGTATATGTTTAGTTGTTACAAAAGTGTTGCATCACCCTAGCTACCACATTTTGTCTTTGTATAGATTTTATTAAATTATATCCTGAATGATGCAGGGGAAAATACTGTTAAAAAATAGGACAGTTTTTGTTGGGATTTTTTTTAAAGTTGCATAGTTTAAATTTGGTTTATCTGAAACCTGGTATGTCATGTAATAGTCTGGGTGGGGGATTGGTTAAAACAAAGCTATCTCATGTTACCTAAATTATATATTCTAAAAATTACAGCAATTTCTAGTTGTTAAAAATGCATATGATAGGTAAAACTTATAGCAAAAAAAAGGACTGAGAATTTCAAAGCGATGTCTAAAAAAGAGGTAGTTCTGTTTTAAAATAAATCCCAGCCATGTCTAAATTATTGCCCTGTCTGCTGTTAAATGTTTCATTTTTTATCTGGCAGAACCCAGGTAAGGCAGGGGAATCAACAGCCACATACATGAAAAATTCTTCCTTGGGTAAGTCATTAAAGGAGATTGGTCCAGGGAGAGATGCGTCTCAGGGAAAGATGGGCTCAGATTTGTATTCTGACACAAACTTCCCCTGAGGTAAGCAGGGAAACACCATAAATCCCATATTCAAAACAAAAGAGTTTGTTTTCATTTTCAGTGGATCATAAAATCCCAGGGGCTGTTGTAGACCTAAGGAGAGGCTTGTGCTCTGCTTTTCTGACTTTTCTAAATGGGATTTAATGAACTTTTCTGCTTTACAGTGTATTCTGCAGTCACAGAACCACTGCTTCCCTTTGTCAGTCCGGAAACGAAGATCATTGCACAAGGCAGCCCAACAGTGTCTAACAGAACTGTTCTGGAAACCTCTCAAGGGATGAAGAAGGAAAAAAAGGGAACAATATGATTGCATAAACATGTAAGGAAACACGGGGAAAAAACCCACAAAAATGGTACTTTTCCAGGCTAGTAGTAAGGGAAGATGGAGGGAAAAGTGATGATGAAATAGTGAAATGACAATCAAAAGGAAGAAGATGCAGTCTGACCTAGGGCTCACTGGGGGATGTGCATATCTGGAAACGCAGGACCCATGGGTCCTCCTGCTTCTATCTACTTCTTTCATCATCTGCTTGGGTGGCACTGCATTTTGAGCGGAAAAGCACAGAATATTCTGAGGGAGAATATTGAAAGGGACCTAAGTGAAACATAATCCTCAAGGAAGCCTCACATGGGAGGAGTTTGTCCCCGAAGATTGTTTCTTCATACTATTGAGGTAGAGGCCACATATCTTCCTTTTTTCTTCAAAGGGTGCTTTTTTCCTTTGACATCCATAGTGTTCATCCAGACCTCTCTGTCTGGTCTTTTTCACAGGAAAGCTTTGGCAACTAAGCTGATCTCAAACTTCTCCACCAGGTTACTTCCTGCCTTCCACCTTTACATCTGAAAAACTCCATTTATGTTCTATGCTAGCCTCTGTTACTCTTCATTTTAGACTCCAGAATGTGGTCAGAACAAATTTGACTTTCGACTCAGCTCTCTGCTGTCTTGCAGTTTTAGCATATGTCATATACAAAACCAGAAGCACACCTTTCTTCCCCTTGTTGTTGTTAACTATTTCTTTGTAGGTACGGATTTTCTTCAAGGAAAAAAATATCACTAATGCAGCAGATATGAATTTTTTTTTTTCTGCATGGATATAATTATAACATCCTCTTCCAGCAAAATTTCAGTAAGGAAAGCAAAAAAAATTATATTGCTGCCTAGTCAAACTCTCTACCTTACATGTAGTCTGTCTGCTGTGCTCGTGCATGTTACAGCTGGAATGTATATCAAGTTAACCAGTTTAATCTCTTCAGAGCAGCAAGGTGGACTTTAATCTGCAGTTAGTAGAAGTCCCCCTGCTCTGTCAAAAGGCTTCTTTCTATTAACTGTAATAGCCCATCGCCTCTCACTGTGCACCCTTGCTTTTCTTCCCTATTGCTATTTCCAGATTGAATGTCTGATCTTCAGCTGTGTGATCCTGACCACAATATCTAGTGACTCTTTTAGGTGCTGTTTCTCCTGCCTGCTCCCTCTCATCCTGCTGACATATTGCATCTCCAGAACTAAGGGAGGTTTATCAGGACTGTACTCCACTTCTTCCAAATGAGACCTTCTTTGAGGGAAGAACAAGTGCTGTCTTCTGTTTAACACTGCTGGCCTTTGTCCAATTTTCAGTATCTAGTGGGAGGATTTTTATATTTGAAAAGTGATGCTTGTGTATGCTGCCAGAATTTAAGACCATTTTTTATTCAAGGCAGAGCTCAAGCAGTCTCTGCCTCAGGTATTCCTGCCCTGTCTTTCCAATGATTCTCTAGAAGCTGCAAGATATGCAACCCGGTTTGTTCCCTGATCTTTACCAGACAGGAAGCCATTCCAAAAAAATAGAAAATGACCATTGTCTTATTTATAAGAGGTCATAAAAGCGTAAAAAATACACCATGTTGAAGGTCTATAAAACCCTCAGTGGCCAGTAAATCCAGCTGATGGATCTGAAATATCTGATAGCCTCTGGACAGGGCACCTTTGGGTCAGTCTCTGCTGTGGAGGCGCTGGGTGCTTTCCATATGGAAGGGGGTACTGTTTGGGAGGAGAAGTACAGACATTTTACTTTTAACTAGCCTAGATGGAATAAAGAAGGACAGGTGGGGTTTCTGAGAAAGTTGTGTGTCAGAGATGGTTCTTTGGGACTGGCCTCAGGAACACTGCTGAACCTCTATACAGATAGCAGGGGGGCTTCCCAGATGAATGAGAGATGAAGGCGGTAGAGGTAGATGTGAAAGACCAGAATGATCTTAAAAACAGTCTTAGAAAATATCTCTTCTAAGGTGCACACCAAGAAACAGCTTTGTTGCTATTGTGAAAAAGAGCTGTAAGCAGAGCTTTGGAGGAAAGCACGCTTTCATGAAGCCTGGAGTAGCAGCTGGAGATGTGAAACCAACACACAACCAGAGAAAGTGAGGACTGTAAATACTGCATGGAGGGAGGGGTTTAAATCCAGGTGATATTGCTCTCCTTAATATTTCCTAGACAGCTTTACATGGTGCTCTGGATTAGTACACCATTTTGGAGTGCACGGCACTTTTTCCAGCTTTCTCTCAGTTAAGTGAGCAGTACTGGAGCAGTGAAGATTCTGTACCATGCACCCCCCATGAAACTGCTGTCTTCTCCCCATGCAGTTTATTTTGTTCCTGTTCTGCTGCCCTGTGCTATAATTTTTGCAGAGAGAGCACTACACAGGACCCCACATTAACCCTAAAAACCTTTTGCATTTGTGTGGCTTGCTTGGCAGAGATGGGAGAGAGATGGAAGGTACAAACACGTTCCTGTCTTGTCAGAGAGGGAAAATGTAGTGGAGCCAGGGGCTTTTGTGGGTGTAATTATGGCTGGATAGTCTTGTCTGTGTATTCTGGGGTCCTTGTGACTGAAGTTTTGTATCAGTGAAACCTTACTGATTGCTGGAGTTATTTCCTGATTCACGTCATCTTAAAGGAGGTATGCAGCTCAGATGTGAGTCATCAGCTGCACCTTCATGGCATCCCAGGTGGCTGAGGGAAGAGGCTTTATGTTGCTGGAGCTCCACCTAAATGAAAAAAAAGCTTTGGGAAGATCAGAGCTGTGCCCATCACCTTGCACAGCATGAATCCTTCCTTCCCCCAGTATTGGTGGTTTCCAAAGCACAACTACAAAAAAACTTCAAGTTGCTTGGTTTTACAAGGAGTTTGAGTATGTACACATATTACAGTCCTGTAAATGATGTCATCATTCTCTGAAATGATCCATTAATGACTTGATTTCAGTAAAATAGGATTTTACCCCTCCACAGAACGGGGGTAGGGATCTTGAAGTTTGGTCTTTCATGTGGCAAAACATGACTAAAACTATCCCCTACAGACACACACTCTTGGGGTCATCCTTCATGTCTGAAGTTTAGTCTTAGTTTTGTTCTCATCAAAATATCTCTAGAATTAGAGATGAAGAAATGTGATTCTGTAAGTTACTGAGAGCAGGAGATCCCCCAGGTTAATATTTTTGGCCTGTTTTGGTTGGGCCTGCCCTTTTTAGCCCTCTTATTTATGGACCTGTTAACAAAATACTGATTTGGGATATATATTTTTTTCTTTAAGGGAAAAAATTTGGTCTGGAAATGAGACTGTTTAAACTGTTGCTCATTCTGCACTGGAGCTGCCACATCTGCAGCTGGAACTATGCCAAGGCTCTGATGGAAAAACAAGCAGATGGACTTCTAACATTTACAAAGGGTATATTACAGCAAAGCAAATGGGAATTAAATTAGTGAAGCCATACACTCGGGCATTTTATGTGAAAATGGAGAAGATTCAGACGTATCTTTGAATTGGAAACTGTTTTGTGCTCTGGTTTTATTTTATTTTATTTTGTTGAGAGGGAAAGGAGCAGTTCCTCTGCCCCAGTGGTGTCATAGTGGGAAAGTAAAAATTCGTTATTTTGTTCCAGCCACAAAAGGTCTTGGTGGGATTTAGACAAAACACTGGAATGGAATGTAGAATTGAAATCACTGAAAAGTGTCATGGTTTAACCCCGGCAGGAAACTAACCCCCATCCAGCCACTTGCTCATTCTCCACCGGTAGGATGAGGGAGAAACTTGGAAGGGTAAAAGTATGAAAACTCATGGACAGGGATAAAGACAGTTTAATAGGTAAAGCAAAAGCCTCACATGCAAGCAGAGCAAAACAAGGAATTCATTCACCACTTCCCATGGGCAGGCAGGTGTTCAGCCATCTCCAGGGCAGCGGGACTCCATCACGTGCAGTGGTGACTTAGGAAGACAAGTGCCATCACCGTGAGCATTGGTGGGCACCTTAGGCCCAGCCAGGGTCAGCCCACACCACCCAGACTAAACCAGAACCATCAGAAATCTCATAAAGCTGAAGATAAAGACATTAATGAGAAATGAAACAGGAAACTTTTTTTTATCTTGTGCACTATAAATGTGATTCAGATGAACAAGTATAGGTTCTGCTCTTGAAATTACATTTTTCTTGACTTTCTTATTTGATTTGATGTAAAAGGTTATTAAGTGACACTCCTTGACCTAAGATCCAAGTTTAGAGGGTGATGAATTCTGTTTTAGCAGCTCACATGTTTCCCTTGAAATTTTGTTTGGGATGAAAAAGCTACTGCTATCATTAGTCAGTGTCAACAATATTAAAAGAAATAAAAGTCATACAATTAAATTGGAAATGAGAGAGAAAAGATAGGACTTGTCTTTAGCATCTACCTATAAACATTTCTTTAAGACAGAATATCTCTGCTTTTTTTACAATCAGGGAAAACGTCTCTTCTTCTGGTTTCACGGTGAAAAAAGCAAACTGGACAAAACTGTAGGACTAGGAGAGAAGTAAGCTCACATAGATCACAACTTTTAGGTAGACCACAAGGTAGAAACATATGAATAGGTACTACTGCCAGCAGAAATGCTGTTAGCAGAAAGAATTTACTACATATTTAGTAGAAAGTCTCCAGTTTGTGTTGTATTCAGGTTCAGTGATGCTACAGATGTGCTTCTGGATAAACTAAAGCAAAACTTCATTAAACTGTAGCTCGTGGTGATTCTTGTAAAGGCTGCATTATCCCGAGCAGATGACAGCAGTAACAAAAAGGCGAACATGTCCATCTCTTTGTCTGATTGGCAGCTCCATAATAAATACTACATAATGTTCTAGGAAGAATATAAGAGCAGGCTGTGGAAACACAGCAGTCTTGATATTTCAATGAATTGGGTTCCAGCCAGCAATGCACATTTTAAACATGGCCAATGATAAAGTTATTAAGGTTATACTGAGGATCAAATAATGACATGGCTACAGGCTGAGGGGGAAATCTAATCTCAGAGCAAGAACTCTGAAAGGAGTATGAGATGCTAAACATTTGGTGGCTGAAGGGAATATTTTGATTCTTTAAAGAATAAAAACCCAGCATTGCTCATGAGAGAGAGGTATGCTGACACCTACCTTGAGTTTAGCAAGGCTATTGGTGTTGTTTGTGACACCTTCCTTCTGGCTATCCAAGCTGGGATATTACAGGCTGGCAGGGTGAGCTATAAGACTGGGTCACGGTCTGGGTTATCGGGCTCAGTAATTAATGAGTTTTGTTCACCATGGTCCTCCATGGGCTACAGGGGCACAGCTGCCTCACCGTGATCTGCACTGTGGGCTGCAGGGGAATCTCTGCTCCAGTGCCTGGAGCACCTCCTGCTCCTTCTTCTGTGCTGACCTTGGAGTCTGCAGGGCTGTTTCTCTCACATTTTCTCACTCTTGCTTCCAGCTGCTGTTGTGCAGCAGTTTTTTCTGCCTTGTCCAGGAGTGGGCTCATCTTGGAGCCAGCTGGCATGAGCTCAGTTGGACATGGGGTAAGTTTCTAGCAGCTCTTTACAGAAGCCAATCCTGTAGCCCCATCACTAGCAAAGCCTTGCCACACAAATCTGATACATGTGTCTGTCAGTGATCTGGAAGAGAAGGCAGATGGTATCTGATTGCCTTTATGGATGATAACAAATTGAGGGAAACAGTTATGTTTTCAGGCAGGTTTGCTACTCAAAGGCCTAGAAATATGGGCTGACATGAACCTCCTGAAACCCTACGAGAACTGCCAACTGCTGCTGCTGGGAAGGATGAGCCCCTGCATTACCAGAGGCCAGGCACTGCCTGCCTGGGAGCAGCTCTGCAGGAAAGTCCCTGCGGTTCCTGCTGGTGGTGAAGCTGAGCACAGTACCACAGGGACACTGGTAGGCAGAGAGGGCACCAGCACACTTGGCTGTAGGAACAGGGGCAGAGCCGAAGCACACAGGGAAGGGTTTATTTCTTTTCTACTTGGTATTTGTTAGACCACATCTGGAATAGTGCATCCTGTTTTGTCCCCTCTAATGAAGAAAAACATCATTAAACTGAAGTGAGTTAAGGGGGCTGCCAGTGTGGTGGTAGATGGACTACCTGACTTGTGAGGAGAGGCTGGAGAGCTGGGCTTATTCAATCTGGAGCAGTGATGGCTTTAGGAAGACCTAACAGCAGCCCCCTGTGCTGAGGAGATGAGGAGGTGGCTCTTGGCTTTTTGGCTGCTGATCTTCTCCCTGGTATCCAGAGACAGGACACATGGGAATGGTTCAAAGCTGTGCCAGGGGAGGCTTACACTGAACATTAGGAAGGAAGCATTTCTTTGCCAAGAGAGTGCTCAAACTCTGGAACAGGCTTACTAGAGAAGAGGTTGATCCTCCATGACTGTCAGTGTTTAGGAGGCATTGGATAATGCCCTTAACAGCATGCTTTAACTTTTGGTCAGCCGTGAATTGGTCAGGTAGCTGAACTAGATGATGGTTATTGGTTAGTCCTGTCCTATCCTATCCTATCCTATCCTATCCTATCCTATCCTATCCTATCCTATCCTATCCTATCCTATCCTATCCTATCCTATCCTATCCTATCCTACTTTTGTAGTGGTGCAAGTGGGAGCATGACAGAGAATGGGGAGGTACTGAGAGAAGGAAAAGTTTTTTCCCCATGGTAACAGTTTAAAGACTGTAAGATATTCTTGGAGGCTTTCAAGACCCAGCAGGATAAATCCCTGAGCATCCTGATCTGAATTCAGTGTAGACCTTACTTTTAGATTAGTCTAGACCCCCCTTGGAATTATTCTGAGGCACCGTGATGTTGGCTGCCAATCTTGCTTATGGAATTAATGTAGTTCTGGTGTTGCTATTAAATCAAAAATTGTCTAACTGCAAGGATGTTCAAAGATCCAAAAGTGGGGATTAAAGGAACTCCCAGAAAAACATCCCTCAGTATGAAGCGTGACTAATGGTTCATCAGTTAGCTTACAGATGTAAGCATGAGAAAACTTGGTGATAGTAGGCTTTTCACACAAAAGGAGATTATTTTTGCCTATATAACTATTTGTGAATGAGAATATCAATTTATATGTACGCTTAAAATCAAAAGGGAAAATTGTGCATCTAAATGCATAAATACTGCATGTGAAGTCAAGTACTGAGGATGCCCACAGAGATAATACTGGTTAGAGAGAAAGATCAACAGAAATCAGCAAATAAACCTGTCGTCTAATTGATCTGGCTAGATCTGCAGTTTTCCAAGCATTGCTAAGAAAGATTGCATGCTTGGGTACAGCATATTGAACTAATGGGTGGCTGCAAAAGGGATCTGAGCAATCTGTGATTAGTTGTCAGGTGCAGTGTATCAAGGCTGGCACCTGAATGCGTAGCTACTCTCTGTCACTAGAAATCTGCAGCAAAGGCACCTGTACATGCAAAGATTTGCTCTAGCTGAGCTCTGGCTGCAGGCTTTGAAGCAGGGCAGTGCTGTGACTCCTGGCATACACAAGTTCAGGTTAGTCTGTCATTATAAACCCCCTGGCCATGCTGGCAGGGTCAGTGGAAGGATGGGAAGGCACAGTTGATGTGTGTGTGTGGCGGCTGTGGGCACAGTGTTTTGGAGAACCTTGTGCTGTCCGAGCAGAAATCTGGACACTACAGTGTGTTGACTTCCTACCTCTGAGGCTGTTCACTCCTTATCACTGAAGGAAGGAGTAAAAACAAGGCCACTGTTTATTATTCCTTGAGAGATGTCTTAATTTCTTAAAAGTCACCATTTAGCAATTAAGTTCTCTTATCCAGTACATAAGAGGACCTATAATTTCTAAAAACTCTTTTGATGATAGGATAGTGTAGATATAATTCATTTTCACAGTGTAAGCAACACTTTTCAGCTACAGTCCATCAAATTCTTACAAATCTCTATAAATGCACTTCACACTGCAAATCTATAGTGCTGGGTTTATTTTTAATCCATGAGCCTCTTCTGCACAGTTACTCAGAGATGTTTCCATGGTTATGCCTATAACCTGTAAACTAAACAGTGTCAGGCTGTGGGCACATGCAAGGGTTCACTGTTAAGCTGTTAGCCCAGTCCTGGCAGAGCCTTGACCTGCTGCAAGTACTGCTTTCCAAGAAAATGCTTAAGTAGGTCTGGGGACACAGCACAAACCAGAGGCAGTTCCCAGTGAACAGCCTAAATGCAGTCATTCTGTTTCTAAAGATGAGAGTTTTTAGCCAAAAGGGTAAAGTTGTGCTATGCCAGTTGGCCTCCAGGCTGGGGAATGGTCCCTGGCCCCTTTCATGTACTAGAATAGACATAATCCTGGTTGTTGTGTTCACAAATATGTCCTTAGCAATTTGGGACCCTGGTGACAATCTTGTCAGCCACTTGGCCACCTCTGGTTGTTGGTACATAAAGTGAAGGGCAGAAGCTGTGCTGCATATTCTCTGTTTTGTGTAACTTGGTGCTGTTACAGTGTGAGAGGATAGCCTGAGCTGCCACTTGTGCAAATAAAAACTTGTTCCAATTAACACGTGTCGAATGAACATAGCACCAGATAATTACAGAAAGATATCTTTGGAAGGATAAAAAACTATTTTTCTTTGGAAAATCGATGCGCTCTCACCCTACCTCTTTAATGAGTGTTCATACCTGTCATTGAAGCCTTCCTGTTGAGACCACATGTCTTCCTCCCCAGGCCATTAGCTGTCTCTTTTCATTTGTGTTGCCATGCCATAAAAAAAGAAAACAAACACTATGGGATCACAAATGTGGCCATAATTTTTTATCAAGCAATTTAAAGCAGAAGCTAATAACAAGGAAAATGACTAATACTTGAATAGGTTGCTGCATGTACAAATAATGCAATAATTGTCTCTCAGTCTGAGCAAGAAGATAATAAAAATGTTTTACAGTGCTCCTTAATCGTATGAAAAAAACTTAAAATCAAGACTTTATTGCAGAAAAAGGAAGCATTAATCTATCTGAGGGCCACTTTGTGGAGAATGCTTCCTGGGGAGGTGTGGTGATAATTACTTATGTTTAATAGATTTCTGGGTTGTGGAACCAAAATGTAGTGGTGAAGGATGTATAGCAGTTATTTATGAGCCCCTAAGCCACTATGCTCCATTATATCCCACATCTAATGTGACTTGCAGGTCTGCATTTTCAGCATGTTTCTTCGAGTTCCTTTCAGCATCCAGCTGCTGCAGGTAGTCGAAGGAAGCATGCTGGCTGAGTCATTCTACGGTGTCATGCGAATTCTGTGCTTTCCTCTGTGAAGCATCAGGCTGGCAGCTCAGAGTGCAGAAAGGAGTGGTAAAACAGGGTGATGGGCACAGCTTTGTGGTTATCAGGCAGGCAGCAGAGAAAGAGAGCTACAAAGATACTGTGGAGCACCAGGCCAGGGGGGCTTGTGACCACAGTGATAGCAAAAGTGGACAAAAATGAGCTTGGCTAAAACAAGGTGCAGCCAGGGGAGTCAAGGGAAAGTTGATTTAAGCAAAATAGTGGAGGAGAACAACAACTCTCTTCCGCTTGAAGTTAATAGCAAAATTCTCAGGAAGGGATCTGTTATGTATCATGGTTTAGTTCTTGCTAAATGGTCAACTACTAAACAAGGTGTTTTAGATTGTTTTTTAACTTAATTTGATAGAAGCCGTCTACTGGCATTGCTTTTTAGCAGGACAGAAAAACCCTTGTTCTCTGCTAAGTATTCCTTAACCTAGACCTGGCAAGTAATTTCCTTTTTTCCCCAGGGCTCCCATACGGCCTTGCAAGAACTTTTCTCTGCTTGGAGGATATCAGAATTCTGTTTAAGCGTAGATGTTCAACCTTCTTTCTATGGTTCGTGTTTTGCTTGTAATTATTCTGCATTCTTCCAGGCTGCATTTATTGTAGATGTACTTATATAAATGCTAAGTTCAGCTGACAGCCCCTAGAAGGAAATGAATAGTGCTAAGAACTTCTCCTCAGTTATTGACACTTAACTCTGCCAGTGGAATAAAGTTCAGTCTTTCAGTGCCAGGTAAAACGGTATAGATTATTTCTCTAATCTTAAAAAACCTGTTTTAATGAAAATGAAATATTTCTCTAGGAATTCCATTCTAGTGAGACATGGAATATTAGTCTCACATACTATTTTTTGTATTTTTTTTTCACTCTTAGTATGATTGTATTCACATTATGAAACATGAGCAGAGTTTAGGTGTAAGTTACCATAAAATAAAAGGGGCTTGGAAAATTGGACAAACCCCCTGAGCCTTCTCTTGCATGGATTTTGGGGTCTGACATTCTTACCTTCTCCCCACACTTTCTGAATCATCCTTTTATATTGTTTGTTATATGCTATGTAAGTACTGTGCATTATATAAAATAGTGAAAATATATTAATAATTAATTAATTAGTAGTCTCTGTCTTCACATTGCATACTCCAACTTATTCCCTCACCTCTGCCAGGGAGAAACAATTTACTTTAGTATGGATGAAAAGAACAATTCACCCTCAGAAGGAGAAATGCATGACTTAGTACAGATGAACAGATGAGAAAAGAATGAATGTGCAAATTTAAGAATAAATTAATAGAAACAGGACATTTTGGTAGCATCTTCAATGCATGAAACACCGGGACATCAAGAAACATTTGTAAAAATGTTTCTTCTGTCCCTATGAGCAGTTAGTGTGGTTATATATACAGTAAGTGGAAAGTGGATGGAAAAATAATTTTGATGTATTTAGGATACTGTGCAACTTTGAGGCAAAGCTGGCTGTAGAAGCACCACAGCACGTGTCCACAGCTCAACTCTAAATCCTCCCAGAAATGTGCTGTGATGGAAAGGCAAGCTCCTATACTTGAATTACTTGAGGTCAAAGCAGCATTTTCCTTAGCTTTTCTTAGCCCTGTAACTATTAAGTATTGTCATCTATCATTGTTAGAAGAAGTACTTAACGACACTTTAAACATAATTTATCACTCAGTCTACAGCAGTAAAAATCTCTAATCAGAGAACCCAGATTGGAGGCTAGCACCTTTCAGGCTGATCTGTGTAAGGGATTTGGATGTAAGAACAGACATTAATTTCAACAATGTGATTATCACAGGTTTTTGGCTTACAAAGATGGTGGTGGTAACTGGAGTACTTTAAGGATAAGACTAAAATATAGATTCATGTCTTCTACTGGTTCACTGTGTAGAAGTAACTATGTCCTAATAATGAGAAGCCCTTCTCTTAGGCTCCAGATAAATGTGGACTGTCGTTTCATTATAAAGCAGGGTGACAAACCATGAAGTGCTGTGCTACTCTTCTAATACCTTTCCTTGCTTGCTACATGACTGCAGGGAGTCTCTGTGGGATGCAGAAGGAGATTCAAGGCTGAATATGGGTGGTGCTGATGTGGGCAGAAAGAGCTGACAGTGAGGGAGAGCACACTGCTGAGGTGACGTGGCTCCCAGCATTGGGAATAAGGAGCAGGAGGGAGCAGGACTCACGGAAGTCAACAGACAGCAAGCTGTACTGAGCTACCCCTAGCTAGTATCTGTAACTCACTGTGAAGCATTAGCAAAGATTTAACTCCTGTGAGCTTGATGATTGGAATGACACCAAGCACATGCATCCTGGATGTGTTCTAATATCCAGAATATGCTTCCCAGAGGACACTGATCGAGATCTTTTGCAACTGGCCAATTGTCAACATTTTGCAGCTAGGAGGCCTTGGCATGAAAGACAGAAGAGGTGTGAGACCTCTTGCAGAGAACAAAAATGAATTCCTGGGGCTCATGCTGTCAAGCCAAAGGAGAAATGGCATGGCATTTCACATACCTATATGAATACCTAAGTTAGAATCCTCTGGTAGACATTGCGACTTTTTTTCACATTTGTTTAGATATATCTTTCCCAGGTGCACAGTGAAGGTCACCAGATCAGTCTTTGCTCACTCCCACCTGTCCAAGCATCTCAATATTTTTCCTGCTCAATTTAATAAGACCAAGTCTAAGGCACAGAGAATATAATAGATTATGAGCCAAGTGTATGATCAAGTATATTTCAAAACTCCTTATACACATGAGATGCCACTTTGCTTCCTAGCTGCTGTGACATGATGACTGCATTACAGCTCTTTAATAACACAGTGACAGTGAGATCAATGGTAACTGTAGTACATCAGCTTTATCCCTGAAACCTTACGGAGGTCGGACATCCACCTGCTCTCCAAGCAGATGGCCCCCATGTGTACTTTTAATATTTTCTGCTTACTGTATAATTTAATTTTTAATCTAAAAATCCTTAGAGTCATAAAGTTACGATCCTTTCCTTTTCTGTGCAGAGCAGTGCAATGGTAATTTATTCCTCTTGTTTGACACTGCTGATCGCAGAACCTGGGGGTGCTCTGTTTTGCCCAGATAAGGGTTTATTGAAGACCCTGTAGAGTCCATGCTGCATCTTGCTAACTCTTGCTGAAAGCAAGGAGTGTGTTTGTGCCTGTATGTATCACAGTGGGGCTGAGCTGAATTCACGTGTGGGCGATGGCAGACGTCTGGTAGCATTCACCAGCTGTGGAGCACCCGTCACTCCAGCCAGATTTGACTGGTCCTTGTCAGCTCCTGCTTCTGCCTTGCTGCAAGGTGAATTTGCACTGATTCTGCTGATAACTTGCTTGCATTCTTATTGCATTCCTCTTTCTCTCTTTTTATTAAGCTAAAAACTCTTTCAGGCAAGGGTTTGACTTCTCTGTGTTGTTTTTTGTCTGGCCTAGTCTGACCCTGGTCAAAAATGAGACCTTCTGTCCTTTTACAACTACTCCTACTGGTATTACTGCATAAAATCAATGGCATCATTAGAAAATAAAACTCCTGTGTGCTTTAGTGCAGCTGACACCCAGCTGATACATAGGTACATTAAGACATAGTTGTATCATACTTACATGTCCTTGTTAGTGCTCATAGAATGATAATATGGACCTTGATTCTCAACTGCTCTTTTTAATTTCCCTAGTGAAATGAGTTGCTCTCGTGCAGAAATCAGAGTAGGGTATCAGCATTATCTGTGAATCTGTGAATGTATGAACTTGAACTGCCTTCTCTGCCTTACTGGATTTGAAATTCTGCAGCATAACAGCTACATCAAGTAACAGCACTGTTGTCTAAATAGACTTGGTAGGCAACAGGCAGCTCATCATCAGAGCAGAAGCATTTAGTGAATGTGCTTATTCAGTTGGTCTTTTTATTGCATTATGACTACAGATTTTAGAAAGTAGAAATTGCATACTTTTTCAGATTGACTTCGGGCTTTGAATGCCAGTTTTTTCATCACTTACCTAGTGGATGGAATTGCATCTCATGATAGCCTCATTGCTTCTTCTGTCCCAAAGGAGGTAATAGTCATCTCATGTATCTGCTTTTCCGTGTTACCAGTCACAGATGTTTTCTATCCTACTGATTTACAAGCTCTTAAACAAACAAACGAAAAAAAGAAAATGGTAAAAAGTTCTGGAAGGGAAGGACATGTCACAAACAAGTTTTAGCTCATTGCTTAGTCTTAGTATTTTTTGAGTTAAGTTTGGGGTGTTTTTAATAAGTTGGGCCAGCTGAAAGCAAATAGCGTGAATTTCAAATGGTGTATGAGTCCAGGCTTCCCTAAAAAACTTGCGGCCCCTAAGCTCTGAGGGAATAATACAACTGTAAAGACTTCGTCAACATGTAGTACCAGTAATGTCAGTGCTGAGTTAAGGTCACTATCTATCAAGATAGATAANTAAAGACTTCGTCAACATGTAGTACCAGTAATGTCAGTGCTAAAGTCACTATCTATCAAGATAGATAAAGGTTGTTTTTTTTTTTCAATGGCTAATGTTATCCTTAGGTTCTAATTTCTTTCTACTAATGCCTTACTTTTGTTTGCTCATTAAACAGAACAGGTTTTGATCTGCCAATGCTGACTTTACTTTTGTCTTTCTACTTCCAGTAAGACCTATGTCTGGGCTGAGAGCTGTTAAAATCAGTCCTACAAATGCAGGTTCAGATGTTTCCCTTTCTACCTTCCTGCAGAAAAGCAGAGATAGAGTTTTAGCCCATAGCTCCTGAATAGGATCCTGGCTCAAACAACTTTTTCATAGCTGAGCACAGAGACATGGAGCCCTTTATCCACTAAATAACTCTGCCATGGTCACAGTGTAAGCCCTTCTTGGCTTTGTCAGGAACTTGGATTGTTATGAACCCATCCAGTGACCAACCCACTTCAACCTGCTCAGAGAAGCACCTTAATTGTGCTGCTGGTAAAATGTGAAATGATTTGTAAGTGAAAGATAGAAGAAAATGTTGCTAAAGTGAAGACCAATGAAGTATATTCCATCTACAACTGTGATAAAAAAAATGAGTGTGTGTGATTCTACAGATATGGTCAGGTAGCTGTGCAGCCTGAAGACTGTTGTGGAAAGGTCTTCTGTGACATTACCTGCAGAGAAACAGAAGGCCAAGGCCAAATCTACGACCCTCTTTCATTTAGGTGTTGACCATGCACTGAGAATGTTTCACTTGTTCTGGTGAAAATTCATTCAGTTGTGAGGAATGGGCCTGTGAAGTTTAACCTATTAAAAAGGATGAGAAAATACACTCAAAAAGTACTTTATAGGACCAGAGAGAGGGGAGGTGGCTGGATTGAAGGGAGTTTCTATTGTCTGATGATTGACTTTCTGAATTTAATTTCGTGTTCCATTTCCTCTTCATGAAAGCGTTTTTGTTTCATATTTAGACCTAGATATAGGAAGTTATTGCTGCAAAATCCCTGTTTGGGGAAATGTTTGGTATTCTGTTTCGGTGTGAATGTTGACGCTATAACATTTTTGCTAACCTTTGAAGGAATTTATCAATATTTGAAACAGGCTTTATTTGCTGTCAGCACAACTTGCGTGATCGCTTGTATGTCTATCTGTAAATAAACGGAGCCACATAATAAAGCCCGTGAATGTGTTTGTACTGACACAGGCAGGACATGGATGAGAACAAGATGTTGCTCCTGCACAACATATTTACTACTTGATTTCGTAAAAGGTGATATGAAGAGTGGGGAAGGTCTGTCTCAATGACAAAGAACGACAAAAGCTAGGTGGACATGATTTGAAGAAGTATGTGGGGTTTGGAGTGCAATCAGATAAAAATTCAGATATTTGGTAACTAGTCTACCCAGACTGACAACAAGCCTTGGCACAGGGGAGGAGGGATACGTTAATGGAGCATGTGTCACTATGTGTGCTACCACCGTTTCAAAATTGCCATTCTATGGTACTTTATCTTTGAGATTAGAAAATCAATATTTACTTAAATATATGGTGCACTGCTAGCAAATAAAAGTACAACAGTGTTTTTTTCCTTCTGAGTGGGTAGTGACTGGTAATTAGTCATTGAGATGGAATCAGGGGTGGGAAATCTACGACCACAGTTTTTTCAGGCTGAGGCTTTTGGGTCTCCATAGCCAAGTGACAGACAATAACCAAGATTTTGTTGCTTGTGAGTCCAATTAGTGAGGAGTCTGTGGCATCATCAGCATTCTTCAGTGTCCAGTCTGAGAAACCTCTCCCCTGTGGGGAAGTACCTTTTTTAAGTGAAGAGCTAATAAAATATTCCATGGTAAACACATTTTCTTGCTCAGAGAATTTCAGGATAGATTAATTGGTGTTTGTATGGAGTTTTAGGGCTATATACTTTTAGTACTGAGTTCACAATGGTTATCATAATCTAATCATAAAAATTTAAATTAGACTTCCTACAGTGAGCATTTTAATCCAAGATAGCTGGAAAATAGCTCCTCTGCAGTATTCTTAATTTACTTAAATAAATTTGTCAGCATTATATATGTGTTATGCAATTACTTTATGTAATATATTATTACTGCTTCCTTAATATAGTGATATTAAGTGTATTTTTACACATTCATAGCTGTGCATAACAATCATAACAACCACTAAGAAATGATGTGATAGGACATTGCCTGTCAATGTACATTTCCCATTTGGAGCCAAGAGGCAAGATAGCATAATGGATTTTTTCAGAGTTTAATGAGTTCCTGCGAAGTTCAAGGTAAAACACAGAAGGACTGGCACTCAGGAAGCTGGATCTTGCATGTGAGTGGTTGGGGCAAGGGAGAATTTACTTTATGCTTTCAGGGGAAGGTTTTCTGCTAACTCCTTGAAGCTCATATGGAGAGGATGAGGTCTCAAAGGACCTTGAGTCTTTTTTTGACCAGCACTAGATTGAGTCTGACAAGGGGACGAGTGACAACCTCTACAGCTAAATGCTGTAGGCCACATAACTCTAAATTATCTTTATGGATACTCTGCAGAAGCCATTTATAAGCCAAAGCAAATGAGGACACATCTAGAGAGGACATATTAATGCAAATGCAGTCAGAACTAAGGTTTGTCCGAGCATGGCATAAGCCTTGGGAGAGATACTTTGTATGGATAAGCCTCACAACAGTTTGTGATGTAAAAGCAAAGGCAAAGCAGGGTTATCATAGAATGAGAAGCATGTAAAATATAGGACACTGCAGACAGAGCAGCTGGAGCTGTCAATTCTTCAGGCACTGCCAAAGTGGGACTAGAAAGAGCCCTTGTGCTGTCTCCAGCAGCAGTGTCAGGAGATGCTATATTGACTGGAGATTTCTGCCCCAGGCTTTCCTTACGCAAAGCCCATACTCTTTCCCCCAAAATAGCTCCTGTTCAGGTGCTCAGTGATCATTTTCCTCACTATAGGCTCTGTCACGCTGGGTGGTGGGGAGAGGAGTCACTGCCGGTGTTCCCTGTCCCTCCGGAGCTGCTCCGCAGCCGGCAGGCACAGCAGGGCTGTTCGCAAGGGCTCGCTTTGGCCCACACTTCTGCAATTTCACGTTTGAGTTCCTCCCAGACTCATGGCTTAACACCATCTGGTCCCAATGATTTACGGAAACCAAATCTGTCTGCTTGGTCTGAGACTTGTATATTTACTTCAAATTCCTCTCACTCTTCTGACCAATCTACTGCAAAGGTGAAAGGTCTCAAAAGCTCCTCATGGTCTTCAACAGTGAAAACTGGTGCAAAGAAATTAAATAAGCTTCCTCTTAATGTCCCTACAAAAGGTGCTCCTTTTACACCTTTGCTGTGATTCTGCTGCAACTGGTCTGATTCTGAATTTTAATGTAACTGAAGGAGTACGGTAAGGAGAGCAAAGCACTTTTCAAGTTATTTTTAAATTTTCAGTATTTCTGCTTTACATTTGACTCACCATGTTTTATGGGCTTTTCTGTTCTCCTTATTTGAACCAATGTCCTATTTCTTAAATACTGACCAATTTTCCAGTGTCTTTCCTATTGAGCTATGCAAGCTGTTTTCTTGAATTTCTTTTCCTTTTTGAATCATGACACATTTTATCTTAATTTCTGATGCACTACTTTTGATATTTTTCAGGCTTCTTATGGTCTTCCTGCTTTTTTTGGACTGTTCTCTGCCCCTCTCATGCCCTCCATCCCTTTTCTGACTTAACTCATTTTTATATAGTTCCATCTACTCAAGCTGAATATCTGTGTGCTGGAGGATATAATGAAAAAAAGTCCTGTGGACTTCTCTTAGATGCCGTCACAATTTTGTCATAGTATTTTTATACTTTTGCATTTAGTATTACCCATCCCACACAAGCAGCTCCTCTGCCTTTACCTGCTACCATATTTTTCCTGTAAGTTCAGTTACTTGATAACATGGTATCCACCTGGTTTTTTTTCTCCATCATGTGTCCGAGATGCCTGTTATAGAATCATAGAATGATTAGGATTTGCAGGGACCTTAAAGATCATTTAATTCCAACCCCCTTGCTCCATGGCTTACTTACTAGATTTTCATTTGGTCTTCTATCTGTTTGGGTTTAGCTTTTTAGTACTGCTGTAGAAACTTTTGCAAGTTCTGCCCTCACCCTGTCACCTGAAACTGGCATGAACCTGTGGAAAATGGCACTGAAAGTGGCCTAATTCACCTTCCTTATTTATTGTGCTTATCCTGCAATTATTCTACCATGTTTCTCAGAGGTGCACAGAGCATTAGCCACAACCAGCCCAAAGGCTGCATAAGTCTGAAAGAGGAGCTCTTATGCTGTCAGCTTTTCTTCTGCTCCTACTGTAAGAACTCCTTCCTGATGCAGTGAGTTTTAGTGCCAGCAGCGTGGCTGTATTATGATTAAAATGCATTTAGTTTTTCTTGTTCAGATTTTCCCAGTTCCTAAAATGCCTATCATCTCTTTCACTCACAAAGATGGTGGATTTTTGGCTGTGTCTTCGGTTTCATGCCTGGAGCTGGAAGTATTTCAGAGAATGCATTCAGTAAAGTCCTGTCACCCCAAATTAAGCCTCCAGAACACCTCCCTTGTCCCTGCTTGCATTAACGTTAACAACATGGATAATGACAATGACAGTTCATTTTGTGCACCCCAAGCATGTGTGGGAATCTCATGGGATCTGCTAAAGATGCCCTCCTGCAGACACATGTCAGCACAAAGAGTGACGCCACTGAGGCGGGAACGATCTGACAACTCCATAGGCTTCAAACAGGAACCTTTATCTGTCTGTTGCTCCACTTCAACTCTCCTCACCTCAAGAGAACAGACTTGCCACTTGAGCAGGTAATCCATGTTCACCTATGCTAGGAACAGCAAACAGGGATTTTTTGGAAGCTTGTATTAGTTTAGCTTCTTCTTTGAAGAAGTAATTAATATTTCACTTCCTTTTACTTTAGTAAAAGTAGTTAACAGTTAGTTAGAAATACTCAAGAACATGAGAGACAGCAAGTAAAACCCCACCAAACAAGCAGCAAAGTGATATGCTGCACCTTGTGCTCACCGTAGCACAGGTCCTAAGAGCAAACCCTGCTGTACACAGCATTCCCTTGGTTACTCAGCCACTACCTGTAAACCTCGCCTGGGTCTGGGCAAGGGTTGCCTTCTCATCAGGATCAAAAAGTGTGCCACCCCAGTTACACTTGCACTCTACTAACCTTCCTTTGGATAGCAGACACACAGCAAAGCAGCCTCATCTTGGCCAGACAGGACTCACAAACATGCACAAAGTCCTGGACCAGCGCTTAAACAGCATCCCTAATCATAAAACTCAAAGCTTCTGAAAGTCTTTTTGCTCCCCGATCCCCAGTCCCAAACCGCTCTTTCTCCTCCTACCTCTCCCAAGAAAAACTGCTCTCCAGAGCTTCCTGCTCACTGTCATCTGTTTTCTGTGCTTACCCATCTGTTCTGTTACTACCAGAGTGACACCTGCTAAGAGGTACTGAAACACTCATCACTTAAGTTCAAATCTCTCATGTATTCTAGGAAACAAAAGCTCTCTGGTCACCAGCAGTATTAGGCCTTCTTGTCTTTACCTTATGTTCATGGATGTTCAATATCTTTAAACTCAGGCTGTTGGGAACATCTTTAATTCAGCATTGTTGCTAACAACTTGTCACAAAGCTCTTGTCTTTCAGACACGTGGAACAGGCTCCCCAGGGAAGTGGTCACAGCACCAAGCCTCACAGGGTTCAAGAAGCATTTAGGCAACACTCTCAGGCACGTGGTGTGATTCTTGGGGATGTCCTGTGCAAGGCCAGGAGTTGGACTTGATTATCCTTGTGGGACCCTTCCAATTCGGGATATTCTGTGATTCTGTCATTTGATACTGCTGCTCGGCTGGACTATCAGGCCTGTGTGGGGCTCCAAATGCCAGATGCACTTCTTATATATAGGTAGACTTGGTGTCATGGTACAGGACAAGAAATGTAGAATAACTTTACATTAAATTTTACTATTATTTATGAATCTAGGCAGTTCAGTAGACAATCTGTATTAATTAATATATTAATATATTAAATAAGTCATCAAAGAGATAAATGAAAAGCAGAGGACTGCAGTGACCCTTCACAGACTGTTCTTCTCCCTGCCCTTTAAACATGCAACACTGTTTTTTTTTCCAGCGCCTTCATTTAATTAGCTCTTCATTAATTGTGAAGTTTCCTTCCTTATTGTCTGTTTCAGCCTTGTGGCTACCCATAGTGCTTCCAGTGCTGACACAATCAACTAATAATAGAAATGCTGATCACTGTAATCTCAGGTGCCGGAAAAGTCTCACAGGTCAAACTGACCTTTAGTGTAGCCCTAAAGTTTCCCAGGAACAAGTTTAACATATTGCATAGCAGTTTATCAGCCTTGCACATTGCTACTCAAAGGGAAATCTGGTTGTTTAGATCATGGTTTAGACAAGTGTTACAGTAAGTTGCCTCTTCTTTCTTGAGCTATGTGTTCACTTTCTCCTAACACTGCAGCTATTCTGATGTAATAAAAGCAGCTGGAGCAGGTTGTTTTTACCAGGCATCCTAATACTATTATTTCAGAATTTATTTATTCATTTATTTGCTTCACGTAAATCTGGTGCTGAGATAGTAAGCATGCATATCTCAAGTTTGTACCTGAGAAATTTTACACAATCAAAATGAAATAGGCATTTTTAAAATTCTCTTTTCAAATTCTGACATTGTGAAAATCAGTTGAGTTACAAGTATGTGTGGAATGATAGCCTTTTTTCCCCTCATGCTGGTTTATGTAACTATATTTGATCTGAATTATATCCTGTCATTACTGCCTACATAACACCAAATTTTTACAGTATTTTCATAGGATTTTCTAAAAGAAAAACCTTATAGATTAACAACCCAAGTTTGAAGGCTAGGCACACCCTCTTCTAATGGTTTATAGGATAATCTAAGTCAGTTTTGATGGAGAAATAGCTTTTTTATTTTTAATATTTAGGAGAAGGTGTAGCTGCTGTCACGTAAGGGTGACAGTAAAACAGTTTGAAGACAAAATATTATGGGTCTGATAAACCCCTGCTCCCACTAAAAAGAAATACGGAAAGAGATTAATGCCTCATTATTTAGGTACCTAAAAGTTAGATTTAGACAAGATTCTTCATTTATCTGGGTAGACTTGTCTTTTTGGAAGATAGACATCTAAAATACAGCACTGTGGCCTGATAGAAGTGGTTTTTTTTTCCTTCTGCTGACTGTACAATATCTGGAGGGACATGTAGCTGCACACAGGCTCTGGAGGGCACTGACAGGTCCTACACGTTCCCCTCTGTACCCAGGGTTGGCTGGTTGTGCTTAAGGGCAGTCTTGACCACTGCAGCAAATCCTGGGATCTGGCAGCTGTCCCTCCCACACTGGGTGACAGCAGTGCCTGTTCCTGGCCATCTTCCATCCCACCCTGTCCTTCCACAGCATTCCCTCAGACCTGTCCATAGCTGCAGCTTCTCTGTCTGTCCCTGGGCTGCGGCACTGCCCCTGTTCCCTCTCTGCTCTTCTGGCTGGGTGCTATGGGATGATGCTGTGTTGGGAGGGGCCATCACTATTGGCCCCTGGCTTGGCTCACCTCACCCCACAGCTGCTCCCGTACACCTATCTTTGATTTCCAGAACACATTCATAAGTGTGTGCAAGGCAAAATCACTGTTCATATAAAGCTGGGAAAAGCACCACAGTTGTAATGCAGAAATGTTTTAAAAATCCTAACTTTTACTTCAAAGGCCCAAGATTTTAAGAAAAGATAAAGATTACAGATTTTAGATAACCAGTCCAGTACAACTTAGATATGCCTGATTAGAAGTGGCATGCTTCTTGGGAAATCTGATCCTTGAACATATCACAGAAGCTTAACATCCAAAATCAAATCACAGTAAGTCTTCAATAATTTCTGAAAAAAAAACCCCAAAACAAAAAAACCACGGTGGCCTATATATGCAGAGAAATAAAATTACTAGCAGTTGCAAGTGGTTAATACCTCTGGAAAAAAATGAATTGCTGAGGCTGATGCTTAAATATTGATTTCTGTTCCTAAATTTAGGCAGCCAATTTTGAAGATGTTGGCTAATAACCATAACACCTGAATAAGTGTCCCGATTTTCAGAGACTCTAAGACTTTCGTATCTCATTAAAATCAATACCTTGAATAATAACTGCTGCTGTTTTGCAGAATTATTTTGCATGCTGAAATATGTATTTGTGTCTTTAAACCTCAGGCAGAAATCATGCCCTTATGTGTGCCATTTATTCACAGGCATGTGAATGTCTGGGCATTTGACTTGAAGGACATAGGCTGTTACTCATTAAATACAACTGACCTAGACAAAATGAATTTAATCTAATCAGAGAGACACAAGGGGAAAAATCTATGTGGGATGGATCTTTAACTTTTTTTCTTGTGTACTCCCAAAAATACTAAACAAAGATTTCAAATTCATTAGAAATTTTCTTTTTTTATTGATTTGGATGGAAACAGGATCTTCCCTGACTTTTTTTTTAAATGAAGTGGAGAGACAAAGTTGAACCTTTCTCTCTCAAAAAGCTTTTACCTCCTGGCTATATATTGCATAGTTAGAAGTCCTTACAGTACTAATTGTGTTTGTGTACAATGGAAACAGTACAGATGTAGACATCAGGAAGCATTTCTTTGCTAAGAGTAAAGAAGAGTCACACACTCAAACGGGCTTTCTAGAGAGGTGGTTGATGTCCCAAACGTGCCAGTGTTAAGAGGGATTTGAACAAAGCCCTTAACAGCATGATTTGAATTGAATTGGTCAGGCAGTGGGACTGGATCATTGTACGTTCCTTGTGACTGTAACATTCTATTCTATTCTATTCTATTCTAATTCTATTCTATTCTATTCTAACAGTAAATTAAATGAGTATTTCCATCCTTGCAATCTAACTTTGCTTTTTAAGTACCTAAATGAAAAAAAAAACCAAAACAGAACCGAGTTAAATTTACCATGTCTTTTTAAGACCCAGTGAAGGCCTGAAGTTGAAATGCTGAGAGACCCTTATTGTTACAATGCAGACATGAACAGTGACACTTCAATATTTGTAATATTCAATTTTTTTCTAGATAAACACTAAAGGAAAGCAGAAGAAAAAATCATCTTTTCAGCCTGGGGACATACATTGATGCTGCTCAGTGTTACTGCAGGCACATCAACTAATCATACAGACATTGTTAAAACAAAGATTGTTTTTTAATCCTATAGAAACATAGCATAATAAAAGCTTAAATAGCCTTCAAACACATTTGACATTGACATACAATGCCAAGAAATAAAAGCCATACAATAGATTGTGAGCTGTAGATGGATGAGCAGAAACAGAGCTCATTGTAATTTTTTATCAGTCACCTGCTATTTTTGAAGCAGGAAACAGTAAAAATGACCTAGTGCTTTATTTTCTGTGGCAAAAGAAGTGTTCTTTGAAATTTTTTAAAAATATTGTAAGGAAATGAATATTTTATATTCATACTATTTGCAGCTCACAGAGGTCAGATGTTTTAGAAATCATGCTGCATCAACTTTCATTCAAAAAGTCCTTGAAGGTGAGCTGTGAGTGCAATCTAGCTCTGATAGAGGATTAGCTATTTTGAAGAATAAAGAATACCCCGTCCTTCATCATTAGATTTCATTTTGTTCACCAGTCCATGACAGAGCCTGCAATTGGTATGGACATACTGCAGTGTGTGGTCATAAACAAATAACAACTTTTGTTAAGTGCTTGGGACTAATTGACACCAACTAACTATGTTTGCATACATTAATTCTGTGATTTTGAGTTAATGCTTCCTGATTACAGTAATTTCCACAATTGGTACTTGTAAAGCCAATGACAGTTCCAATAGTTTATAGGAGATATAGGTATTCTCTAAATGAAATGTTTTTTATGGCGTGAAACTGAGTTATTCGACAGTACCCTTAGGACTCTTTTCTCAGCGATGCCACATATTGGCAACTTCAACTGATACAAGTTTAAATACTAGAAGACTTCAGTTTGGGATAGTAATGGAATTAATTCAGTAGGAACTGAGGAAAGCAACTGCCTCAATTTTTTACAAAAAAAGAAAAGAGCACTCACTTCTACCCTTTCCCTTAATGTCTTTTGCCTCTGCTCAAACACAAAGCTAAAAGATGGGTTATTTCTACTATATATATATAAAGATCAAATTTTTTTTGGTGAAATATCCTAAGAGGAGTGGGTAAAATGATTGTGTGAAAAACATGTTACAAACCCTCGCTTAAGGGGTGCCATTACCTATTAAAAAAACCTCCTAGGCCAAGTACTTCCTGGCAATTACGATTTTTAAGTTGGCAAGTATTAGGAAATAGTCCTGCAGATATAGGAGTTTGGCTGGGCACTGAAGACCTTGATCACCTCACAGAAGCATCCCAGGTCTTGCGTGGATAAGACTCATATCCTGTGGCAGTGCAGGGGACATGCAGCCCTGAGGCAATTCTGGCTGCACAAGAATATGGGAGCAGGAACACTGTTCCTCTTACAAGCCCTAGAGATGAGGGCATTGTGAGGTTTATGTGCTGTGTAACTGTCCATGTTCTGCCTCTGCCTGATAGCTTTTTTTGCAGGTCTTTATCTCTTCTTCAAATCAGTGATAAGAACATGTAAGCATGTAATGCTTTCCACTGTATCACAGGGAAGTACAAGGGCAGAGGGTTCCAAGCCATATGTACAGCTCTTAATACAGCACAAACCACAGTGAAATATTGTGGTACTGATAACCATGGAGGTTCTTCTTAAATTTTTTTTTTGTAATTATAGTATCATAAAAATATAAGATTACAGGTTAATGAAGCATTAAAATAATTCTGCAGAGTAAAAAATATTTTCTTGCTTTCAAGTTCAAAGCTATTTAAGACCCCCTGATTATATAAACCAATGAATCAGATTGTTTGAAGTCACTGTCAGTTGTTTTATTCAGACAAGTGTGCTTAATGTTTAAATCATAGTGGCACTAGAGGAAGACAACTGCATTTTGCTATCTTTCACTGTAAAAGTGTGAAACAAACACACAATGAGAGCAGAGAAGGTTTATTTTTCACATCTGCTCTAAGGACTTTACAATTTGTCATAATGCATGTTATAATTGCCTTGGAAATTTCTAAGAAGAAAAAAGTCATGAGTCAAGGTCATCTTTCCATTTTGCTGGCTTGTAATGTGTTGCAGTTGGTCATTTTGAATGGTATTTGTGTAGAGATTCAGACTTATAAAGTGGTTTTGCTGATTGCGTGAGGGGTTTTAAATGGAAGTACAAGGCAATACATCCAACTGGTTTCACTCTGTTCTGATAGCATGAGAATGAGGCACTGGTGTGGTTTAACCCCAGCTGGCAACAGGCATCCATTCACCTTTCTCTTTCATGCAATTGGAGCTTAAGCATATGGATGGTAGGTCTGCTTGATTGCGAATCAGTTCTGCTCTGCACTGCATTTGACCAGAATTGCAGTTCTTAGAGACTGCCCAGACTGAGAAATACAAAGAGATTCAATTCAGTGAGGCTGCAAATTTTCTGGTGCCTCTTTGCTGAGTGGGTGTGTTTTACACCAGTGTGCCTCATGGAGTTCATCGTATCAGCTTTTCTGAAGTGCCTTTATCTTTTCCTAAACACATCAAACCACATTTCTTGAAGGGAATCCGGATATTTCTTTTCAGCAGTATGCGATATGAAATGCAAAAAAAAATTATTTAATAAAAAAAAATTTAAAACCCCATTTAACTTAATGACTCCTTCTTCCTGAGGGCTGGACTAACATGCCTGTGATTTAATTGTAGTCTGTTTGGCAAACTAATTTACAAATAGTCCGATCCTGTATGATGCTCAGTGAATTCAGCTCCACTGGGTTTTAGATTAACGCCATCACAGTCTATTATATCAGTGGATGTCCTGGAAGTGATATGTACTCCGAGAAACAAATCATACATATGGCCATTCTGTATGTTTTTTTGACTTTTTTTGTTTGGTTGGTTTTGGAGGATTTTTTTTGTTATGTTTTGTTTTGTTTTGTATTGTTTTGTTTTTTATTAAATAAATATTTGGCTACTTTGAGTCCACCTCAGGTCTCAATAAGAAGTATAAGAAGCTTCAGGAGCATGTTATCACCCTTCTACTATTTAATAGATTGGAAATAAACCACTAATAATTCAGGCCATTGTGTTGAAGTAAGTAATAGTATATTGAGGGGTGTAAGAAAGACATAGTCAAAGTTGAATTTTAAAAGATTCTCAGCTACTTGGCGTGTTAAAACAATTCCTTGGGTAAATATTTGCTGAGAATATGCCGTAGAAAAGTGCTGTGATGTCATTTTACCATCTAGATTTCTCCTTTTTACACAGGTGATGTAACTGCTGCTGTTGTAACTGAACGGTTGCAATTGGTTCTTGAGGTGGTGTCCATCTGAGTAAGTGGACATGGCTGCACCTGGGCTAGGCTCCCTTTCCTAAGAAAGGGACACTTGTGAGCACAGTCCAATTCATCGTTAAATATGTTGATCAAATATACAAACCCAAACAGGTCAAATATATTTCACAGCAAGTGACCTAGTGTAGGCATGAATTAATTTCTGGTCTATACTCGATATGTACCAAAGTACATGTTCTCTCTGAAAAACCAAGCCCAAATATTATTAAGTATTCTGGAGGATTTGCCTTGATAAATCTAACCTATTTTTGGCACTGTTTCTGCTCTGAGCAGGGGATAGGACCAAATGAACTTGCAAGGTCCCTTCCAACCTAAATTTTTCTATGGTTATAATAAGATTTATAAGAATCAAGAAATTCAAAATGAAGTTTTAAAATGCAGTTTGAACTGTTCCTCTCAGCTGATGTCTTTACAGTGTTGTGTCTCAAACTAAAGCATTTGAAAATTTGTAAGCTAAGAAGCTATGAGCAGCTGGTAGGCTTGATGGACCAGATTTGTTTTGAAAAGTATTTCCCTGGCTGGGCATGGTGAATAGCATTACAATGAAAATCCTATTGACACCATGTTATTCAAGATCTATATTCATGGCAATTATAATGGACCTGAGCCTGAACTTGTCCCGAGGGAAAAATTCCTCTTGAAAGAAGCAAGTGCTGCTGACCTTCATCCTTTAAGAGATTATATTGTCAAAATAATCTCATGCTCCTGGACATAGCCTGAACTGAGTGTGTGAAGAGTTTCAAAATATATGATTAATTCAACCTTGAAGGTTTTAGCTGCTTGCTTACTCATACTAGAGTGGCACACGAGATAGGAGATTAAAAGCTGTGTTCTTCACCTCTGTTAACGTGACTGGGTAGGATGAGGGATCTGGAAACATAAATAAAAGGATTACTGCTAGCACAGCATGCAGTTTATGGCAATCCTGCTGATGTGAATCCGCCTGGGTTCCCAATATGTACTGGGGGAAGATTAAGTGGGTTATACTTGTGACTTGGTCACCCTTCAGGTCTTCTGGAGGCTAAACTGAAGGTAGTGCAACTCTAATCTACCTTCTCATCCCTTCAGAATTCTCAGTCATAAGGCAACAGGGGAAATAAGATAATAAAAGCAACAGGACACCACTTCTACCTGAGTTTATGATTGGAAGCTCTTTTTAAGACATGGCTGCTGGAATTGAGAGTCTGTATTAAAATGTGTGTCCCCAAACAAAAACAAACCCAGTCCCTGAATATTAACCAAGAAACAAATTACAATATCTGCAAATCCTCCCTTAGTGCTTTCATTAACATAATTAATACTTGTCTCTTGAGACATGGGAAGAAAACCCTGAATACCAGCTTGGATCACCAGATTCAGAGCTGTAAATCCTCTTGGTGGTGTTCTACATCGTGTCCCATAGATGATACTGGAAGTTTTCTGAGTAACTTCTGTAAATTCTTTAATCCAAGTACTACAAAGACTGCAGTACTGCTAAAACAGCTTTAGATGGAAAATTTTGCCAGTAGAAAAAGCAAATTACTGATTTTAGGTACAAAAGATTTAGATGGTAGAGTCTGAGTTACTCACTGTAAGCTCCTTTCATTAGATCTATTTGAGATTCAATTTTAGAATGGCATGAGCATCTTGAATCAGTGGCCAGCATAGGAGCACTTACTGCCCCTTGAGAAGTCAAGGGTCTCCTTCCAGGGCACAGATCTGGCAGTCATTTGAGAGATTCTCATCACTTTACATGTGTCCCAGCTATTTTTTTGAGATCTCAGGTGGCACTGGAGTCTTATTTGTGGACAGTAGAAACAAATGCTGTACCTCACGTCTGTCATAAAAAGAGCCAGGACTTAATCGTCAAGTATTTGTATCCATCAATCAGCTGTCAAAGTCGGAGGTAAAAATACCCCACACTGTCTTCTAGGAGACTGGCTTAAGTAAGAACCTGATGTGAAAACTAAGCCTACTGAGTCAGTATTTGTTTTAATTGATAGTGTCTTGGCTATATCCTTTTAAAAATCTAAATGCTATTGATTCAAGTGGATTTAATTTATCACTGGTGCAACATAATTATTTACAAATGATCCCCTGCTGCTCTCTCAGGAGCCTGACAACCCAGCTGACAGAAAATCATTTAGTTGAGAAAGAGAGTGTTTAGTATTGCCTAATGGCTCAGCTCAGATATGTATTTTAATACATGTTTTTAATGCCAATAGTGGCTGATAAAGGGGGCTGGAAGCATGTTAAAGCTGCTGAATCTGGGGTGAATATAAGAGAAAGCATTTACCTGGTGACTTATCTGAAGGTCTAGTGTGCTGATGGGAGAAGATAGGAAAGTTGAATTGTTGGTAATCTAACTTAGATTTTTTTTTCAGTTCTTTAATGCAGTGGCATTTGATTCCCCCTCTTCCCCTATTTGCTGGAACTATTGCAGCTCAGCCAGTATCAAAGAGCTGAAAAATCAATGCGAGGCGCAATGTCTGTGAAAGGTCAGAAGTGAAAGAGAGTTCAGCCTAATAACATTTTAAAGTCCTATGGAAAGGATATTTCATAAAATATTAAAAAATCAATTTAACTTCCATAAAACTTTAGTTTAGTATCAATACTAAACAGAAGATAACTTAGCAAGGGATGAGATGGGAGTCAGGCATTCAGACTTTTACTGCAGTTTCCCTCATCTTGAGCTGGTTTTTTTTGCCCTGAATTGACTGGGAAAGAACAGTATCTTGAAAAAAAAGGAAGATCCTAACTCCCCTTCTAATACAAATGTGTCTTTCTAATTTACTACTTGTACCTATGATGCAGTAATTTAAATTTCTGCAGGCTTCATGAGAAGTCTTCCTGCTGCCTCACCTTCTCTCAGTTCTTATGAAGTATATCAGCCCAGGAAGAGAAAATTTCACACTTCTTAATCCATTGCTTACATTTTGCTTCATAAAATCATCTCATATTGCTCAAGACTAGTACATTTGGTTACTTCTTGAATACAGTTCAGATTGTTAAAAAAGGAAAGGCTAGGAGACCAGAAAACTGCTTAATTTCCAAATCCAAAACCCTGACAGCCATTGCCCACATAGTTTAGTAGCTCTTTTATCGCAGCAGAGATTTTCACAAACTGCTCATATCTCTCCATTTTGGAGTTTATTACTTTAGCTAGTTGTCTGTTAATAGAACATTGAAAGCAGTTGACGTTTGTTCCATTGTTTTCAAATTTAGTGCTTCATTCATATTTCCTTAGGCTTTGGAAAAAAAGAACATTTTTTCCAGTGCTAAGCAGTGTCAGATTCATTGTCTAAGGAGTCTTTCTGTCGCTTTTTGTCCTTTGGAAGTGGATTATTTCTAGAAAATTCTTGATTTCACCAGGGCTTTTACACATGGAGTCTTACTGAAACAATACTTTAAAATGTTTGTAATTGGTAATACAAATGGGCACACAACTTCTTTAATTATTTGTTATAATGGATGGTCAGTCATAATGGGATTGCTGCAGACGACCTCAAATCTTTCAGTAAAATACAGCTGCCAGGGTTTTATCCAGGCTTTAATTTTCTTGGAACTTTTTTGGCATGCTTTAAGCCAGACAGAAGTCATGGCTTTGATATGAGAAATGATCTGCAAAACTCTGATTTAATTCTCTAGATAGATATGAGGAAAATTGTAAGTGTTCATTTTTTATGAATTAACTCACCAAACAGAACAGAATCCCCACAGTCAGTGCCTGTCTTTCATCTCAGTTCATTCAGGAACCACAAACTACTCATAATTTTGGCAAAATAGTGCAAAAGGGTCAATTCCAAGGGTGAAACTCTGAGCATACCAAATAGAAGTATCTTCAGCAGAAAACTCAGTAGTGTTGGCTGTTATCCCTGGAAAATGCTAATGATGGTGGGCTGGATGCTGGAAATCATTTGGAGTACTCCAGCTGAATTCCCCTTGGTTTTGTGGATTCAAACCCACAGCACCTTGCCAAGTTGTGTGAAGAACAGCTGGAAATATCTTAGTACCAAGTACCTCTTCAAAAGAATAAAACAACTTCTTCTGACCAGTGCCTGTTCGGTAATTTTTCTGAACTGTACCTGAGCCATCATTCTGCTGAAATGTAGCGGGGCTTGCTCTGTGAGTCCAAGCCCAGCCCGTGTGAGGGGCCCAACTCAAACAGCCACATCGGTCTGGAGGGGTCAGATTTTCTTGGGCAGACAATCTCTGAGGAGTCACGGGCATGACATCAACTACATCACGCTCAGCATTGCTCTTCCAGCCTGGTGCAGACACAGCACATGATCCTGTGGGGTTGTTCCCAGAATATGTCCTTCAGGGTGAGCCAGGAGGCCAGAATCCAAACCTCATTTAAGACCAGACCTCACCTTAGTATTGTTACCAGTAATTGTTGCCATGTTTGCATTTTCTTAATGCATTGATTAACAATTACAGTCACTTGCTTATGACTATTTCCTAAAATTCAGGGACTTACTGATAATATATTTAAAATTTGTTTTCCCTTAAATACTCAAAGGAGATGAAGGACAATTAGGAAATCCTAATAGTCTAATTATTCCTTTGTGGTTTCATTTAGCTAGATTTTTAGTGTACTCTTCATCTTATATTAAAGTCCACAAATCAATATGTATATAGTATTTCAGACAACATACAGTAGGCAATCAAATAGTAGTAAATGTGATGGAAATAGGATATAAAATGGGGAATTAGCTAATGGTTTAATTTAATTTATGCTCTGGAGTTGTCATTAAAGGAAGGAACATTTCAACCATTAGTGAATGAGCAAATATTTACTATATTTTAATGGAGAAACTGATGACAGCTTACTCATTGATGCTTCACTTCCTGAATGTTCCTGTTATTTCTTTATCGTTTTCAAGTTTTCCGAGTCCTGGAACCTAGATGGTAGAATTAGATGATTCCATTGGAGAGATTTAAATCCCAAAAACCCCCAGATCTAATTTCAGATTAAAGTGCCTTTCTGGGTTACTTTCCTGGAGGTGTTTGGATGAGCATCATTGAAATGATGGGATGCTGTAACCAAGAGCAGCAATCATGGAACTGCTAGAAAATTTGCCTTGTGGGGGATGATTGCTGTGTCCGGTCCATAGGTGAAGGAAACACACAGCTGCTTTCTAAGAAGGCAAGTCATTGAGGAGATTGCTGCATCCTGCCTCCATAGCCATGAGCCATGTTGGAGCAGCCTGCAATGTTCTGCCATGCTGGGAAAGGGAATTTTACACTCATAATGAGCTCCAGATATCAACCACTACAAACTACAGATAAGAAATGATGAGAGGTATGCCTTTGTCAGCAGACAACAATTCTGTTTCAAATAGCTCGACTTTTAACAAAAATGCCTGAAATCTGTCAGCTGTTAGGTGGAGTTGTGTAACTGGAATACCTGCCTATGTTTATGGCCATTACCTTGGAGTGGAAAGCAAATGGAAGCCCTCTTGCAAGCATGTACCACACACAAGGACACCACAAAGACACAAAGACCCGTCTCACAGCTGAGGACATTTGCCTTTTGCAATTTTGCTCATTTGCATAATCAGATGAGATATTAACTTAGATAATAGCACCATCTATTGAGGATTAACAATAATATTTAAACTTTAAAATACTATTTGCTACTTCAATTTTGTAGGCATTACAAATCTGGATATATTTTAAAAACATAATTTTATCATTCTATCTGATACCTACTGGTAATTTATTAACTATGATTAAATAAGCCTGTCTGCCTGCTAATAAGGTTCCCATGGTGTCCAACAAAAAGTCTTGTTTAAGGAGGTCTCTGTTTATTTTTCTCTGTTGAGAAAGTAAATTTCCATTTCCCATACTTTGGTTGGACAAATAGAGCAGTCCATGAAGTTATTTTGCTCTCCTTTTATAATATATCATGATTCTATCAGCACTCTGCTTTTAAAAAGACATAAGCTTTAGTTGCAGCAGTCTTCTTGTAGCCATAGACAACAATGTGTTCTGTTTGTTTTTGAATGGTTCATAGTGTTTGTGTTAAAATTAACCCTGTGATTTATGGTCAGGACTTTCAAAAACACGGAGTACTATTTGTGATGCTGGCATTAAATTAACTAGCCAGACTCCTTTCTGTGGTGTCCACAGAACAAGGGGCAATAGATAGAAACTGAAACACATGAAGTTCCATCTGGATATGAGGAAAAAATATCTTTACTGTGATGGTGACGGAGCATTGGAACAGGCTGTCCAGAGAGGTTGTGGAATCTCTTTCTCTGCAGATATTAAAAACCCGCCTGAACAGGATCCTGTGCATCCTGCTGTAGGTGAACCTACTTTAGCAGGGAGTTGGACTAGATGAGCTCCAGAGGTCACTGCCAGCCCCAACCATTTTGTGATTAAATTTTTGTATTTAAAAATATATTATGAGAAAACACCAGAAAATCCTGTGAGAAAGATTGGTATTGTTGAGGTAAGGTGTAGGGTTAAGAAAATGTGGGTAAGATCTTGTTTCTTGGGCTTTTTCTGGTGATTTCTGAGAAGTTAGTTTAGCTTCATATCTATAAAACGGAGCAAGGAAGCTGGAGAGGTTTCTCTTAGTACTTGTGTTTCTATACTGTTCAGACTGTTCAGGGCAGAGATATAGTATTCCTCTAGTCTTCAAAATTATCTGCCCCTGAATATGTTGGATCTCTTGGCACAAAATTAACGGATGTGAAAGGTCTTTACATGAATTTTCTTCTACCAAATATGATATTTTTCTTAAATTTCTGTGGCTTTGTTTTTATAAAGCATATTTATGTGTGCTGTCTTTATTGAACAGCATAGCAAGTCTAAAATGCAATTTTATTTTCAGCATGAATTTTTCAGAAACTCCAGTCTTCTCTGCCACACACAGTGTTCTTTTCTGCAAGCTCCTATTTATCTCATGAGCCAACTCATTTTTGTGGTGGCAACAGGAGCAAGGGAGCATTCTAGGAGCTGCTTTTTAAGCAGCCCATTAAACTGGATGGAGGCTTGAACCTATTTCCCTGCTGAGCATGGAACTTGCTCTTTCTGGATATTACTAATCTCACAGGGCAAGAAGACTATCCTGAGGCTCATTAAGATATTTATGAGGAGCAGCATTGTTAAACTGAATGTGACTGCAATCAGCAGCAACTTCTAAAAGTTTATCCCATCCATAACAGGGTCTCCTGACCTTGTCTTAATACGTGTGAAACGCACTACAATGTAGCTAATCAGTGTTGGGGTTTTATTTTTATAGAAGGACATTAATCAACATTTGCAGACAGCCTGATTTGTATAAGTCTTCCAAATGCTGCTTCTGTAGCATTGCGTTTGTTAAAATAATAAAAGCAGGGAGAACAATTTCTGCATGATTGTCCCCTTGTTTCTGGAAGGCAGGCACATCTGAAATTTATTCGGGCTAGGAGAAACCTGTTGTCAGACATTCCTGTAAAATATTTGCAGTGTGCTATGGCTGCTCTGTCTATCTTTCTGGACACTAATGTTCACCAAGTATAAAAAAGGAAACCACACTGCAAGAAAAAATAGCTACTGTTTTGATCAGATGTGGCAAACCAAATCTAAAACTGCTGAAAAAATGCTTACTGGGAAGCTGTCAGTAGAAAAGGTAGGTTTTTAGTGTTTTGTGCTATTTCTTGGCTATTTCCCATTTCTTTTGCCCAGTTTTTCCTCTCTCCTAGTGAACCATCTCATCATTTTAATGAACTTGAGAGAGTGAGATCTACTCCCCATTACACATGAGTACAACTGTCAAGCAGTCAGAGACATTTTTTAGTTATCCTGGAGATGTAATGTGCAGTATATGTGAGCCCAGGTATGTGTGTGTATCTTGGTACAAAAGGCTGACAGAGGCACCCTTTGTTGTAGAGCAAACAAAGCTGAAATTCCCAGCTGCAGTCCAAAGGAAACAACATTGATTTGACAGTGCAGCAGTATTTATTTGAGACCTTTTACAGACATTCATTAAGCTTTATTTCCCTTCAGAATTCCACATCCTAACAACACGGGAAGGTAGTCCCACATATCTGTGTCAGTACTAAAGTTTCACTAGGTTCAACACCCTACATGGCAAAAAACTTAAAATATAAATCTGTTTGATAGCCTTGGGACAAAAAACTCAGATTTTGATCACCTCCAAGATGTGCTACTTTTGGCTTTGATTTCAATATTGGTCCCTGTTCAGCACAGCACATGAAGGACATTCTTGCAGATTCATATACATTTGAATGTGGGTCGCAGCAGAATGAACTGGCAGCTGCAATTCAGAGAAGATGGGTTGAACCCAGGTCTAACTGAATGTGGGTGTAAATTAGTGTGATGAATAACCTAACAAGGTGGCTTTACCCCTTGCCTCACTTTAATCACATTTGGTTCTCCCCACCTCAGACTATGAATTTCATGCATAGCTTTTGTGCTTTTATAAATAACTTAAAAGAAATTACTTGGATTTTTAGCTGGGCTGATGTTTCTAAAAAGGAACACTATTAAATACTTAATCTAACAGAACTATGAGATTGCCCATTTCAGGTTGTCAATTAACGGTATCCTTGAGGAAGTGTGATTGGCTCTGGACAATGTCTGTGGCCACCTGGATGTAATGTGTGGAAGGAGACTTTAGTGGCAGTGAGGTTTTTCTTTGGGAGCCCAGCATATCTGTGTCCTGTCCTTCACTTTGCTAAAGACTTTCTCAGTGACTGGGCAAATTGCCTCCCTGTAGCTCAATTTATCTATGAAACCTCAGGCATGTGAAGATAATGAAGATGCAATGGCCATTGAGGGTTTCTTGTAATATGAAAATCACAAATTCAAATAAAAGGCAGGAGATTTAAAAATAAAGAAAAGGGATCATTTATTTAAGCCATAGAAACAATTGCCACAAAATATTATGAAGGCCAAACCTCACATGAGTTCCAGAAGCGACTGGACAAATTTATGGTTCAATAAAGTCTATTAGGCTCAGATTTATTGGTTGTCTTAAGACTTAATATATTCTCTCACAACAGATTAAGAGAACCTGGGTAACAAGAGCAGGAAAGCAACTCATGTTTCTTTCCTCCTGAATTTTTTTTGTTTCTTCTGACTGCTGTCAAATTCACTCTGGTCTGTTTTACTGTGCCTGTCCTTGTGTCTCTATATTATTTTTTGGGAATAAAATTTCAGAGACAAGGATCCCGAAACAATTTTCTCCCTCCCAGTTTTTTCTATCCCTTCTGACTGCTAGAACTAAGACCTCACCTGCCTTGGCATAATGGGAGCAACACTATCAAATTAATGTGCTTCTTACTGGGGGTGGGTATCACACGTGTGCCATGGTCAGCCTGCAAAACTAGCTGGGAAGGCTAGGCTGCAGTTCTTCAAAAAAAACCCTTACAAACCCTGACTGTCTTCTGCTATTTTTATTCTCAGAGGCTCTGAGAATAGTGGAGCCTTGATTTTGACTGGAATGTCTTGATGATACTCTGGTATCAATAATTAATGTTTATGATAACCAATGGTAATGGAATAATTAACTCTATTGGATAAAATGTACTGTCACTGGCTAATAGCATCATTTTATCTCTCAGTTCTGAAAAGAAAGCTTGATCTCTGTATTAGTTTTTTTGATCCTTATTTATTAAGGAAAGATTTATTCTCTTTCACTACAAAAGTGGACTACATCAGAGCACAAAATGGAAAGGGACCGGCTAGGCACAGTCCTCTGCTGTTTCAAATAAACTTTCTATCAGTCTTTTATAAACTGATTGAAGTGGCTGCTGCCACCCACTATTCCTCCTTGAGGGATGTTCTAGACTCTCATTTTTCTTCCTGATTTGAGTCTTCCAAAGCCCATTAATACCTTTTTGTTTGATGCTAACATTATGCCTTCATTTAAATAGTTCTTTTCTAGTATTTATGTCCCTGATATATTTATGAAGAGTTCTCATTTTCTTGTTCAGGTCTTGTTCCATTAGGCTAAACATGTCAAGCATGTCAAGTTTTCACTAAAGAGATGGTCTCTCTGCACACTGGTAAGTCCTGACTTAGCCTGGTCCTATATGAATTTATCTTTATTGAACATTTTGCATACTCTTCCAGATGAGACTTCCACATTAACTCATCACTAACCTGCTCCTGGGGATATATCACTGCTATAGACAGGAAATTCTATCCTTATAGTACTATTAGAAGCTGCACAAGAGACTACTGCCTGTTAGAAATACTTCACCTGACTTATGCAGCTAACACATTTGTATTTTCCAGGACCACCACATCCTTGGTATGTGGACATCTTGTGATGAAGAGATATACTAAAGTCTTGCTCTGCCATTTACAGCTGATGAGAACTCATTATAAAGCTAAAGTTCAAGATAATAGTCCATAAGGGAATGACCTTGCTATAGGTCTTATTAGATTTTTTATTATTTCTATTATTCCAGTTTGCAAGGTCACAGAGTGCTACTTCATGAATAGCATAATTCTATATTGGCAGCCCCTCCCAACTTTTCTATCACCAAGTTTTGTGAGCACATCTGTATCAAATTCATTATTGAAAACTTTATTTAATACTTTATATAAGTGGATTTTTTGTGGCTGTTGTTATAAATAAGTAAAGTAATTCAATAATAGTTTTCCAAGACTTATTCTCTAGGAACTGTACTAGTGACTCACTTCAACCCAACATGTGATTATTTCTTTTTCTATTTCTTCTCTAATGTTATTTGCAGTGTTTTGTACTAACTCCTAGTTCAATTTTTGTGTATCATCATAGGAATCACTTTACTCAGCTTCAGTTAGATGGGATTTAGATAGCCTCTTTGTCTTGATAGTTATTTTATCAAATGTAAGAAAACAGTTTTGGATAGTGCAACTTTGATAAAACTGGTTTTTTGTGTCCTATTCTCCTACTACTACTGTGATCTCAGTTATTTTGTCTTAGAAAACTATCTGAAAGCCTTGCTTTTAACTGATCCTTACTAACAGACTTCTGAGTATCTCTTCCACTCGTTCCCCTCCTCCACTGCTACCTCAGACGTGGTCACAGCATTTATGAGGTTGATGTGAGCTACTTGAGAGAACAGTTCTTAAACATAACTCTGGATGACCAACGACTAGTCTATAACACGGGAACAAAAAAAAGAGAAAGAAATTTCTGATGAGTGTGCTAAATGTCTGATCTTCATATTACACTGCATGATAAAACAGCTGAACAAACACACACACTGGGAAGTCGTATCGATATATCCTTACACATATTATCAGGGTAGGGCATCAGTGCTTAAGCTTTGATAGAATCGTAGTGAGCAGAGTGTGATACTTACAAAAACATCACAAAATTTCTTAGAATCAGATTAACTGAAGTGGGCTTTTTAAGGTTTTGAAGACATCAGCAGAAACTTAAAATTCCTAGAGCTTTAAAAGAATATTTTAAAAAAGTATGGGACTACCTCCTTGGTAATCAAAACTGAAGCATTCTAAAGACACTGGAATGTAGGTAGAACCAGTGCAAGAAATCTTATTCCTAAAATCTGCAAGCATGGCCAGGATAAAACAGTAAGACATCATGGAAAATGTTAACTTTAAAAAATCAAGCTTCTGTTGCTTGTTTGCTTGGGGGTGCTGTGAACCAAGATGCCAGCAGTGTGGTGCAAGTAGATGAAAATGTGATAGCCATACAGCCTGCCAAGAACACAAACATGCCGGTAAATAGATCCTGTTGAAGAAGAGTCTACAAATTGCTCATCAAAACAAGCCAAGCTGTCAGATGCCTTCCTTATTTTCAGGACGCTTCTAGTATAAAAGATGAGCAAAGAACTGAATCAGTGAAAGGCTGCTGTACTTGAAGACATTTTTTCAGAGCTTCTAAAGAATTCAGTATTAAAAGTAAAGCTATAAATGACAGTTTTGTAACTATTTGCCCCACAGGTAAAAAAAAAGTCTTGAGAAGACCATGAATGTTAAGATTTTCTTTATTTTGGAAGAAAACAAATCAAACTATTCAGCTTTTATTCAACCTCTAAGCAGCATATCCCCACTTGGTGCCCAGCAGAAATCCTTGGGATGGCTCTTCCTTTCAGTCGCTTATTCCAGATTTAGGTGATCTATTTGTAAAGAGCAGAATTCAGCTTCAGTTAATGCCATCAAAGCCTTGCACTGACCACACCTACAAAAGCTGGCTACATAAAGAAATTAGAGACAGAAGTTCTTTAACTTCTCTCCACATATTTCTGCCTGTCAGAAAGCTGTCAGACATCATAAACTGTAACTCTATCCATTGCAATTACTGACCAGTATGTCCAGCTCTATGTCTATACTGACTACCAGTTCAGCCTTACAGAAATATTCAAGGATGGAATTCCTCTTATGAATACATTTTAGTCCTTTTTCCTTGGTATATTCTATGTTCTACCACTCGTAATTTCGTTTAGGTCAAAGACCTTAAACTTGCAGTTCAGACTCATCCTCTGAAAAATCCAGGCAGAAGACAGGGGACTGAAACATGTAGATTAAAACTGTGGTAGATGCACTTCACTTTTGTAGTCAAGAATTGATGTTACAGTAAAACTGTACACAGTGAGTGTCTTTCTGATTAGATTAGCGAGTAACAATTACCTCATGTGCCGCATGAAGTACCGTTAGCTATAAATGGCATCTGGAAAACACCAAGTAAATGATAGAAGTCTATATAAATATAATTTGGGAATGAGCCAGCATTACCAAGGAGAGTGGTGAGTATACCCTCAGGCTGTCAACACAAGCATTGATTCCCTGACAGAAGAGTGTTGCTTGTCTGGTGTAACAGCCCTAATACAAAGCTAATGGTGCTTTGAAGGAGAAAAATAGGGCACTAAATTCTTCTTTAGTTCCTGACTTAAAGTACTGTTGCATACTCTACAAGCAACTACAAGATATGAAGTAGTTGTAGTACAGAAATACTTGAAAATCACTGACAATAAGCCTTTGCCAAAGACATAAAGTTGCATCACTTCCTGACCTAATAGCTAAAAAATCCTACTAGTACATGTCCAAATCTTTTAGCAGAACACAAAAATGACATTAAATGAAGCAACCTGTCATATTACTGTCAAAAAACTTGCTGTTGGCTTCACAGAAGAAGATTTGGATTCCCCTTAGCTGCAAGCTGGTCACCCTGCCTCAGCATCTGAGCAGCTCACAGCATATGCAGAATTCTTTAATATAAAAGAAGAATGTAGTTATTATTTTTCTGTAAATCACAGATATTTCCTGACTATGTTAAACTTCAGATTATCAATCATCCTTTTAAAGACTGCACAGTATGCTCTTACACTGGAGATATGAAAGGGACTCTTCAGTCTCCCCTAGGCTCTGCTAAATGGTTAGAACATTTTAAAAAAAACCTATATATATATTTTTTAAATTTCAAATGCTGTACAGGAGAAAGGCATAGAGCTAGAGCAAGAAGGAGAACAAGATTGAGAGCAAGAGTGAAAGAGAAAGATTCTGTTTATTAGTCTCTGGTACTACTCTAATTTACATCATGGAAGTTGTACAGGTGTAGGAGGAGATCTCAAGAGTTCTCCTGATTCATCCCTGCTCAGACAGAACTCAGTACCCCTTACCCAAGCCTGATAAGTGACTCTGAAGTATGCTCTTTAAAGCTTTGGTCAATGAGGAGTGAACAGAAAGCTTTTTCTGTTATCTAACCTGAAACACCATGTGGAAATTCAGAGGTTTATTTCTTGTCAAATCTACAACAGACATAGAGAAAAATTTCACCGCCTTCCTAATCACAGCTTTTTACACAGCAAAAAGTCTGTTACTGTGTTTCTGCTACACTTTTGGTTTGCTGGCAAAACTAAGGCTGATTTCTTCAGCTTTTCCTTATAAGTCACATTTCCTAAATTTTTGACATTATTTCTCTCTCAGTAGATATGTTTACCAAATCTCCTGAATGTTGAATTAGTCAAGACATAAAGATGTATTTCTTTGATGAGAAGACTCTGTATAATTAATGTCTGCGCAATAAGAGGATAGGCCTGAAGATCATGATCAAATATAGTTGTGCCAGAAATCAGATCTAAGTCATTAACAAATACAGTGAAAGAATGGGGCCTTTTTCCCTACCAAGCCCTTATGGGGATCCTGGTACAACACTCATGTCATGAGGTCTGGGCTGAAGGAAGCAATATTTACCTTTGTGACTGTTAAACTACTTGTCTTCAGAGACATCAGGCCACAGTGCTCGTACCAAGTGTTCACCATCCTGATCACAGTGAAGGAGGGGAAGGGCACCCGTCACAATCTCCCTCATCACACTGGAGTTGAGAGCACGGTTTCCTTCCTATTCTCAAAATAGCTTTTCTCTGTCTTACTCACTCTTTCTCTCTTTATACATTTTTAAACAGGTTTTGGCCCAGCCATGAATATGGCAGATTCTGTAACACTGCTATAAACCGAAAAGGAGCTGCAAGTAATGTCCGAAATGACCAAAGCTCACAGAGTTTGCTGGTTTTCACTAGGGCTGACAAAAATTTTGCTGTAGCTGTTTTTTCTCTAGCAGTTATAGGTAAGGATCATTAGTAAGAGCAGAAAGTTTGGCTTTTTCATTATCCATTTGTCATTAGAGTTTTTTTCTTGTTTTGTCTACAGGAAAAAAGGCCTGGGTTCTACTAATAAAAATTTCAGCATCTCAGGTGGCACTTTCTGCTTACAATAAGCAATTTCTCTTTTTCTATAATCTACAATCTTGGACAAAGGATGCTGAGACAGGCTTACATGCACAAAACTTTACTAGGGTGTCCACGGCTGATGGCAGACATCAATTGCAACAGTGAAAGTTACAGTGCAGCAGTTGATGGCAATAAAGATGACGTGGTGAATTTTCTCTGTACTTTTTCCCTAGGACTTTGACTCACACTTCCATTTGGAGTAATCCTCTAATGTAAACTAAAACCTACAAAGGCAGGGAGGAAAGAAAGCGAGAGAAAGAAGAGGTGAGTTTCATGCATTGCCTCGCCTGGGAAATCTGATACAACACAAATATCGAGTTTTGCAGATGCAGGACTGTGGAAACAGCAACCTGATAGCAACTCCATAAGAGCAAGGCAAAACCTGTGCCCTGGGAAAATCCTTGCCACAGCAGCTTGGGTGAAAGGCTCAGAGCTGTGAGGGAAAGGCAGGAGGCAGAATTGCAGGTGCTACCCTTTGCTTTGTGGCACGTAAAGCACTCTGCAGCAAAGCATTTTCCAGGTGTGCTCTCTGTACAGCCCAGTGGAAGGGGAAGAAGAGTGCTGAGGATGAGTGCCTTACCTGCTACTTCAGTATTTAAATAGTAGGCTTGTGAAAGTAGAGAAAATGTTTGTAAACCTTGTTCAACAAGGTTTAAAGTGGTTTATGTGAATTTCCCCTCTTCACAATGGAGCCAGAAAAAGCGTCTGCTTTAGGACACTATCTAACTTGCTTGTTTTTCCAAGTCTTTCTAATGTCTTAATTCTGTTTATTTCCCTACATATCTAGTTAGACGTCTCCTCAAATCTAACCTCAATCTGCTGCCTAGAAACTAATCTGATTATGCCTAGTCATACAGTAGTTTAAATTATTGACTGTGATCCTCCTTGTAATGGGCTCTTATATCTTTGAAAGCTGCTGTCGGTTTCCTTATTTACATATTGCAACTCAGGTCCTTCAACCTTTCATCACTGGTTTTTAGCTCATATCATTCTTACTGATCTCTTTTCATTCTTTTCATTTTTTTTCCTTTCATTTCTTTGAGAGTACGTCCCCAGCTGAATAGAGCAGTTTTATCTTGTGCTTCACTCAGAACCAGTAATTGTCTCCTGTCTTTTTACTTTGGAAATTCCTGCTAGTAATGCTGAGAATTAAGTTTATCCTCTTTTTCAGAAGCATTGTATTGTCTCATTTGATTTGAGTCCAGTATGATGATACTTTCCTGCAGTTTTTCCTGCATAGACAGATATTTTCTATTATTAATTTTTGCATTTACATATTTCTCTTTAATAATTTTGCATTTATGTTCATGTATTTCAGTCCTGATGTTTTCTGTGCAGCTTTTATTTGACAAGACACTTTTCAAGACTATGCTATCCAACAGCTCACAGCTCTCTATAGCTCTATAGGACTAGCAAACACATTCATCCAGGTTTCCAGTGAAAATACCAAAAGTACCAATACTAATATATCCGGACCCATTTGCCCGAGGACTCACCAAGAGTCCTCACTCTCCAGCTGAGTTCTGAACTAGTGTGTCAACGAGTATTCTTCCGTTACATGTGTACCTGTCTTATTCAGAGCTTGTTTCATTAATTTGCTCTTAAGATTATTTTACTGTACAATGTTCAAAGTTTACTGAATTCCAGATTTTTCACAGGTCCCATTCCTCCTCCTTCCACTGGGCCACAAAATGAAGTTAGCTTGGTTGTTCCAGATTTTTTCTTCACAGCACGTTATCTACTTTGTATGTCTTAAGTGTTTATAAATTGATGATTAATCTTAATAATGTTAACACAATATTTTTCTGAGAATCTGTGTTAGGTTAACTGGTTCATAATTCCCTAGATCTTTTCCCTTCTTTCTTGTTTATACTGATAGCTAATTTACAGTCCCCTGGGACCACCTTCACATTTCTTTCATTTTCAGACATAATTATTAATAGCAAAGAGAATACCCTGGCTATGTTCTTAAGTAGTCTGTTGTGAATTTCATAAATTCCTGATGACTCAGATACACCTAATTTATCTTAGTTTTCATTAACCTGTTCTTGCACTGGCTTGTACTACTGTCACCTTATTTAAACCAGTTTAGCTAAATGTCTGCTCAATGCTTAATCATTTTTGGTGTAGACTGAAGACAAGAGGTTGTATACTGCTCCTCGTGATGTCCTTGTTTCTATTAGTGTTGTGATTCCTGTTAGACTTCCAAGTCATTAGGAATCCCCTGATAAGCCTTATGCAGCTGTAACACTTTTTAACTGTATTTCTCTCATCCTTCTAGTATAATGATTCTGCCTTTCCACTGTTCTTTCCAGAGATAAATGAAAATGATTCTACTTTAAAACTTATCCAAGTTTTAGAACCATTTCCTGGCTAAGAAGCAGTACTTCAGCTACAGTTTTGATTCTTAAATGGATCATAGAGTCATAGAATCATAGAATGGTTTGATTTGGAAGGGACCTTAAAGATGATCCAGTTCCAGCACCCTGCCATGGGTAGGGACACCTTGCACTAGACCAGGTTGCTCAGAACCTCATCCAGCCTGGCCTTGAACACTTCCACGGATGGGACACCCACAACTTCTCTGGGCAACTTGTTCCTGTGCCTCAGCATCCTCACCGTAAAGAATTTCATTCTAAAATCTCATCTAAATCTCTCCTCTTTTTGTTTAAAACCATTCCTGCTTGTCCTGTCACTATCTGTCCATGTAAAAAGTTGATCTCCTTCATTTTTCTAAGCCTCCTTTAAATACTGGAAGGATGGCCACAATGAGGTTTCCTTGGCACCACCTCTTCTTCAAGCTGAGCAGTCCCATCTCTCTTGGACTATCTGAGAAAGCCTCCAGCCCTCTGATTGTCTTTGTTGCTCTCCTGTGGATTCACTCCAACAGGTCCACATCTTTCCTGTGCCAAGGACCCCAGAGCTGGGTGCAGCACTCAAGGTGGAGTCTCACAAAATCAGAGGAGAGGGGCAGAATCACTTCCCTTGACCTGCTGGCCACTCCTATCTTCATGCAGTTCAGGATGAATTCTCTATGCACTTTGGGAGTCTCCTGATTTGCTTACAGCCAGTTCTGCTACTTTCCCAACAGATGTCCATGGGTGGTTGAAGTCTCCTAACAGGATGAGAGCTTGTGTGTGTGATGCTGCCTGGAGCTGAAGCAAGAAAGTCCCATCAGCAGACTCCCCCTGGTCAGTCAGACTGTAGTAGATCCACACTACAGTTGTCCTTTGTTGGTTCTGTCCTTTTTAACCCACAGGCTTTCACCTTGTGTCTGTTTTCCAGAAGCAGCATTTCACAATCTCCATTCCTTAACATGGAGCACAACATCCCACCCCTCCTTTCCAGCCTAAGCCTTCTGAAAAGCTTGCAGTCCTCAATGGTGGGATTCAGTGATTGCAGTGTTCCAGTTGTGTAACTTGTGCCACATTCATAGCCGTTTTTAAAGAGTTTTTAAGTAATATGTTTGCAGCACTAAACAGGATGAAGCATTGCTACTGGACTTGTGAGTGTTAATACCAAATGAGACACTTGTATGAACAGCTGATGCTCAGTGATCCAGTCTGTGGAATGAATACATCTCACTTGCAATTTAACATGAATTTGAGGTTTTGGGATTTTTGTTATCTTATGGAAAGGTTCATTTCCGTGGTAAATGGCCGAATATTGAAAAAACCCAGTTCTACCAAAATGTTTTTTAGATAAAATTCTCCTGTGTGAGCTTGTGCTCCTTGTGGTAAATTTATGTCATTGACTTCATCTTTTGTAGTGGACAATAGTCTCACTATTCAAGTACTTCCAGTTCTCTATCATATGAGTAATAGAATACGCTTGCAATTATAAAAAAAAAAAAAGAAGAAATTAATATATTATGTGCCACAGAAAGTGGACTCATGAAAAAAAAAAAAGACATATTTTTTAAATCAGAACCAGAATTTTACAACCAATAGTAGGGTTATCTGGAATCTGTTGGCCACCTCTAACCCTGGCACTTGCTGGCCCTCTGTCTACTGAGATATATATCTGTGCTGCTGGATTTGCAGAGGCTGCCTCTTCTTCCCCAGAAGCAAGACAGCCTTTCAGTCTGTAGTAGAAGATGTAGACCCAGCCTGAGTTATATTTGCAGGGCTATAAATTGTGATGGCCTGTGACATCCCACGGATTGTGTATTTGATAGTTTTCATTCTGACATATGAAGCAATCGGCAATCCGTGGCTGAAAGCTGAACTGGCCATTGAGGATTTCTGGAAGTCTGTGATGGACAATACTTTTCAGAAGAGGAATAGCCATCTTTGGCTTTATTTGCCAGCGGGATTCATTATATTGAGGGCACAAACCAAGGCGCCTCTGTCACTGGGTAACAGTACTCTCTTACTTCTTAAGACAGCTGAGGAGGGAAAGTCAGAGGTGGCTGATCTTTCCCCAGCCCCATATTTTGTGCCACTGCCTATCAATAAAAGAGTTCAACACTTTTATTAGGTGCTCTGATGAATGAGCTTAGGATGTGAAATCACCGAAGGCCATACTTTGGTCAAGCTGACAAATAAAAATTGGAATTGTTGGGGTTGTGAGTGAGGGGACAGAGACGGTCCCATGGAAGAAAATCAATAGGGAAAACATCCATTCTGCAGTCTGAATGATGCCACTGTAAAACAGAGACATTAATTAAAATGAATCAATTTACTTTTGGTAATCATGAAAGTTTCTCAGATATAGCTAATTATTACAGATGGTTTTGGTTTACGATAAAAGCTTATTTTCTGTACAACCCACGTCCTTCTCTTTCCTCTTCAATATAATAACGTTAGAAAATTATAACGTGATATCACTGCTATTTTCATAACAAATTATTATGGTAACATATCTGGATTAATGGGAATTTTGACTGAATACGAAATGTAGCAATTGGCCCTTGAGATTTCATTAAATGGAGCCAGAAAAGGTAGAACTAATTACGAAAGGGGGAAGATTTCTATACTTTTAAACATGTACATTGGGAACTATGTCTCTGTTTTAATGAAAAAATCAATAGCATAGCAACAAAATGATCAAAGAAAGCAAAATGCAATCAAAGTACCTGTGCAAAAAGCTGTTTCAAAAATAGTTTTTGTGCATTCAGTCTGATACAAAGTGTTTGGAAGGCACTGTAAAGTGTATTTAGAAATACGAGGCCAAATTGCTTCTCCTCCAGAAAAAAATAACAGATATGAATTTTATTTCTTGGGAAAACATCTCTGTTTTATTTAGAGGAATATAGGAACACTATGGTGATTTTCACTAGACCCTGGTGATTCTTAGTGGTCTCAGTTGTTGACTAAGTGATGACTCCTTACAGAATCTGTTTTCCTATAGACTGAAACTTTTCTGAAAAGCAGAGCCCTTGACGGAATATCCAGTTTGGCATCTAAAAATTGGTTTTTACTACTGGATCTCTTTTGTCATTGCAGATAATTTCCTGTTGTGGATCAAATCTTCATGTTTTGTTTCTAGAAGAAGAAAATAGTTATTTCTTGTCACTTTTTAGAGTATTGTCAGGGTTTTCTGATGATTATTTTAACACAATGACAATGGGTCCATACATGTAATCTGAAAGTGGAAAAGTTATACAATTGATCTCAGACTGGGATCTGTGAAAATTGGAGTGCCCTTCTTTTGCACGCACAGAAACTAAACTAATCATTTCAGCTTGAGTTACTGATGAGGGCATGTCGTTTGAAAAGAACAAAACTAAAGGAAAAGGAAAAAAAAATATCATTTATTCCACACTTTTATGAAGTAGTGTGAGGAGTCCACTAATGTCTGGGCATATCTGGCATTGATTTTGTGTTCACTGTCGTGTTCTGTCAATTTAAAGTGATGTTTCTGTGCTACCTGCGGGGAGCAGTGATAAATACAAGATGTGCCCCAAGTGCCTTGACACCGCTGCACAGCCAAACTGCAGGACCTCACCAATTACACGGCTGCTTTTCCACAGCAGACCCGTGTGTTAATTCACAGGTAAGAAAACTGTCAGCACAGCTTGGCCTGCAGCACTGACACCAGGTCTGTTACTCAGAGAGAGAGTTTCCCCCAAAGAGCAAACATCACACTTTTAGGTTTTTCTGAGTGGCACCTCATGACGTGTCCAGTGAGCTCATGGGATAAAACCTGAGGATAGGATAGAGATATTCAAAATGCAGAGGACTAACAGATGCCATTGTGGAGGGAGTCAGGAAATGAAGAATAATGTTGAGCTGTGGATGTCTGACTTCGTTGGATGTCTGATCTCCTTGACATACCCCTTGCTTTTGTGATGGACCTTGGCAGCAGCACAAATTCCATAGTAATTGTAATGCTGTAGAAATGAGTGAGAAATAAAGGAAAGGAGAAAACTGGAGGAGCTTTAGGCAAGTGGAGGACTGAGAGGGGAATGAGCCAAATGCCTTGGCTAGAGGATGTTTAGGCTGGAAAGTGTAGAGATGAAAGGGTTAGGGGAAATTTATGTTGTGTGCTTTAGACGTGAACAGATCCTCAGTTTGTGAAGTGGAATCAAGGGGAAATGGGAACATGCCAGCAGTCTAAATAGAAAAAAATTTCATTGAAACTGGAAAACTGAGAAAGACTAGAGGGAAAAAAAAGAAAATTAAAGATTCAGGTGAAAGATGGGAGGAGAGAGAACAAGAGAAGAAGTTAGTTCTAGAAGCGATGGAGTGTTTTGAAAGTTGACTGCAATAGAAGACTGAAATCTAGGACTTTTCCAAAGTTCCTTTGGAGAGAGGCTATAATGATCCAAACTATTAGGTTCTGAGATGTACCACAGACAAATCCATTATGACAAACTCTTTCATAAAGGTTTCTAGTTTTCTGAAAAAATCATCTGATTCTTTCCAAGTGTAGAGAGCCTCCGCAAACCCCCATCTTGGACTGTGAAATATCAAGCCATCACCATGTCAGTCATGGAATGTTTTTCTCTGCCTAATTTATTTAAAGGCCTCTAATAAAAGTGAGTATATCAAGTATGCATTTAATTATCACTTATTTATTTATTTATTTTTCATTGTGATTTAAAAAGTTCTAGAAATGCTTCAGAAAGATGAACAAACTGCCCCCATGGACCCAGCCCAGCAGTTGTCCTTGAAGGAGTCATATGGAGGAACTCTGACTTTTCCAATATCATGTTGTGTGAACACTGATGCAGACTGGAATGAACTGTGGGCTCATTCAGATTTCTGGTGGTTCATAGAAATGCTAGTTTCTGAATCAGCTAATTTTGATGGATGTGCATGGACCCCATTAGCAGGAATTTTGATCCCACTCCTCTTTCGTCTTCCACAGTGGTTTGCAAACACATGCAAGTGCCCAAACACCTCATTGTTGGATGCGGTGACTCTTTTGGAGGCGTAGACTTTGGCGAGAAAGCTCAGGCTATTAATCCTTTTGTTTTCCATTGAGTCATTTCCTGATACCCAAGATGCCTGCAATCTGGTGTTGGCACAGTGGCGAGGAGGTGGCAGTGTGGGTTGCACGGCCCTGCAGTTTTTTACTGCCTGGAGCCAAGGCAGTAAAAACCCCACACACGGACTCACAAAGCAGTTTGCTCATGACTTCTTGTGTTTTTGAACTTATTTCATCTGTAGCTTTTTACTTCTTGGATGGTCCACCAGGCCAGAGTTTTCTGGGTAGGAGTCATCTCAATCTTTTAAAATTCTTGTCTTCCCTCTTCGTAACGCCTTGTTCCACAGCTTTTTTTCATCAGAAGAAAGATAAAGGTTATTAGAGTGAAAGGCTTTATATGTAAAGAAGGAGCTAGGAAGAATTTAAAATGACACACAAAAGCTCTGAAAAGCTGGGCTTTTTGGCCTGGCTCTCTTCCAGAGTTTCTGAAGGCAGGTTCACTATTGCCTTAATCAGATCCAAGTCTGGCTGGCACCCAGAAAGACAGTCTTGCCCTCCACACATGACAGTGTGACCTTCTCTACCTACTTCTTTGTGCCAGCCCCAGGTCTGATTTGACAGGGTTACTCTATATAGGCTGGTATCTGATCTGATCTAAATTAAAATTAGCTGCTTTTTTATTTTTATCCTTTTTTTTTTCTCTATGTGTTAGTCTTCACACAGATCAGCTCCTGAGCCATCAGTTGCAAGGTCTCATGGTCACCAATGCTGAATTTCAGGAATGAGAGGGAGCATGGTGTGCTCCATTGAGTAGCATGAAACTATGGACAGGTCTGACCCACACCTGTGGACAATGGCTTTGTTTCTGAGGGATGCGACATGTTGTGGAACAAACCCTTCCAGGGCAGCTGCTCACAGGAATTTTCTAATCTATTTTCATCACGTTTAACTTTAGGCCCTACCGAAGCACTTAAGCTAGAAGTGCTCTCCACAGATAATAGAAAAATTGTCTTCTCCAGAGAGAGTTTTGTATTGGGTTTATGCTTTCTCTCTCTTTATATTAAGTGTCTGAGAAGTCAACCATTGCTAATTCTTAGATACCCAATATAAGGACATATAATAAATGAAAGTTTTCCTCTCCTTTAGGACTGTTGTAAACATTTTGAAAGCGACTTGCTGGAGAGGAAAAGAAACTGGGTCTTGATCCAGAGGTTCAAAAAGATGTTTTAGGACAGTTTATTCTGCAATAGACATTCTTGACTAATTCCAGTGTTGACAAGGCCAATATTATACCTTATAGACAGAGGTAAACAAAAATAGTTGGAAATATACATTATATTTTCAGAATGGAGAATAGATGTATCTGTAAACTCCCATTTTTGAGTGGGAAATCATATATATGCTTCTTGGAAAACCCTCTTTAGAAAGTTTGAACCCTTCTCTGCTGCACTAAGTTCCTACCCTACAAAGCTGTGTGCAATGCCTTCCCCACTGACACACCTGCCCTTGCTCTTTACAATAAAAAATTCACCACTAGGCTCTAGCAGTGCTGCCAAAATTAACTCAAACTCGTGCCTGGAAGTCAAGCTGGATTCTCCTTGGGTCTTGTTTTGCTGTTGTCAGTAAAGATTCCAGAGGCCACACTCTGGGTTGAGCTGTACTCAACTTTCTTCCTCCATGAGAGTTACAAGGAATAACTGGAGGCAGAATCTGACTTCATAATTGCAGCATAAATTCTGTTTATGTTGCACAAAATGGAGCAGGATTCAGAATCATCTCTCTTAACTGCATTGGAGCAGCAGGATAACAGGAAGAAAAAGCAATAAAAAAAAATTTTACTTACTGTAATAAGCAGATCATGCCAACTAGACTCAGTAAGTAGAATTGTTCAGTAAGATATTGCCATATTTGCCTGCTTTTTGAGGCAGAAACACCTAATTTTTTTTCCACTTTGAGTTTCTTCAATACTGTTCAAACTGTGTGGCAGGTTCCTCATTGTTGTGTTGCAAAAGAGAGCACGGTGTTTGCTATCAGCAGTCCCTGATGGGAAAAGCAATGAAACCACTGAATTGCTTCTTCAGAAGACTGAAAGACTGGGAAGCTTTTTTTAATGCAGGTAACGCTCACCTATGCTGCAGCTAACCTTTGGCTTTCCAGGGAAGAAAATGAAGCACATTTATTAGTCAATATTCCTGTAAGTCAAACACAGCAGAGAGCACATGTATTTGAGCAGCACCCCGGCAGTGAACTGTTTTGCCCCCCTGATTATGCCGTGAGAGTGCTATTGCCTGAGCTGACATGAATTCTCCTGGCACATCAGCTGTCTCTAAAGGCACACAGCATTGCAAGGCTTGTGTAACTGCAGGTTAAATCACTAGAAGCATACAAGCTCTACAAGGTCCCCATTGTCCATGTATTTGCATGGTCTGGTTGATCGCTGTTCAGGCTGGCAAATGGTGACAGCGTGTGCCAGCTTGCTCCCATTCCCATCCTGGTTCTGCACCAGACTGTCTGGGGCTTTCAGCACAGTTGCTGCTCATGTGCACTTGCTGGAGATCCCAGTTATTCCAAAGAACCTTAAAAGAGTGATTGCTTAAGCCTAAATGTCTGGCCATGAGAACTAGACTCTCTTAACATTAGTTCCTTTGCTGAAATCAAAGTTGGTAATGTCAGAAAGTCACTGCTCTTTGATGGATCTTCATAAGTTGCCTTTAAATGAGGTGACAGTTTCAGCTGTTTTCTGCCACGTTTGGGCTGAAGGGAAGAACCTCCTTGGGGAGTGATGGTGTGTTGGGAGTTGTGCACTGTGAAGGCAGCAAAAGTATTGGAGCAATACTGAGGTAAACTTGACCTAATTAGTCCTGCAGCATCACGTGTGGGATTGCCTGGGTGCTAACCCTCCCAGCCTGGCATGCCATCGGGCAGAAAATAACCCCAGGCATCCAGCAGTCTCTGGGGATGGTATGGTAATTTGACTATGACTCTTGACTCATGAGCTTTTGCTCCAAACCGAGTAGCTGGACTTTGGTGTGGGCAGGTGCTGGGCTGCCAGCGGGGCAGAGAAGCAGCAGGGACTTCCAGAGGTCTCATCCAACCTCACCATTCTGTGAATGAAAAGGATAATGAAGGAGATGTCTAGGCTATATTCCAATATCCCAAATTCAACAACAACCACCTTCAAGGCTTCCTCATTTGCACATGGTGCAGTTCCAGGATCTCAACAGAAAGCCGGGCACCTTCTAATCATTATGTAACAGGCAAAATCTGAAGTCCTCACTTAAGCACTTGGATAAACTTGCTGATGCTAAATGTACAGAACTCTCAACTCTAGAATGTACAATGCACTTATGGAAATCAGAAGATATTCATCTTTCTCAGGAATAGCAAGGGTTATAAATGGTTTTTTGATGGACTTTGTGGCTAAATGGTAAACAAACAGGAATTTGAAAACTTATGTTTTTAAAGAACATTGTATTTTTTTTTTGCATTATCAACTGCCTTCAACAGTATTACAGTTGATCTTGTGGTGAAGAGTAATCTCTGCAAACATTATAAATAAAAGTCAGGAAACAAATGCTAGGAAAAATGTTTCCAACATATAAATAATGCAAGGATGTATACAAAATTCTTATTTTTTATTTTTGAATGCTCGCGTATGTGCATTTATACATGAATGGGCATGAATAAAAGTAACATTTGGAATATATCTGAATCTGTGCATTTTCACAGGTCTGTTAAAGGAAAGTATATTAGATTGTATGCAGGGAGCTTACACAGGCTTTTGGATTGCTAAGACTCCAAACAAGAACTATTTAGCTGGATTTTGCTGGCTCTGGGGCAACACATTTTTCTTCATTTCTATGCTTGGTTATGTGAAATCAGCCTTTCTGTTGGCTTCAATATTTTATGCCACTTCAGGGTATGTTTCTTTAAGCATTTTTACAAACTTTTACAGGTTGGTAATAGATTTTTTTTCTTATTCTGAACGCTAAACATGAGGTTTTTACCATTATGCTATGCATTCTTCTAACAGTAGCCAAAACCCAAGAGCCTTTCTTTGACTTGCCGAAAAAGCAAATGAAAGAAGATGGTTTTTAATGTAAAAAATTGTGTTCTTGAATTCTTTATCAAGCAAAACCAGAAATTATATTTCAGTCATGAGATATGAAGTATTTCTTATCTCTCTCCAAAATGGTAGACCTTCTACTCGTTGTTTTATTCATTTACGCTGAAAGGTTGATTTAGAGACCTCTTTTTTGAAGAATTCACTAGCAGAGCTTTTGATCTGTTCAGAAAACTGATTGAAAAAGAGAAAATAAGATAATGAAAGAATTCATGCCCTAAACATAGAAAATCTATTTTAAATTATTGTTTTATGAACTAGAAGCAGATTTTCATTTAACTTAAAAAAATCAACATTTGGGTGTTTGCAAACTAGGAAAAGAGTACTTTTTTCCCCAAAAATGTCTGTCTGAAAGTGTTATTAACATAAGGACAGGGCATTACACAGGTATTTATTTATTTATTTATTTAAATGCTATTGTATGAATTATTTTTGAAAGAAACTTAGAAACCTACCTGTGCCTCATCATTTTCTTGGTTCATTCTTCAAAATCTTTTTCATTATCCCTCAAGAATTGTCTTTTAAGCTAGTAAATATTTTTGAAGATCTGTCTTTATTCTTCAGAGTCAAAGATAAAATTCCTTTTTGCTCAAGTTATATGCTGGTTATGTGTTGGTTATAGAAAATAGTAAGCTTGTGATGAACTTCTCTCAATTTTATTTACTTCATTTGGAGAAAAAGAAATACTATCTTAAGGCTGAAACCATCCTTAAAGTAGAAAAAGAAGTGGTAAGACATAGTTTTTAATCAGTTACATAAAATCTTAGTAAAAATGGGATATTTTTATACCTGGAAAATTGATATCTTGTCATAACTTATATAAAAGATAATGTATAATAAAATATTCTGCTGTCATTTTCCTACAATATGATGGCCATTAAGTATTCAACATGCTGTTAGATGTCAACAAAATATTAAAATAACTTACAAATTCAGTATAGCTTTTATGAATGAGAGACAGGAAAAAAACCCACGTCTTCACCTTCTGGTGCTGTTGCAAAGTCTTGGGAAGAAAGGTTCAGGCACACAAATGGATATCCTAAGAGGAATAATCAGCCATGGCTGCTGCAAAAAATCCAGGCACATAATGAATCTTTAATATTAAGGTAATAGCTATGGAATTTCTTCAACTTTTATAAGTTTTTAGGTTGTTGTTTTCTAAAAGAAAGCAAACATTTTCTGAGTGGGAATCATAAAAGAAAAAAAGGTTTGAAGCAATTAACATGGAGCAAAATATTATGTTGGAGAAAGTTTGTGTGGGAATCAGATTTTAACCTCTACACTTCTGTTCAGCATGTCAGTGTCGAATGTTTCTGTCATACAAAGTAAAAATAAAAAAAATCCATTTCATCAAAACCTCATAAATTTTACAGAAATTACATAACCAATCTTACTCATGAATCTGCAGTGATAGTTTTGCATATGCAAATGACAGATGCAGCTTTTTGAAGGCTTTTTATAAAGTCTTATGGTTTATTTTTGAAATTGTTCTTGGCACTGTGAAGTATTTCTGAAGATCATGAAAGGGTTTAAAATAAGAGAATCAGACAGATTTGCTGATATTTTTCCAGTCCAAATTGTGCATTAATCTTGTGATTGGAACCCTATCATCTTATGTACAAACAACAGGTGGTGAGACATAGCAAGTTCTTCAATCAGAAATAACATCTCTCTTCCCTGCCCTACAATTTCAGAAATGTTCTCAAGCAGTCAGAAAAGCCTGTAAACTAAAGAAGCATGAGAATTATGCACCAGAACAGATAAATGGTCCGGCTAGTCTGACATCCTGTCTCTGACAGTGGCTCACACCAGATGTTTCACAGGAAGGTAAAATACCCACACAATGCACCTGATTGTGTAATATTTTACCAGGAGATGCAATTTCTGTCTGTCCCCAGCTGGTGATCATCTTGTGTCTGAAATAAAGCCTGTTGGCCCTATAATTTTTAGCCTAGTTAGCATAATTATAAGGCGTGGTCTTATTCATATAAATGTCTTATCACTTTTTAATCTTGCTAAACTGATTTTGCCTCTTGGATCCTTATGTCTTCTTTCAAGTTGTGTTGCCTTTTCAAGCACGCAGATTTGCTGGTGTATTCCTGGGGCCTGCAGCAGCCAGTGGCTTGGGCACCCCACTTCCCAGAGAGCTGTTGTGCCATGTCATGAGCTGTCACCCTCCCCAGAGCCATCGTGGTGTTGACACTGAAAGCCCTAGAGAGGGTACAGCACTATCCCATACCTAGACACCTGCTGCATTATCTTTCCAGTGCATCCTTGTCCCACATTCTGCCCTCCCACTTCCAGGTGTCCAAGACCTAACATGCATTAAGGCAACATAGAGCCTGCTGTTTCCTCTGACCACTGGAGTGAAAGAGAAGAGGTAGTTAATGAGTTTTCTCCACTCTCCTGGTTGTTGGCAGTCAAGCAGAATCTAGAATTTAGGATAAAAGAACCAAAGCAAAGAACTGTCAAAAACCTGGCAGTCATTTGTAGAAATTGTAATTTGATTTCAAAGTTCTGTATTTTCTTGCGGGGCTCATCACAGAAGATCTGTAGGCTTCTGGAGTTGAGAATACTTCTTAAAGATGGACTGAGCAAAAAAGTGAGTTAAATCCAATTGCTGTGGTTTATCTCTGTTTTGTTAATAAGCCTGAAGTCCCCAAAAGGTCACCACACCCTCCTCAGCAGGCACTGGTATGAACTTTTTGACACTTCTGGACTGCAATTAACGGCAAGACTCCAACTGAGTTGACTGAACTTCATGCTCACGCTGAGATCCCTGAAGTGCCATCAGGGGAGTCAGATCAGTACCAAGACAATAATGGATAAATACCATAGAAGCAAGGGATAATTCCTGCTGGAAGGGACCTCAGGAAGTCTCTAGATCAACTGCCTACCACACTAGGTCAAATTGCTCTATTAGGTTAGGTTACACTGTGAATTACAGAGTCAGACCTTGAAAACATCTGGGGTCAGAGACAACTTAATATCTCTTAGCAGCCTCTTCCAACCTCTTTTTGACTATACTCATGGGCAAAAGTTTTCCTTATATCCACTCTGAACTATTTTCAACGTATATTCCCAAAACTCATCTCCACAGTGCTGTAACCAGTACATCAAACAGGAAGGACTATGTCCAGTGCCCCCCCAAAGCAGATGCTGGACATTTAGGACAGGTCCATAACATTGGAGAAAGGTAGAAGGTCTAAGACGTCATCTTAGGCTCTTCTAGGCTGTGTCCACTGTAGGAGAAACAAGGCACTCTCTGGAGAATTCTGTCCTCCGTTGTTAACAGAGCCGAGGTTTCATTAGCCTGGATATAGATATTCATCAGATAATTTTTTTGGCTAGGTGGTGATGAATCCCACCCTTACAGAGCGTAATGGCTCAGAGCATCAGAAACCCCTTTAGCTGAACTGGTGCGGATGACTGCAGCATTCAGGCAGCCTTGAGAGGAGGAAAGGTCTGACTGCCGTGGAAAATTTACAGAACCAGAGGCTGTATTGATTCCTATCACTGAGCTGCTCTAACAAAGCTGATTTTTAATCGTGGTATGAAGGTATGTTGATTGGTTTTTAAATAGAATGTTCCAGTGCTAATGAACTCATCAATATAAAAATATATTGACTCCTGTGGTAATCAGTTTGTTTTATTAAACAGGCATTTGTCTTCCCTTAAATCCATGCTATTTTCTGCATCTATCAGCGTGAATGAATACAGTAAATAGCAACCTGTACAACTTCATTGGAAGTCATATATTTTCATTGGAGCATCTATACATAATTTAATTACATACAAGTTAGCAGAGTAAACAAACAACTGTGAAATGCTGCTCTGTTTTTTCATTTTTTTAATCTTTCTTTAAGGAAATCTGGTAAGTCATTGTCTACTCTGAATCTGGTCTGCTTAGCAAGCATTGCAAACAGTCATGAAATTCAAAATTTTCTTCATTTCAGTAGATTTTTATTACTTCATTTCTCTGATGCTACATATAAAAGCAAAAAGCTCACTTGTAGTAAGATTGAAACTTGCATGGCATTAAAGTCGATTTGAGTTAAGCATATGCAGGAATTGTAGATGAATAATTCAGAAGTGCCCCTAATTTGTCATTAGCAGATGAAAAATGTCTATCAAATCAAGCTTCCTCTACATCCTGTTATAAGGTATTACATTGTAGGTCATGATGTGTCATGTCATGATGGTGATACCTCTGATTGCAATGAATACTCATGATTACCTGTGGTGAACTAGGACATGAAATGCCAGTCTCAGATATATCTTTTCCTAGCTCTGACTTTCCCCATGGAAAACTGTGCTGAAAACAGGGACTTCTTGTCAGCAGAAAAGGAAGACCTTTCTTGTCAAAACATCAGAACCAACCTTTGCTTTTAAAACTGCTATAACTCAAAAATACACTATGTTTTTGTCTAAAATTTAATACTTAAACTGGTGTCTTCAATCTCCAATAAGAGAAGCAATATTATCTAAAGTAACACTTAATTATATTATTGTGTATAAATATATTATATATTACATTAATTTCTAATATTATGTAATATTATACAAAGCAAGTTTTTTAAATACACAGTTTTTCTTTACAATATTATTCCATAGAAAAAATGTAATCAACAGCACCTATAAATGAAATAATTTCTTTTTACTAAAAATATGATTTCATTTCCATAGTGCTCCATAATCTTGCTTTCTGTAGTCATGTGTTCCCCTCAAGCAGAGACATACCATCCATCTGAAATTTATTATTTGTCTTACATATTCTCATAAGATGTAAAAAAGAATGTTTACTTCTTACCTACAGTTCACCAATTTTTTGTTTAGCTCTTGCATAGCAGACATTTCCTCTTCTAATTTTCAGTATATTAGCTAAAGGAATTACCGTGAAGTATTTATAAATCACATTAAACTAGTCCGAGGGATTTATGTTTGCGTATGTAGGGTGCACATGCGCGCGTGAATGTGTGTTCATGTGTGAATGAAAAGCCAACTGGCATGCTCTGAAAGTCAGATATCAAATAAATGTAAGCAAATTTTGAAAATATCTATTTAACTAAATGTAATATTTATATATGCATTGCCCCCTCTTTATTTTTCCAAGCAATTCATTGAAAACTTGAATTTTATGCACATATTTCTGGTGTATGATGAAATAGGAAGCCAAGTTTTGAATCAATTTGCTTGTGTTGTAGTCACAGACAGGGATGGGTAAGGCTGTGATATACATGGAAAACGAGGGAAACCACTTGGGGTTTAGCACCTTCTGCTGCAGAGTATTTGCTGCACTGAGCACTGCTAAAAAAGCTATTATAGCCCTTATATCCTCCCATGGCAAATCTTCTAAATCAAAATAGCTGTGGAAAATGTCTTTAAATGAGTGTTTGATTCATTGCTAATTTAGTCTGTGGCAGAAATGGCAATCCTTGATCCACCCATCAGTGAAGGCAGGGAGACTTTTCTCTTGCCAGGCAAAGGAATGTTTCCATCTGATTTTGGTGGAATGAGAGGTCCTTCACTCTCATTTGCTTTAATTCCTTTTTCCTTTTCAAAAATGTAAGTCCTTGGTCAGTGTGGACCTTGCAGGAGGTCAAAGAAGGCATAACTCCACTGACGTCAGTAGGCTAAGCTGATTTACACCAGCTCAGAATATAGCCAAAAAGGTGAAAAATCAATAGTGAATCAGACCCTTTAATATTTTTTAATCTGTAGTATCAGTCATGTGTTACAAGACAATGTCCAGTTATTTCTTTTCTAAGATCAAACTTCAATATGGACACTCAGTTCAGCATCAAAAGTTGATACGGGAGGTCTTGAGGTCCTTCACCTCAGCCTTTCTGAAGCACAAGTTTAATTGAAAGGTAGCAGTGCTGACCTTCTTTCATGTGCTTCATTTTACATTGCAATGCCTTGTTCTCTTTTATTGAGATGTCAAATCAAGTATATCTGGAGATTTCCCCATGTGGTTCTTTCAAAGCCTGTGATTTAAACTTCCTCATTTTTCACCTGAGATGAAACTGTTTCAATTCTCCTGTCTACTGAACTAGAATTTCCTAAAACCTGTCAAACTTCATGTGATGGTCCAAGCCTCTAGAAACCACATGCTTAAGTTGAAAAAGATGTATGCTGTGGTGCCACTAAAATTGAAGAATATCTTCTTCAAGTAGATAGAGCTGTTCTGGGCTTAAGGAAAACTGTTGAAGACAAACCATTCTTGAAAAAAAAAAAAAAAAGGTGACATCTATCTTGTACTATTTTCTCTTCAGTCATTCTACTTTTCTGCAATTTCCTTTGTCTCAGTTGGATATAGACCAGCTACAAGGGAAGGTAGCTCTTCTCTCAGAATGTAAGGAATTCAGTAGGAGCAATGGTGTGTATAAAGTGCATGAAGTTGTAGTGGAAAATTACATTGAAATTCAGGATAAAACATAGTGACAAAGGTGAATCGCTGCAATGCTCGCTTCTAGTAGCTGCACCAAGACTGATGGTAATAATAAAATTCTTAGGAATGTACCCTTAGATTTTTTAGATAATTTCACGTAACTAAAAATAAAGGGAGGGTCATAGTGAAAATAAGGACTGACATCTCCCCCAGATTTGATCATGTCCCTCCAGAAGTGCTGAAGTGGAGAGCACACACTGCAGTGTTTGATGGCCTTGTATTATCCTTTGGAAAATTCTGCCTCAAAAACATTCAAAGGTAGACGCATAATTTCCACTGAAGAGTGATACTAGAGAAAGTGAGGACTTTGGGGCCATTCCTTTCTGTTGAATATCAGATGAGGCAGTTTCAATAGCAATATCAATAGGGATCCATGACGCAGGGGAGATAGGTCATGTGGATGGGTGTGGTTTCATTTAATTCATACTAAAGGAAATTACAGCAAAATGATAGGAGTATCAAAGGCTAATAGAAGCCTATTTCATCAATTCTGTAAAGTATTGATTTTGAAGAGCAAGGAGCCTGTGCCTGAGAATATACAATGAAGTTATGTGTTTGCTAAAATGTAAATTAATAGCTAGGGCATCATATTTACATCAGCAACAAATGCTCAGGCTTCATTACTAGAGGAAGGCAGAAAGAGGAAATTATCCTCTCATTTTTGTTTTTCCAATTAGATGTGAAACTGGATAGCGCATTACCTGTTTACATGTAGCTGAATGGAAATAAGCAGAAAAGCGATATATCACATAGGCTGCATCACCAGATTTCGCTGGTGAAGTTTGTATCTGCTGAAAAGATAGGTACCTAAAGAAGGAGATAGAGAAAGCTAGAGGGTTGGCTGCTCCTAATGTTTATTGAAGGCAAGTGAGAAGATGCAAATATGGACTTGAAACAAGTGAAAAATATATAATTTAGAAGGCATAATTTCTGTGATAGACATGAGAAGCTCTTGTGTGGATTAGCAGCTCATAGAGTTAAGAGCACAGCAACATTTTTCAGGTTCAGTAAAATCTGGGTATTTGGCAACATCAGCGTAAAAAAAAGATGGTAATATGTAATGTGGTGAAATTTGAAAGGTACTCTGTTCTGAGGAAACAAATTGTGAGTTGAAATATTTCACCATTGATTGAAAGATCACAAAAGTGATTTTAGAAAGCATCTTTTGCAAATCTGAAAATAAACGAAAAGAGTTGGAATTACTTCTCGTGGAACTATATTATGAACTAAAGGGAAAGTCATGTGGGAAGTACAGTGATATAAAGATTTCAAAAGATCTCATGTAGCGACACAGAAGAATGTGTAGACTCTGTTTGGAATGAGAGCATCCTTCAAACTGTATGAAGGAATGTGGCAGGGCAACATTTTTACAAAAGGGATAACTGTGGGCCAAGCAAGAATCCTCTCCGTGCTGGAATCTCTCTTGTCAAGATGTGTCATGGAAAGGCACAGCAAAGATCTGTTTCAAATTGGTGACTTGGTGAACTGATAGAAAAATAGCATGGAATAGTATGAGCACTTTTCAGTAAGAACCTGGCAGGACCTGATGGAGCTGGCTCAAGCTTCCAGCTGCCTTTGCCATCCTGTCTTGGCAGAGAAATTCTGTGTCTGGGCAACGAGTCCCATGTGTCCTGGGATGACACTACTACAGCCTGGCTGCACGGCACCTGTACCCAGCAGGTCCATGGGTTTTATTTTATACGGTGAGGAACACCAGCTAATTATAGCACAAGGCCACTGAAATGGCCAGCCCTGAGAGGTCAGCTCCCTTTACATCCCCACCTCATTTAACTCATTTGGAGGGCACAAGCAGCAATGCGGCTAGTTCTAATTTTTTTAACATTTACCAATAAGTAAAATGTTTGTGTTCCTTTTTACTGTAGTTTTGGCAACCACAACAGTTCTTTCACTGCATTTCTGTGCAATTTATTAATAGCCTCTCAGAAAATGATAAAAATATCCTTCCTTATAAGTTCATATATCACAGCAATTTTATTAGCTGTTTTTTTGATGGAGTTCTTTTCATATGGTTGATTTTACAGTTCCCTGGAACTAATATTTTTGAATGCATTATTTTGTCCTTTACATTTTGAAAGATGAACAATTTGCTGTTTTTTTCTGAAGTTACTTGATTATATTTTTATGCCATTTACTTTAGCTATACCAATGGCTGTGGAACATCTACAAAGAAGCTTTGGACAGAATTAAAATGCCAATTAAAAACTCTGGCTAGATTTTTTTTTCTAGAAGCCAACTCTCCTTCCATTGCTGATTTGTTTTAATTTTGATAGGATTCTGCAAATGCCTAGTACATTACTGAAATGTACTGGGAAGAAAGGATTCAAGTAATGTCACCCAGTCTACTGCAATTAGATTTGATACTCTTGTGCTCTCATCCTTTAGTAAAAATCAGATCTACTTATAGCTAAAAGGCTCTAAAGTACTCCTGCTTAGCTGGAAGATGGTGCTTAGTAGAGGCTAAGCTTCTATTTTTAGCTCTAGGCTGAAACTTCATGCTAATAAGTCATACACAGAGGAAACATCATACTGAATGAAAGCAGAGTATTTCTCTGTGATTGCTGCAGAACGGTGAGCCCAGCTGGATGAGACACTTGTCTCAAGAAAAAGGACCCAATTACAAGGACTGTGTTTGCTTTCTGGACACAAACCTGGGTACCTCCTCATACTGATTTATCCCACTATAAAGAAAGAAGCTCCTTGGGTTTATTTTTTTTTCCCCTTTTCACTTGGGTAGGATTTATTGCATCATCTCATATTAGGAATGGGAACTATATGAGGAATCCAAGAGGATGCTGTTCATCATTGAATAGAAAGAGACTTTCATTCTGTCATTGACACTGACTTCCTCCCAGACCTTACGTAATCTAAGATTATAGAAGTCCTTTGTGTCTTGTCTTTGAAATGACTCTTATTTGATTCTCATTGGACAGTGAATTATATTGTTTTAAGAGTTTGTAGGTTATACTGGTGGAATTTTGGTCTAGCTTCATAACTGCTCTGCTAATTGCACAAGTGGTCTTAGAACATCTTATGGTCAAGTCAAGTCTTTGTCAAAATTACTTACGGTTAGAGGCAACGAAAGGAATATGCTGAGGGAAAACAAATAAATCAAAAGGTGCTTAACATATGATAGGAAAGAATGACTCTGCTAACTTTATGTTTGCAAACATTTCTGGAGGCAATTGTGTTCTCAGCATTTTGGAAATCAAATTTTTGCATACCTTTCCTGACTGCAAAGTTCGGAATCTAGCTTCCTGATTCCGTTTGTGAAAGACTCTGCTGAGGCTTTGGTATAAATTAGCACACCAGTGTGGAGCTTAAACACTAGCATTTAGAAGAATCATCAACCCTGGATTACAATATCTTATTGGATGATATACAGCGGCTAATAACAGCATAAAACCCTCCTCGGCAACAAACCAACATTGCTGTCGAAGTGAACTACTGTGTTCATTGTGTCTGTCAAAATTTGCACCCACTGTTTTTGTCTAAAACTTCCTAAACCTGTGATAGATTGCTACACACTGTTCCCTCCCCACTCAGCTGATGGTCTAAGGAATTGCCTTAATATCATAAATTTCCAAACATGTTAAGTTCACTTTTGCCTTGCAGAGGAAAGGAAGGGGAAAGCAGTTGTCTCTGCAGTTTCTGTTTCAAAGAGCCTCTGGAGATAAATTTAAGATGGTAGGTGTAAACTGTCTTTGCTTTCATCCACATACTACTCACTATTATTTTTTATCTATTTACCCTCATCTCTCACAGTTAGTAACTGTTTTTTAACAATTAGACTTTTGTTTCTTTTCTTTCTTCTTTTGCCTTGGAAGTGATGCCCTATTAATAAATTCATAGGTAATGTGACTTCACAAAGATATTTTTACTGTTACCATTTGCAATGTCGCACTGAAAAGACATTTTTGGGGCTCCTTGGAATCCCATGTGCCATCCTGCTGGAGAATTTTGTATGTTGGAAAAGACCAAGGTTCAGAAAAAGAAAAAGTTCCTCTAGTCCTATTTTAAATCTGCAGAATTACCCTAAAGCAATTAACAATATGCAGGAAAAGATTAAGGAGTTGGGGAAGGAACGAATGCAGGAAAAGAGTGCTCTCTAGTCTGAAAATACATGAATATGGCTTAGAAGCAAGTCATATTTATTTCTTTCTCTGTGCCAAGGACTAGGAGTCCCAGGAGATGTTACAGGGAACTGAGGAACGTGTTACAGACAGGCTATGTATGTTACTGACTGGTACACTGGATCAGCCATTTCTCATTGCAGACAGGTGACTTTAGGTGGTCTGTCCAGTCAGAATGAAACACTGTGAGTTGTGGTGGAATTTGAAAGCTGCACTAAGAAGTTCAGAGTCCAGCCATTTGGAGTTTTCTACACATTTCTTAAAAACATGCTTGTTTAAAGTGGAAACTCCCATCGGATCCATTCTCACATCTGACATGCACTGTTGGTCTGCCTTGCTTCCAGTATCTGCTCCATTTTGTCCATCTATGTTCATGCAGTTCATGGGAGCTCTTTGTTCACAGAATAATATTCTGTTCAGAAACAGGCAAAGATGAGGACTCCAAATCCTTTTCAATCAAATAACTATTCAAAAAGCAGTCCTATTTTTTCATTCTCCTGCCCTATTTCACTGGTAAATTAACTAGAGTTTCTCAGAGTTATTTGGCTATCTTACTAACAGTTGGCTTCAAAAGGGATCTAATTAAAAATACACAAAGACACTTGTAAAACTTAAATTTTCATGTCCTCTTATATTTAATTTTTATTATCTTACACTTTACTCGACTTGTCAGTGGCACCTGTTCCTTAAGCTGAGGCACATCAGAAGTGTGAAGGAGGAGCATTCCATCATTCTCGCCTCTGGTAAAAGCAGTTTACCTTTTTTGGAGAAATCAGAGGCTTTCCATTTCCAGTGTTGTCAATCTTGTACCTTTTACAGTCTTATATAAAAATTAAAAGTTAAAGAAATCTTTGAGCAGATGTAATAATTGCACATCAAGTAGCCTGATAAATAAGACCGCTGATTGGAGAAGTGATTACCTTTGACTGACAGATTCTTTCTCTGTTACTGAAATTGCAGACTTAAGAAAGTTTCTGAAAGAACTAAGATTTAAGCATGACTTTTCATATTAGTTTTCTTTTCCTTGGTGTACTGTTGTCACATATACAAGTTTCTGAAATCTCATCTACCACAGGTATAAAAGAGGTTAGGAGAGAGATATTGCGTTATGAAAAAGAATCCTAATTTAGATGTACTGCAAATGACACCAGTACTTCTGCATGGTCATGGGTTGGCACTATGGATTAGTGCTATTTGTAGCCTTAATGGAGAGCACAATGGGATGACCATCCTCTGACATAATGGGATACACTCTGAGGATAACTCAGCATCTGTGGAGCAAAGGGTGGCTTCTTGCTTCTAAAGCATTCAGTATTCACAAAAGATTCAGCTGAGGTTCAATCTTACAGGAAACTGCAGGGAGGGTCCTTTTTCTGAGAACAGTCTAGCTTGAACTGAGTGACTTATTATGCCAAGTTTCTGCCCTGGTGTTCAATCCGTGTGTTTTTCCCCGGAGCATGGACAGATCAGGTATGCTGACTCTGGCCTGGGTGTGTGTGCTGTCTATCTGTATATTCAAATGAGGGAACTGAACTGTGGAAAACACTGCAGCTTGCTGCATTCATGCTATGGAAAAAGGGAGAAATGAGGCAATTTACTGTGAATTCATTTAAGCAGAGCTTCAGGGTCATGGTCTCACCTTTTGCTTTATTCTCCCTGGAGTCTCGTACTTGCCTGTTTACAGCTAATATATTGCTTTGTTAAGGGTTTGTTTTTCCTTGGCAGTGTCTGCATTTCAGTGACACGTGAAATGATCCTGACAATACAGGTCTGACATACACAGACTCTTATAATAAGAGCGGGAGTGTAAGAGTTTGGTGAGTTTCCTCCAAGTTGTACTGTGCCTAATGCAGATGAAATGGTCTCCACTAACCATTTTTGGTTATTTTTTCCTAGCTTTGTAGAAGGATATTTTTTCCTAGCTTTTGCCTCGTTGGGTACTTGATTTGAGTATGCAGAGCTATAGTTTATGAACTAACACAGTTATGTAGCTTGTTGTATAAAGCAGTTGACATCCTTGAATCCAAGTGGAAAATTATATTTCAGGATTACTGCTTCTCATTTCTGCAGCTGAAGGACAAACAAAAAGTTTACATCCTCTAAACCTACATTGTGAGCTTGCTCACTCCTTCACTTACCGCTGAACCTTTTGCCACTTTTACTTAATTGACTGCTCAGAAAATGTTTTCAAGATGAATGAGTGACCCTTGCTTGGCAACCATGGTAGCCTCCTGTTTGCATAGAGAAGACCACTCACGTTTTCTACTTCACGCTGTCTGTATTATATAGTACAATATATTTTCAGATGAAGTAATTGTAACATTGTATATATATACTTTATATACCATTATATATATAACACTAATTGTAACATAATACATGTCTATAATATGTAAGTAAGTTGTCTGTAGATGAGATAGGAAAGAGATCCAAGAATAACATTTTTGCAACCTTTTTATATTAATGATTCTGTCTAGAAAAAAAAAGAAAAGAAAAAGAAAAAGAGAATTAATTTGGGTGCGTATGTTTCGCATCCTTTGACTCGATCTGTATACACACCACCTGGGCCTAGATTTGAGGACTGACATGAATGTTCTGACAAGTCTGAGCATACAATATGGCAGAAGAAAGCAAAACACAGATGATACAAGGAACGAAAGAGTCAAGATCTATCAGGGTAAAATAAATATCTGATGTATTAGAAATATGTAGGAAAAAAATACCCCAAGACGATGCATAGTGACACACACATTTTCATAAGCTCTCATTCAAAAGAAATAAAAAGCCATGTGAATCCTGATCAACAGCAGTAAAGAACAAAGCCAAGCACCATATCCTACAAAGAATAAGTTTTGAAGAATAGCAGGCCAAATTCTTCTTGAATCAATAGAATATAAAATACATTTATCCTCAATAAGGCAGCATAGGATTGTAGGTGCTGTCACTGGCAGGATGAAAGAATTTCCTTTCTCTCCAGCTTCTCATGACAGCATTGAGTTTGCTCTGCCCTGCCATGGCTGCAAAGCCAGAACGTCTTATAGTCCTGATGTCTCCTTGTCTGGGAACATCTGGGAGAAAAGACTGCGCTGTGGATATGCTCCAGACCACATAGCATTTTTGGGGTGAGGTTCTCACATAGAGCTGTAATAAAATGTTGCCCCTTTCTCTTGAAGATGTGTTCATAGATGACAAAACAGGTTTGAGAAGGCCTCAGGGATGTCAGCAGACTGGAACTGTTTTCCAAGCTGTTTGCAACTTTGATAGGACAGAGTAACATCTTCTCTTACACTTTTCTCTCCAAAGCTGTTTCTCCTTGAGGTAGCTGTTGTCCCTCTCACAGGGTGATCCAAGAGTGTCGCAAAGACCTTCCATTCACATCCCAGGGACACAGTAGATTTATACACGTGTATGAGCAAGGAGTTTGGAAGCTGTAGAGGGCTCAGATCCACCTAGAGCCTGTGCAGCAAAGGTGACCCCCACCAAGCTGTTCCTCATACACTGATAGTCCATGTAGCAAAGAATGAACATTACAGGGTAAGGACTGACTCTCTGCAGGTGTTGTGGTGGCCCTGAGGACCAGTCATGACAAAGTCATAGTCTTCCAGAGGCAAAGTAATAAGCCTACCTTGGCAGTAGGAGCTGCCATGCACGATGATGTTCCAGTTCTCTTGGCAGTCAATGAATGGTATCAGCAGGCTTCCCTTCTGCAAGTGGTTTCTTTTCCCATTTAGAAACAACTCAATTATAACTCTTCCTGGGCATGGCATGAGGTAATTTTTCCTTCCCTCATATTAATGTCTGTCATCTGCCCTTTTGTCTCGCTAATGATTCTCAATCAGTCTGCTGTAGCAGCTCTGGATACGCTACTTGCTCCTGCCTTGGTAGGCACTGCTGGAAGGTAACACAACAATAATATGATTCATTAGGAAAACTTCATGTAGGAATAGCTTAAAAATGATATTTAAAAGCTAGACACATTGGCCAGCCTTGTCACAAATAAAATACTGTTCTTATTTCTTTAGGGCTTGACTGTAGCTTGGATTAAGCATTTTTGCAATAGTGTAAATCGAAATAAAATTTTATTTTACTTTCTGATTGTTTATTGCAGGCATGAATGGGCAAAATGGACAAGGGGAAGAAACTGCAGTTTTCTCCCTCCCCCAGAAAAAACACTGTTTTAAAATAATCAATGTTTAAGGTGAACATAAAGGGTTGTGTTGAAAGAGCTGTCTATGCCCGAAGCAAACCACTTGTTCAGAAGGAGACACCATATATATATACATATATAGTATATTTCAAAAGTTGCAGCTATGTGGGAGACTCACCAGTAAGGGGGAAATATAGCCCAAGGAGCACTGCTGACCAAGGCCTCTTGCCAGGCTGGGACACTAAGGGAGATGGAGGGAAAAGTCAGTTATGTGCTGCTAAGGTGAGTCAGAAGAAAATGATCATCCTACAAAGTAGGGGGAAGTCAACTTTAATGCACCCACTCCTCTCCATGGATTGATCTGAGACTAGTGAGACCATGAGTAAATTTGTGCCTTTGGAACATAATCTGACATTTTCTGACTAATGAACCACAAATGATGATAAATAAGACCTCTTACTGCCCTATATTTAAAATGAATCCTTTATTGCTTTTAAATGTTGAAAACAAAAACTCACCCCCAGCATAATTTCCTTAATTTTAAAATTCATTTGCATATGACATGTTATGAAAAACCAAGATTATTTACCTTTTGGTTTTCAGCCTGCTTTTGCATAAATACTTTTTTTTTTTTTTGGTGATCTGCTTGGCTTATTTGAATTAACTTGGAAATCCGTGCAGTGTGTCAGCCTCTAGATGATACATTATCTCTCTCTCTTTCTCCTCTACAGGCTAGGACTGGTTGCCACAGCTGTCTGTATTAAAGCCATGGTTCTGGACAATGTACCCTCTAAAGCATGAGCTTTTATTTTTTTAATGCCACAGCAGATTTTTAAATTGTATTCTGCCTGTGACTCAGGTTCAAAATGCATCTTTTTAAACAATATCTTCAGGGTATACAGCTGTTGAAACTTCAAGAAGTGTGACAGTGCATTCAGCTTCTATCAATCACTGATGGATCCGACCTTTTTTCTGTTTACTGAAGTAAGAATCCTTTTGTAAGCACTTTTCCACTTCTCACAGAGACAAGACTTCTTCCCCCTGCAAGGTTCTTTGGCTTTTGGTTAGAACCAGAGGCCCTTAAAACCTTCCCTCAGCTAAGGTAAGTCATCAAGAACACCTAGGGAGGCAAAGGTGCTCAATTTGTTTTTCTTGTCTTTTTTTAAAAAAAAAAAAAAAATTTTTAAAAATTTATTTATTGAAAGGCAAGTCTTTCATTGTTAGGGGATTTGCTCTTTTCTTTATACCTTGGTTTTCTTTTTCTCATCCCAAATGCCAGCCAGTGGGGAAGTTGTTTAATTTGTGTTTTCTAACTTCTTCTGAAAGGAATCATCCTCTTTTGTAGAACAGGGTAGCATCCACTGATCATTTTTTAATTTATTAAAAGATCATTAGTTTATGCAGAACAAGAATCATGAGAAATATTTTTTATATTTTTTCAGCTGTGCAAAAATAGTGAACAAAATAAAGATCAACTTTTAGATTTCAGGTGGAATGCGTAGAAAGTGTCTTTAAGAGACACATTATCTGAAAATGCTGTTTCTAACAGAGGTAATAGAACGATATAAATACTCAGACTCCATGGAAAACCATATCCGCAGTAAAGTCTTCCAAAGGAGTTTTCAGGAGGCATCTTCCATGGTGCTATGCACCGGTCTTTAAATCCTCCACAATGCTTCAAAAAGTTCAATGGTGTAAAACTACAAATTAAATGTTTATATGAAAAGAGAGATTCTAATCTGAAGGATTTTTGCCACTCTGAAGGTCTTACATCCCTATAAATAATCTCTCAGTCTCACAGATTCTGCTGTCGTGTCCTTAACACCCTGATATGAGGTGGGAGGAAATGTAATGAATGTAGACTCTTTAGTTCTGTGCTCTTTCATTTTTTTTCTCTGGAACTTGCAACTTTGAAAGTCCTATAAAATACACATAAAAGAGAAAGACTGCCGTGCTTCTGCCCCACGCCCTTCCTCCATTCATAGGGGGCTGTATTGGGTTCTTTGCCTTCTGATTTATATCAGTTTTCTCAACACAGAAGCATCCAAAGTAATTTCTGACCTTATACTAGAAAGCCCAGGTCTCAGTGGGACAGCAGAGTACATTTTGGCCCATGGTTTCTTGAGTAAACAAATGTTTAAAATGTATATCTGACTATTATGTTAGGTTTTGTCAAACTGTTCTTCCTGATCACATCCTTCCTCCCAAGAGATATTCTAAAATCTGAATTCAGTAAAAAGTTTGAAATGCAATAACTACATTATTTAAAATAGCCTTTTGCTTTTCAAAAAAAAATTTTTAGTTTTTATCTAAAAAATGACAACAGATATGCAAAGGAAAACATTTCCCCTCGAATCGAACAAAATGCTTCATCTAACTCAAAGAAATTGGTTTTAAAATTTATCTTGGGGTGTCAGTTAACTGACAATATTATGTATTCATGAAGCTTTCTCTGTGTTATTCCTCAGTGTCATTGGACTCTCAGTATTGCCAATCATTGTTTTTGTTTGTTTGTTGGATTTGTTTCTTTGTTTGTTTTTCCCCAAATAGAAATGAGGAGGAGGGAAGTGGAGCTGGAAAGCTCAGACTGTTCTATTAGTTCCTAATTTTTTTTCCTCTTATCATTTTCTGTTGTGCAACTCTTTTGAAAATAATGAAAATGGGTTTCCTCTCTTCCATCTAGGACATTTTATCTAACTGAAAGCAACCAATTCTTGTAAATTTCTTGTAAAATTTCTTTAGCATATGATTGTTTTTGACACCTCTTTGAAGGAATGCTGCACTACCTTACAACTGGAAATACATCCCATGTATAGGTTAATTGTCATGGATTAGAATATAGGGAACACTAACATTTTCAAGTTTTATTTTTTAAAAGAGAGGATATTTTAGCAACCCAAGATAATTTTATCATCTTACTTCCAGAATGTGTCACAACCTTGATACAAAAATCAGTTTCCGTTGGTGACACAACCACTGAGCACATTTCTAAAAACTATGTCTGTGTCAGAATACGAAGATGAAGATCACTCTGGTGTATCTGATCACATGCCAAAGGGCAATTTTGTAATTCCATGGAGAGGAGCCAAGAAGAAGATGGAAAGAAAACAAGACAGCTACTTGGGCAGTGATGTGAAGAGAAGAAATGTACCCATATTCAGTCACTCTTCAGTGTTTGCTCCTGGGTTGTTTCTTGCTCTGTTTAAAGCTGTGGAAATCCAAAACTGCCGGCATCATTCCCAACGATGAGAGATCAAATAATCTGTGTGGGTGTGGTACGACCCACAGAAGATTGCTCAGGTCAAAACTGTGGCATTTGATTGCATTGGTACTATAATACACACTCTGAAGGAAATATTTGGAGTCTCTTGCTCCAATTTAAATGTAGGGGGCTGCTTTTAGCCTAAAAGTATTGAGAAGAGTTATTTTTATGATTTTCTGAGAGTGATTACTGTGAAGGTATGACCCACAAGAGTAGTTATTTTCTAGGGTTCTTTTTCATGTATATTTATATTCTGACTTGTAGCTGTTGTATATCTCCCAAAGCTTTCGAGAGATACTGTATGCATTTACATAAACAAATGCATATTCATGGTATCATAGAAAAATATATAAAAATGTTGACATAACGTACAACTGTCAGTGCAATGTTTATGTTCTGGCTTTTCCTCATGCATAAAAAATGAAACGTGCAAGTAAGCAAGCGAAATCTTTGCACAGAACAAAGAACCAGAATAAGCATGGCTGCACTTCGCTCATGTCCAAATTGGCAGAAAGAAGAATACTCAAATAGTCAAGGCATTCTGGGTCATGAGAAAAACATTGTTTACAGACAAAGTCATCAGAACTCAACCTACAGCGCAAGTCATTCCCTAACATCAATGAGTTTCCTATTTCCTGATGACGGTTTTGTTTTCCAAAACATTTAATTGTATCACCTTTGGGATTAGTGTGTTGTTATATTTTTCAGTTTTGCTTCTGCTTTTCAGTACCTTTGGTAAAACAGATTCTCAATTAAAGATAACAAGTGGGTGTATAATGTGATTTTCATAGTCTGTTATCTGTTAAGAATGAGAAGAATTTCATTACTCAGCAGTCCCTCTAGGTCCATAAAATAGTATGACCCCAAAATAATTTTCATAAGGTTTCCCCTCTGAAAAATAACCACATTCCAATATCTTCTCTTGTGTTAAGGAAATAGTGAATCTACTCTGCTTCCGTTTCTCCTTCCTTTTTAGACTAAGGTGAAAGATATTTCAGAAAAATCATTCTAGGTCTGTCTCCAGGGCTTTTGAAATCTGTTTCCCAATATGAGGAACTAAAGAATTAATTTTTGGACAATGAAGACAACAGTGCAGTTAACCTGATCTAGTCTTTACAGCCACATCACCAGATTTGGTAAGTTATTTGCAAAATAATCACATAAAAGGTGATTTCAAGGAGTGAGGCTTTATTATCAGTGTTTTATTTATTATTTGAAGTGTTTTGGCATAATACAATGCTTTTTTTACCACATAAGAATGATAACCACTTCTCTCCTGTGTAAACAAGCAAATGCAGATATTTTTGTTCAAAAAAAAAAAAAAGGAAGATATATCGCTAAGAATTTTGGGGATGCATAGTTAGCTGTTTGTCTGTAATGCTACACCTATGTAAATGTGCCTAGTGCATCTCAATCGGTCTCTGACCAGCTGGAGTGAAAAACTCCAAGAGCCGATAAAGTGGAAGTATAAAATATGTCTTCAGTACTGAGCCAAACCAGGAAGGAAAACGAGGTGTTTTAAATGAGGTACATGGCTGATGAAAAAGAAGCCCTGTGCCAGCAGCCCAGGTTGTACTTAGGTGAGGCAGAATACTTGAGATGACTTTGTATCAGATACGGAAAAATGTAGATAAAAGCTCAAGGATGATAATAGGATTCTGAGACTCAGAACTTGTCTAGTCTTAAAAAACCCCCTATTTTTCTTTGAATTTTTGGGTTTTTTTTGGCTGTGTAAGGTGTCCTGTCCTTGCAGTCTAGAATTCTTACACCCTGACTGTTACAACTCTTCTGCACCAAAAAGCTATATCTTCAGTAAAATGGAGGCAAGCAGAAGCATTATGGCAAATGAGAGACAGCTCCAGAAGGGTTCAAACCAGTGAAGACAGAGGCCACACAAAGATGCAAATACAGAGACAAAAATATCTTAAAGCTGAGTTTTTCTGCCTGTCTTTGTGGAAGACATTCAGCGAATTAAAAGAGTCCCAAAGCATTTTGGGTCGATCCTGTTTTCAGTAGTCAATCACTTAAAATTATATTGCAGATCTGATTATTCTGATTGACTGGTAATTGTGTCTGGAGCAACAGCAGGTACACTGCAGCATTACACCTCAGGTTTTATAAAAGGAATGTTTAAATGACTCACCGAGACGGTTTAGCCACAGATATTGCTGCCATCTAAAATGACAGTAAAAAACTATCTAGGTCTGCTCTTGTTATCACATGAACATCTTCACTATGATCCAGAGATGGAGGTGTGGATAATGTGCCTGAATGTGTACACTTGGACTACAGAACCTTTGGCAACTGGACCCAAGAGATCTGCTGCTGCTGAGAACCACATCTGTCCCCATCTCCCAAAACTGCCACGCTTCAGCATCAGAGCCTCTTGACACAGTGCAGGACAGAAGGGTATCGGTGGCTTGATCCAAATAGCTGTTGCTGCTGATTCTGGACTGTCATACATGTCTTATACAAAGAAAATAAACATGATTTCACTGGCATAATCACACTGATAAGGAAAATTCTACCTCAGTTTCCCCAGGGAGTAGTACAGTGCTTGTCTTACATTAGGAATTCATTCAGATTGACCTAGAGCAGTAGCTGACAAAATGCTGTGAGAATTATAACAGTTATACATATTAAATCCAAAGAAATATATATTGATTTTCATTCATACAAAATTAGAAATCTCCCTCAGTTTGCTAAAACCATTATCCAGTTAGAACCATCAAAGCATGAATCATCTGGGAAACATCATCCTTATAAAATAATTGCTACACACAGGTTAATAATGATTCTTAGACTCCTTCTATTGACTTGAAGAGAGGTTCAAAATGCTTATATCTTAAACAATAAAAATAACTGAATCATTTAGTATGTGGAACTAGACTTGACACAAAATCTGAAATGATCAGTGTTGTATTAAAGAGTTTGGCAGCAACTAATTGACTTCATGCTTTGTCTCTCAAAAAGCAGTTCAAATAGCGGCAAAACTGTGTTTCAACCAATGTTTGGGTTGAGTTTAAGAAGTATCAGTAATGTATGTTTTGATTTTGAAAGATATTGATTTTGAAAGGTGGGGCGGGGCAAGGGAACATGGCAAGAGTGAGTCTTGTGTGCAGAAAAAAAACAGGTATTGTTTCGTTTTTCTGCTCATTACTATATTATGTTCTTAATGCTTACAGATTTTTTTTTCCTTGTTTTTGTAGGAGTTCGAGTTAAGCTGTTGAGCTGTGACTATCCCATTTTCTTCTCCTCTCCTCTCCTCTCCTCTCCTCTCCTCTCCTCTCCTCTCCTCTCCTCTCCTCTCCTCTCCTCTCCTCTCCTCTCCTCTCCTCTCCTCTCCTCTCTTCATCCTTTTTCTCCCTTTGTAAAGTGCCATTTTTTCCCTTTTGTTTTCTTTTGCATTTCGTTTGTTCTCCATGGGCTTTCCAGAATAATTGCTAACGGCTCTCAGGTTACTTTACTCAGTGTTCAAGTACCTTCTTATTAATTTCAACTGGATTTCCAGTTTCAGTGAGTCATGAGTGGAAATATTTTATAAAAAGATATTGAGCTTTATGAAATTTGGGGCTCAGCCTGTTCTCATTCTTAAATATACACATACATAGGTCTATCTACATCTACATCTACGTCTATGTCTATTTATATCTATATCTAATCTATATCTATATGTATATCTGTATCTATATATATCTATCTATATAATCTATATCTATCTATATCTATCTCTATATCTATATCTATATCTATATCTATATCTATATCTATAGTTAGAGCTCTGATTACATAGATATATATATAAGTATATAAAAGATAAGATGTGTTCCAAAGAAAAGCACTGCACAAGAGTTGAGGCATCTGTATTTTCCCAGCAGTGGGCACACTTCCCTGATTATGGTAGGTGTAATTTTAACACAACTTCTGAGAGCTGTGCCTTTCAGTATATAGTGGTATTGCTCCATATGGGTGTCTGGAATGTCATGGGGATGGAGGATAAATCTCAGCTCGTTTTCTGCTTCCCACCTATTCTAATCCACTTAGTGCCTGTAAGAATTAGTAATAGAAATTCGCTAATTCAGTGACATGTCCTTCTAAATGTTTCAATTCTAATGCTGTGGCAGAAAAAATCATTAGCTCAGTATCTTTTAAATCCAAGATGCTAAACCTGTGTTACTCAGGTGAAAAGAAGATCAGCTAAGGGATGGCAGCAATTTAAGGGTGAAGTAATAAAGAATGGTAAAGTCTTCTATCTTATGGCCCTATGGGAATTTTTCTTAGGGAAAATAGTAAATTAGAAGCTCTTTCACAAGCTAGCTTATTGTAGAATTGCCCAGAGCACTGGAAGCAATGCCATATTCAGCTATGTCATGAGTCAGGAATTTACCCAGGATTATTTTCAGATAACGATAGAACCTCAAAATAAAAGATAGCGAGGAAGAGTAGATAGAGAAGAACCTCAAATAGGACAATGAAGATGAAGAGTTTTGGCAGGCCTAATATCTCCCTCAATATGATTTACCCGTCACTGCCTTTAGTGAGTTTTTTTGGTCCTGACAGCCCTTAGAAGGCAGAACAAGACCTGAAACACAGCGCATTTTACTTTGAGGAATACCTAGCCCAGAAATTACTGCTACCTGGCCATACCAGATATTTAATGCCTTGTTTAACATGAGATTTAACCCTGACACAAAGGGAATATCAAAAACCTCTATGCTGCTTATAGAAAATAAGAGAATATGTACCCTGAGAAGATTAGTACATGAAGGGATCCTTGTCAGCCTCTCCCATCTTCTATTACTTGCACTTCATGGGAGCCTTCACTGAGTGACTGAGTACATGCAGACATTTTATCTGCATGTGCTGTATCCCTGCAGTTGTAGGGGGTTTTGTCCATGAAGCTGGCAAAATTAAGATAGTTGGAAAAAGCCTTGCTAGATTTTCATGCATAAAATGTATTTCCTCATTATCAGAAACAATAAATCTTGGGAGGAGCAGCGCCAGACATTTTCTCCCAGCTGTCATATAATCTTTTTCCTCAAATCAATATCACCTTATGCAGCAATGCATCAGACAGTGGGCAGTTATATTGAGTAGTCATTAAATTAGATTCTCATCCATCCACATCTATTTGTATTTCATTCTCTGTCCTCTTTCTTACACAGGGGTAATGGATAATGAAGCAAGGAGAGTTTTTGTTGGGATTTCCAAAGGCAGCTGCAAGCATTACTTGTGACCATAGGCTGTCTTTTTGTGGGAGATGAGTTAACTGGGTTTTCAGAACCCTTTGAAAATTGCACTGGCAGAATTTGGATTTGTTTCTGAGAAGTATCTAACAGAGACTTCCTCTAATCTTGACATTAAAAGACAGCACTGTAATTGCTTAAAGAGTTATCTTACTCCAGAAGTGAATCTCTAATTATCAAAAGTCATCTCAATTGGTTATTAAATTTTTTCTGAGCCATCTGAGTTTTCTGATGCTGCAAATTTAAGATGAGCATATCAAACAAATTTTCTTTTTTTTTAGTGCTTGCACTATGAGTGTGGGCTTAGGATATATACGTAAGTTGATATTTTAAAAATCCACAAATAATCAAAGAAACAACAGCAAAAAAAAAAAAAACACCAAAAATACCAAACCAAAACCTTCCCACCTTACTTACGTATATGTCTTTAGAAGTGGTATTCTATTCCTTGGAGTTTTTCTCCTTGGAGAAATAATAAAGATTGTTTTTCATCTGAGATGTAAAAGTGCCCTGGTTTTGGCTGGAATAGAGTTCATTTTCTTCCCTACTAGCAGGCTGTGTTTTGGGCTTGGTATGAGAATAATGTTGGCAACACACTGATGTGCTGGTTGTTGCTGAGCTGTGCTTACCCTAAGTCAAGAACTTTTCAGTATCTCTGAGCAGGTGCACAAGAAGTGGAGAGAGGGAGAATGGTTGGGACAGCTGACCTGAAGTAGCCAGAGGGATATTCCATATCACAGAGCATCATGCTCCGTGTATAAACTGAGAGGAGTTGCCTGGGAAGAGCTGTTCACTGCTTAGGGGATGAGCTGGGCATAGGTCAGAGAGTGGTGAATAATTGCATTGTGCTCTCTTTGTGTTTCTTGGGCTTTATTCCTCTTTCTCTTTTTCCTGTAGCTGTTATTATTAATCTTATTATTCAATTATTCAATTATTAAACTGTTCTTATGCCAGTGCATGGACTTTACCTTTCTCTGGTTCTTATCCCCATCCCACTGTGGCAGTGACCTGAGCAAGCAGTTGTAGTACCAGACAGTTACTATCTGGGTTGAAACCATGGCACAGAAGGAAAAAAGTAGGATTTTTTTTGTAGAGAAATTGCTGAATTTTGTAATAGCAGAATTCAGGTGAATATTAAATTTCTTAGGACATACACTGTATTGTTTTGTTTTGTTTTGTTTTGTTTTGTTTTGTTTTGTTTTGGCTTTTTGAGAAAGGGAAGTAAATGCAAAAAAAAGAAAGAAGTAAAAGAAATACACAGTAGGAATAAACAAATGAAGTGCGTATTTTCAGGGTGCTGAGTATCCTTCACATTTCAATGTGAAATTGTAGTACTCACACCTTCCTTTAGGTTCCCAGCATCTTTCTACATCAGAGGTATTCTTTGAGCAGTGGAAGGTAGGGAATACATACCAAGAAATCATAAAAGATTAGATGCATAGAAAAATATCAACCTTTTGTTCTCAAAATATTTGTGAATCTTAGAAATTAATAGAACACTGACTGTAATCCATTTTGAATAGCTCTGATGATAAAACCAAATAGCCATCAAAATCATATAAGGAAACAATAGATATGAAGGAAAAATACAGATTTCTCTCAGGGTCAAATCTCTGACTAAAATGCAATAGATCCACTGAGTTAAGAGAGTGACTGTGATTTACAATGGCCAATGATTTGCCCTCTATGCCTTGCACTCTGACCTTCACTAATGCCTGGAACCATTGATTCTCTTTTTTCTCTGAGACACTGATTTCAAAGGGGAATTGTGCCCATGAAAGCAGGGCAGAAAAGGGGCCTTCCAATTTGAGTTGTTATTTCCCAGACGTAGGAGTGCAGTGTATTAATCAGAACAATCAATAGTCCCCTGACCCTCAATGCATCCCACTCAACAAAAAGACATCACCTCTACTTTTGATTAATCGGTGCCAAGTATCCATTTCTGAAATAAGTCCCTCTGAGAAATAGTTATACCAAGCAGATTTAGGGCCTGATTTGCACTCCATTTGGGACAGTTTTCAGATGAGGATGCTCTTTTTAACTGCTTGAGAGTCTCGAAGCCCAAGAGAGTATTTCCATTGTATCCAATGATGTGTGTGGATCTGTCCCTTCAAGGATCTTCTCTCAATCCATTCTTCGCTCACTCTTCACTGATAGGGGACCTTGCACCTGGTGCAATCANACTCACTCTTCACTGATAGGGGTGACTGTGTTGACCCAGACACGGGACCTTGCACCTGGTGCAATCACCAGTACCAGTAAAGACTGGGTGATGAAAACACTGAGAACAGCTCTGGGAAGAAGGGTTTGGGGTTACCGATGGATGAAAAACTAGACATGAGCCAGCAATGTGTACTCACAGGTCCTGAAAACCAACCCATGCTGCATCAAAAGAAGCATGGCCCTCAGGTTTGGAATCCAAAGTTTTGAATGATGGATGTGTTCAGCATGGAGGCTTGCACAGCAGTCAGCACTTGCCAGCTTTTCCCTTGTTACCTACACAATGAATCGACTTAATGAGAGAAGGTAAAGTTCAGCATTACAACAAATGCTTTCATATGCCACTTCTGAAACCTGCCCTATTACTCATTTAAGCTGGTGAACTCGTTTTCTCCCAAAGACTCACAGAGAAAGAATTAAATTTTCTCCTTCTTTGATGTTACTGTTTACTTTTATACCTATCGGTCACTTTAATGTCAGTGGATATTTTAGACTTCTTCCTTATCTTAATGAATCTGCCAACCAAGGAGGATGTGAGTGATAAAAATAGAACAAATTTAGTGCCTAGTATGGCTGGGGTTTTAAGATTTAATATCAATTTTTTTTTTTTGGTTTTGTTACAAGCACTTCTGTGCATTAGGAAGCAACAGTATGTTAATACAGATGTCATTATCAGTACCAGACTGACTAATTCTGGTACAAAATGAAAGAAAATTTGGGTAAAATGGCTATACAATTACCCCTGCCACTTTTATTTGTTGTTGCTTTTTCTTTTCTCATCTAAAATTTTTGCATGAGAGTAACACCTGGTCAGTTAAGTAATTCCAAAGTGTCATGTGATAGAGTAAATGAGACTTTTTATTGTGTGTGTGCATTCAGCTAATGATTGCTAGAGTGAAGAACAGGAAGCAGAATTGCACCATGCTGTTGCAAAATGAGTTTTTCTGTGAATTTCTCTGGTTCAAGTGAAGAATGTACACTTCAATCCTTGTGCAGAGCAGTTTCTGTATTCATTTTAACTATCTCTGCAAGAAAATGCCAGTATATTGAGGTGCCCCAATTAAATTTTGTTGATGCAGTGAACTTCTTTATGGCTGAGCAGTGCCACTGCTGGCAATTAGACTAACAGCATAGCATACATCACTCAGAAATAATCAGTCGACTTTTGCATGGCAATATGAGGGTATTTCAGATGTTAAGCAGTATTCCAAACAACCCTTTTTCAATTATTCCACAAATTTTCAAGGAACATGCCCATCCTCATTTATTTTAATCAAGGATGTGAAGGACCTCAAAATATTTTATTATATGCAAAAACATGTAGAAATCATGTAAGCAGATGTTATAAAATGAATGGATATGCTTATCTAGAGAGTACAAGAAAAGTCATAAGAAAGACAACATTTCTTTCCTTCTTCTCATCCCTGAAAAAAAGGAAATGACATTTTGAAAAATATATTGCTTACCAAGTCAGTTCCATGCATTCAGTGACTCTAATTCCATCTAGATACTGCACCGCCTTAGATAAAACTTGATGGCTTTAGGGTGATGTGCTCAAGGTGATAGGAAGATCAATAGAGGATAGGAAAATGAGAGGCAAAAAGGAGAGGTTTTCTTATATTTTGATAAACTTAAATCAAAAGAATAAGTCCTATTTGTGCTTGTCAGATTATACTGTGCCTGGCAAGCAAAGTTTGCCAGGTCTCTGATCTGAATAAGTAAAATTGGTAGCCTCCTCCTCTGCACGGTGCTTGTATATGGTATTGCAATCCCCACTAACATTACTATTTTTTTTAAACTCAGGGTGGAATTGGGCAAACTCCAGATTTTTTTTAATACTTGTCCTATGTTTCTCTTCATACATAAAGGCTGCGACCTTTCTCTCACTCTCATCTCAGGGTTGCCCCAGGAAGCAATACATTATGATGGGTTTTGAGAAAAGCTTTCTAGGGAAACTAGATCCCCCTTGGCACAAAAACGCAGTGCCCAGTACATCATTAGGGAGTTGTTTGGGCTGGTGCTCAAACAATTAATTTAGTCAGTAAATGGTGTACCCATAGATGGTACTCAAGACGGTGCATTTTGTGGGACAAACATACTTTACTGTCTTGGCATAGAAATGGTCCCTCTGAACCTGGGGGCTGTCCATGGGAGACCCCCTGAGGACAGGCATGCTTTGGGCAAGGGACAGTGTTTCAGAGCACAGCCCCTGGTGATCCTCAGCTTCAGTGACTGGAAAACCTCAGAAGCTCAATTACCATTCGCATCTTTTTGGTATTTGGTGAGAAAGGGCAAGATTGATGCTGCCTAATTTTAGTCACTAATGATGGATTCATTCCAGAAGAAATTGCCTTTGTTTGGCCACCTGCTTTAAATATGTGTTTCAGTGAGGTGATAGTGACTTAAAGGAACTTATTTCTCTTTTCTGACTATAAAGGATATCTAGATGACTGGGCTAGATCTGAATGCATTACTGACTTATACATTTGGTTAGATGGATTGTGCCTTAAATTTTTCAGAAAGTCTACTTTTAAATGCAGAGATATCCCAAGAAATCTGTTAATCAGCTCATCAATGTCTCTTTCTTCTTTTTAGAATTGTCAGACTGTGCTTGAATTACATCTGAAATAGCAGTAGGGGTTGAATTGCAACTTTCAGCTGACTCATCACGTTCAGAGATGTGATTCTGCTGATGAAACCTTTGTATTTAAGTGAATGTATCATTAGAAGTAGAAACTATCATTGCCTCAAACTTCCTCATTCAAAGCAGACCTAAAGCTGGATGTGCTGAACTGTGCTTGAACACCAGCAGTGCACTGGTAGATTTTCTGAGCTTTGGAGTTTTTTGCAATTTTCCTTGATCTCAAGTCCTCATTCTGTTTTTCCTAAGTTGAGCTTACTGAAGGTCTGCCAAGACTAGAAGATCTCTGGCTTTCTGGGATGTGTTTTGTGTTATCCTGATTCATGTGAAGAGAACATCACTGCCTCACCCTAGTAGAAAGGAGGGGAAGAGCTGTCACTGAAGGGCACATCTGTGCTGTATGCTGTATGTATGGACAGCTTTGATTCAGGCACAGGAGGCAGTTTCACCTCAGGACTCTTGTTCTTTGTGGGGTCCTGTTTATCCCATTTTTTTCTCTACTGATGAATCTTCAATCTGCTACTTTAGGATAGCAGATGTTAATGAGGAATGCACCTCTCCCTATCTGGAAGGTATGAATCTTCTTTCTATGCTTCAAAAATGCCTACACACAAGTATACCTCTGAACAAGGTGGACAACATACCACACGGCAAAGCATCTGTCTCATGTGTGACATTTCCAGGAAGCAAACAGGCTTTTCTTCTTTTCTCCGCGTTTATCACCCTGTGTCTGCAACCAGCCTCTCCTGTTCACTTTGACTTTTGTCCCGTGACTCAGCCTCTATGCAGATATGCCTCTTCTCACAGGACTTATTTCAGGAAACATAAGTCACTTCAAACCTGCAACTGAGAACAAGCTGCATTTTATGTGCTGGGTTTTTAATGACATAAAGTTTTCCAGAGCATTGTCTTCTTTAGTAATGGCATATATTTTCCTATTTGGAAATAGGTCACCGGTAAAACTGAAGTGTGAAGACAGACCAAATTCTGTCTTCTACTTGCATATTTGACGGTCTTTGAAACAGTTTCTGACACTATATTAGGTTTGAGTGGCAAGATTTTGGTAGCAACAGAGCTACAGGAGTGACTTCAGTGAGAAGCTGCCAGAAACTTCCCCCATGTCCAACAGAGCTGATGGTCTGGGAGACGGACCCGCTGCTGGCTCAGGCTGAGCCCATCAGCAACAGTGGTAGTGCCTCAGGGATGATAGATTTAAGATGAGAAAAGCAAAACCACCTGTGACCATGCAGTCAAAGAGAGGAGTGAGACTATGTGACAGGAACAGCCCTGCAGACCCCCAGGTCAGTGAAGAAGGATGGGGTGGAGCTGCATCAGGCACTGGAGCTGAGATTCCCCCGCAGCCCACGGTGCAGACCATGCTGAGGCAGCTGTGCCCTTGCAGCCCATAGCGGTCCTCATGGAGGAGAGATCCACTTGCAACTCCTGGAGGATCCCAGCCAGAGCACGGATGCCCAAAGGAGGCAGTGACCCTGTGGGATGTATGGAAGATAAGAAACCACAAAATAATGGGTTGAAGATAAAAACAGACTCTGAAGCTATTTCAAATGGCATGGAAAAAGATTCAGTCTTGATTTACTAGGGACTATCTCAATCAAAATCTATTTATGCATTCATGCCTGTAATGGCACTGTACAGAGAGAAGACTCCCATAATCTTATCATTCTCCATTGCTACTCATTATGATAATAATGTACAGTGAGTTTCTCTGCCCACTAAAAGAAGGCTGTGTACTGTACATGCTTAAGTATAGATGCTGAAATAATGGAATAATAGGGAATAATGCTATAATTACCTTGTTTTGCTCTTCCCATTCTACAGAATTCACTCCCTTGCCCTCCTTTCTTTTTTTCCTCCTTGCCTTGTTTAGGGAAAATTAGAAAATTAACAGTGTCAAGTGTCAGTTAACCCCCTTTCATACTAAGGATCTGAAAATAATAAGTAACTTTAAAAAATTTACTTATTTTAGTTTAACAAATGTCAGAGAAAATCAGGGTTGGAAACATAGTCGGTGGGAAAGTTTATCTTTCCAATTTCCTTCTCCTCCTTCCCATTTGCCTTTCCTTTACTATACAATCTAAACCAAGTTGGTGCTTACTCAAGATGCAATGCTTGAATGTTCTTCGATCCCTTCCCTTTACACCCTTGTCATCATTCCAGGGTTCATGTGGTTCACTTGCATTAGTCATAATCAGTCCAATGAGATTTTTGTTTTCAGGTAAAGAAAATCACATGGGCCAAGGGGTGTCTTGATACTTTCACTGAGACAGTTTTTTGGGAGGGCACTTTGCATGAAGAGCTAATTTTTTATAAGTTCTCTAGTGCCAGCCAAGGTGTTCAAAAATCCTTACTCGATGTGGTCAGCTTTTTTTAACTTTTACCTCCTACCATGCTCCAGTCAACTGCTGTAGTGAGAACCTGGAACCACAAATTCTCCTCCCAAAGCCCAGAGCATGTTCATGAGCCTTATGCAAAGTGGGAATAGATGGTGTTAATTTTCCCCATGCTGCCAGCTATCATGAGTCAGCACATTAAGCTTGGAAAACTAGTTTGAAATTACAGAATAAAGGTGTACTAATGTTGTTTTGATATTAAAAACACTGCCATAACCCCTCATATTTTAAGACTATCTAACCTATGTATACACAACAAATTCACCTCCCAAAACCCCACCAGTTTCCCTTCCTTTTGCCAAATTAGTTTCTCCACCCTTGCATGCATACCCCCAACCCGGGCATTCCTGCCCTGCACTGTCCTGTAGAAACACTAAAATGGGCCAAATTTTGCCTGATTGTACAAAGATGAAGTTATGCCAGAGATTAATTTCCCCTCAGCTGTTTTCAGATATCAGATTATAAGCTGCTCAAGAGAATGATTCATTGCAAATCCTCAGAGGTTCTCTTAGGGGGAAATCTTGTGCTTTTGTCTAAGACCAGCAGCTCCCAGTTCACAAAAATGCACTCTGAATAATAAGATGTCCTTTATTCTCATGACAATTCTCTAAAGGTCAGCTTAAGCAGGCTGACACAGCTATAACTAGGGAAATCTCTCAAACTGATGGCTCATTTTATTTTAAGAAGGATGTTTAGTCAACAGATAAGACAATACTAAGAGCTTGGCACAGCAGTATGCAATTGATGGTTGCAAAGCACTGTCGGAACTGAAGCTTTGACAGGCCACCCCGTTTGCCCTGGAGAACTGTGACTTTATGGTGCTTTCTCATTTCTTTCTTGTGGCTTGTAATTCCACCTTCTTTTTTATTCTAATTCTTTATTTATGCTTATGTAATTGCAAGCTGCTTATTTAGTAAATCTCAAGCTGATTCATGGTAACTGCTTGGATGCCTTTTCTCAGCTGACTTTGGCTGAGTGAGGGACTTTAAACTGCTTCTGAAGTGGTCAGCACAAATTAGAATCTAAACAGGCAGTTTAAATGAGCCTTTTTGCTGTCAGGGTGAGCTGAAATGCCAAACAGTGGCCACTTCCTACAGCATAAATCAGTAATTTCTTAATATTTTTTAACATAATTGCTGTGAACAACTTTACTTTCATCATAGTACGTGGAAAGGGATGAATAAAATCTAGATACACTTGTATTAAATAGTCTTCCAAGCATAGCAACCTTGTTTAATGTCTGGAATTTTTAAGTTGTTGCTTCTTTGTTGTTGTTGGGAGTTTTTTGTTTGGTTTTTTTTTTGTTTGTTTATTTTTTTTGAGAAGGAAAGAGATTTTTGAGTTGCCTGTTGTTTTTGAGTTTACTTCTGTTTTTAGTGAAGGCCAAAACATTTTCCCGGGTATATATAAACTAGCAAAAAAACATGGTCTTGTTCATGTTTAGAGACTGGTTTAAACTATACCAGAAAGCACAACTTCACTAGTAGCTCCTATACTACAAAATTCTTCAGGTTTATTACTGGCAAATTTCTAGGTTCCACCAGGCTCACACAAAACATAGTTTTGCTCCCAGTAAGTTATTTTATAACCCCACTGAATTGTATTCATTATCTTAATGCCAAAGTACATTCAGAAAAATTACATTTTTATAATTCCTTATCCAGTATCTTTCTCAGGGGGAAGCTCCAACTTATTTTCTTTCACCTTCATGCTGTGTTCTTGACATATTTTGACATTGTCCCTTATAAAAATCTCCTCAGCAGAGCTATACATCATAGAAGTGGAGCTGTATATTGCTATTAGAGAAAGATTTGCTCTTCTAGAGCATCCTTAGATTTTACTTACTAAACACAATTTGTTTAGACCTACCTAAGAAGGAAGTTCTTTGTGGTTTTTTTTCTGTAGGAATTACTATTGAAGAGGAAACTTTCAGATTATTCTATCCCGCATGGACTTTTTACTATTTCAATTCTCTCTGCTTCTCTGCTTTTATATATATGCAACCTACATCGTAAAGCATCTGAAGTTTGCAAATGAAGGTTAAACACACATGACTACCTATTCAAAAAGCAAACAATTACTTTAACAGCAGCAAATAAATGAAAAACAAATTTTTTTTGGCTTACAAGTAACATAACAAATTTGGTGAGGTTTTTTTTTTAAATGGGGTATTTTAATTTTACTTTTTTAAACCCACAGAGAACGGCAATTTGTAAATATCATGCCTCATATTTTAATGATTTTGATCTAAACAAGGTTTTTGAATTATTCGACTACAGAACATGGAAGGAAAGTATACATAGGTAAGATATGTTATCAAATATGTTATCAAAACTTTCTATGTTAAACCCCTTCACGTCTGCACATTTAAAGGTGCTTAAATGGCGTAAGATGCTGATCTGTTTCAGTTAGTTTTAATTTCTTGTGCTACTAATTTCTATTTGTTTTTTGGAGATGATAGACAACCGTTTATGCTTGATTTACCATCCATGCCTTTAGGACCTCATCCTGCAGGGCTGTCAGCCTCCTGCAGCCCATGGAAATCATTAGCAGTAAATCCTCTCCTGAACTAGACCTTATGGTTTTCTGGTCTAACTTCTATGTGTGATCAATTTTGGATACGGTTTTTTGTAACTTCTGATGATTCTCAGCATGGCAAGATCGATCTCTCATGTAAGAGAACATCAGTTACTGTCCCCGTGTCTCTTACTTAATTAGTGTCAACTCAGTAGCCTCCCACAGGGCTCAGATGAGCAAGAGAACAAGAAGTGGCCAGAGGTTCATCTGCCTCCAACGGTGACCGGAGGAGAGGCCATTCAGGGACAGCATGAAAGCCCCACTGCTTTCCCATGTTTCTTCGTCATTCCCAGCATCTACAAGTATTGCAGCTGGAATAGCAGCAGTGTGTACATCCTTGCCCAGCACTTTTACCATCTTCTGTTCATGAGTTTATCTGATCACTTTGTGATCCTGCTGATGCAGTCTCCTCAGGCTCCTGTGGCAGCAAAGTTTACAAATTCACTACCTGCTGTGTGTAGAAATACTTTCTTTTGAGTGTTTTACACTGATGTTTTCAAAACTAGTTTCAGCAAATACCTCTTGCATTTCAGGACTTAATAAACAGCTGTTCAGCATTCAGCTTACCCACAGTCTTAGAGAGTTTGTAAAACTCAGTCATGGTCCTCCTCCTCAAGCTGACAAGCCCTAGCCATAAGCAAGTCGAGGCACATGATTCCTCCCCTCTTTTTGGAACTTCTGAGATCACAGCCGTGCCCAGTTTTGGTCTGCAGTGCAGGAGAGATATTGATAAGCTGGAGGGAGTTCAAGGGAAGTCCCCAAGATGGTGGGACTGAAGCGCTTGCCCTGTAAGGAGAGTCTGGGGGTTCTGGGTTTGGTCTGCCTGGAGCAGGGTTGGCTTTGGGGGAACCTAACAGCTTTCTGCAAAAGTTTAATTAGAGATGTTGAGTAATGAGAGGCAACAAACACATGAAAAAATGAGTATACAGCAGGAAAACATTTAATAGTGAGGGAAGTCAGAAAATGGGATAGTGCCAGAAAGGCTGCAAAGCCTCCATCTTCAGAGGTGGTTAAGACCCAGGTGGACATGTGCCTGAAAAATCCAGTGTAATATTGAAACTGGATGTGCTTTGGGCAGGGTTGGGTTAGGTGATCCCTAGAGATCCCTTCCAGACTCTCTGATCTGTCTTCTTTTTTTCTTAGACATATGAGAAACAAAGAGTTTTTGCAACATTGTGAATGAGGGCTTGGAGGAGTGAATAAAGAGGGTCTGCTGAAAGGACAGATACCTAATCCAAACACCACCAGGTTCAGCATAAGTACACTTGCATCTCTTAGTTGCTGCCTTCTTTTGACATTTTGAGAGCTACATGGAAGCACCCAAAGTAGCCTGAAGGACCAAAGTCTAGCCTGGATCTGCCTGCAGACATGATTGTCTTGTTTCCATCTTCAGAAGAAAGCAGACGATCATAAGCCTGTCCTAGCTGAAGCTTGCAGCAGTTTTATCATTGGGTTGGGATTTATTTCATCATGATGTTTTGCCTTGATCAAGATAAGCAAGGACTGTATCAGGAGGGTGTTCAAGTTCTGATCATTTTACCACTGATGAGGGCTGTTGTTTTTCTAAAGCCCATTTAGGTCCTTTAGTATCTTTTTCTTACAGGAAGACCTAAAAAGTCACCAACACAGAAACCGCCCAGTTCGGGTGATTTTCTCTCTATCCTTTCCCTGCTTTACTGGTGACTTCTCACAGTCTCTACATACTTAGCAATGACCCTGTTGCACTTTAGCTAGGCTTTCTGTAGCTCCAGCTTCTATGCAATGCTTTCTGATTTGTAGTCAGATTGGGTCTGGCATGTCCCCAAAGGAGATGTTGTCCCTGTGAATGTACTAAATGGATAAGTCCTCCTTTTCCCTGTCATCTTCTGGTAAGCTTTAGTTTTCTCTTTGTGTTTGTCTGTAAAACCTCACGCAGCATTCCTAAAAGTCTAAGGCATCAGAGACAAATTTCCACATTGCTGTTTAGACTGTGGCATCACCAGGAGGCCCCAGCAGTATGCTGGGGCTGTGTATGTGACTGATGGCTGCATGGAGATCCCCAGAACAGCATCACTCTCAAGTGTGCTGGACGAGCGCTCTTGTACCGGGGCTAGAAGTTGCAGTGGAAATTGGTGAGCTGGGGGGCAGGTTTTAGCTGAGTAGGAGCAATGGCCTTGTCATATCAGCTACTGTTCCTACACAGTGTGTGTGCTGTTCCACGTGGGTGCACCCAGACAATGCACCGCGAGCTTGAGGGTCTCTGCACTGTGCTCTTCTGGGTAGTGTGGACGTGCTTGCTGGCCCTGCCTGCTGGGCAGAGCCTGCAGGGAAACCTGTTTCTGTATTATTTCCACACTTCTTTTTACAAGTGGGGAAAAAAAAGAGAGGTGTTTGGCAGGGCTTCTGTTTGTTGCTTTGTTTAGAGTCATGGGAGACAAAGCATCCTGGGAAACTGAAGGTCAGATCCTGCAGCCATTTACAGCACTGCCAGATCACCATCTTGGCTTCAGATGTGAGGAACTTGAAGAAATTTTGGACATGACTGAATCCCCATTGTCAGGGGACACTCAGAGCAGTATTTATTCATACAGTACCCTTTCCTTCTGATCATCAAGGAGTTTAGGAGAAAACTGACATCAAGCCTTAAGGTATTTGTCTTGTTAAATAAATATAGAGAGTGAAAGTGCCCAGTTTTAAAAGATACCTTTGTAAGCAATAGCTTATGCTGAGAACAAACACAAAGAAAATCACAGCTGTGCAATCTTTGCTACTCAAAGGACTAAACAACTAACCCATTCACAGTAAACCCTTTTTCCAAGCTTGCTGATATGCAGCCGTGTAGAAGATTCTCAAACACCCATCACAGCCCAATTAGTCTAAGGCTTGTGATGAGAACTCTTTCTGTGATTTCAAGGTGAAGAGATGAAACAACACAATAAAAACAAAACCCTTTCCCCACATTTTCACATTTCTCTAGCTCTCCAGTGAGAGCTTCTGGCAGAATACTTTTTCCTCGAGGAAAAAGAATAAATCACTGAAGTAGATTAAGGATAGAAAGAACAGCACAGCGTGCAGGATGATTTTAAATCTAGAGAAAATTTTCCAGCACAGAATTTATTTTCTTGCCTGAAATGATTTCACTGAGAATTTCCTGCTGAACACGTTTACTGTGTTTACTGTACCTAATTGATAACCAACCAACAAAGCACCTATTCTGTGCTGATGTCTGAAGTGTCACATTAGTTTATTGTGTTTCTGTGACCTTAATTTTAATTAAATGTAATTGTTTTGGCTGCTGCTTAAATATAGCAGGTATGTTCCAATAAATCACTTCTAGATATTTCATTAGTGGTGAGTATTGAAAATCAAATTGAGCTCAGGAAGAAAATGTAGCTTGACTCTTTTTGCTTGTGCTTACTTAGCCAGAAGGATTTACAGGGTAGGAAAATATTTTTAATAGATGATTTTATTTTTGAGTGGCTGACTCCCAGTCCATAGAAACCATGACAAAGATGTGTGGGAATAATACTGTAGATGAAAATTTATCCCAGTGAGAGTACCTATGAATGTACAGACTTTTGGCTATGGCTAAGCATTCTTCAAACTGGAAATCTAGTGAGACATTCAGCTGTCAATCTCCTCAAGTGCTGGAGACTGGGGTCCTTCCTGGAATTGGCCTTGAATAAAATATTTAAAGGGAAATGCCTTTACTAGTAAAAAAGGGTGAGGTGAAAAGACACTGACTCTTGGCTTGTTGATGACAGTAAGGATGAAGAGTGGTTCCTCCCAAAGGTTTGGTCCAAAGCCTGCTGAGTCTGCTGGGTGTGCAGGTGATGTAGAACTGTTGTTTATTCTTGGTGCTCCTCAGCCTGTGTTGGGGCAGTAATTAAAAGTTTTACCATTTGAAGCCTTTGTGCATTCACTGTCACCTGGTAGATCACGTCAGGACTTCATGCCGAGGAAAAGCAGAGAGCTGCATCAGCTTTAGCCCTCTCCTCAAGGTGGATGGACCTACAACAACAGGCCTTCAAGGGGACCTTCTCATGAAAGTGAGTGAAAGCCCTCTCAAGCTTTCACTGCACTCACCCATGTTTCAAACTGCTCATTTCTTCAAAAGTTCAGAAGACCATAGGAGGGAAGGGTTCTCTGATTTGCTTGCAGGCCCACTCAGCCTCAACTCTGTATCTTGCTTCAAAGCCTGTGATTAAACCTCTTTACTGGTGTTCCCATGCTCGCTGTCCTCCCATCTCCAGTCCCACTTTCCTGCTTCTGAATGCCTCTCTTTCCAGCCAACCTCCTCAATCCCATCACATGCCCCACTCCACTGCCTTCTGCTCAGTTGCCCATCCCTTAGTCTTCATGAATTATTTTCTAATTACGGTCAACATCTCCCTTTATTCCTTTGGGCTGTAGGTATAAAAAGATTTGTTACTGAAAAAGACACATTAAAATATCCATCTCTTTGTATGTGATTGAAAAGCATAGGGATCGGGACTAGCACAGTTCCAAAACCATCTAGAAATAAAGAATTCAGTTTTTTGCTTAAAATCAGACTGCTTTTAGTTCTGTCAGTGGGATCTGAAGAACAGACTGGGGCTGGGAATTAAATGTTATTTGTAAACTTTTTCTTGTTTAAACTTGGAACCAAATAAACTTTGTCTTCTTGACACAGTGTTTTCAGCTGAATTCAAGGGGATTGTCCAGTGGGCAGGATCTGGCCTCTCTAAAACTGATGTCCAAAAAAGGACTAAGTGGTAATGCTGTGATAGAGATAATAACCTTCTCTGCGGTCGCTTTTCTCTAAGTCTCAAATCAATTTGAGGAAATGGATAATTTTCTACAAATTTCTGTACTGTATGAAATAATGAGCTGAAACATTTTGGTTAATAGCTGTTACTAAAAAGAAAATCATAATAAATTTCATAATAGATAATTGTAACCACATATATATGGTGGTAGATTACTATTTATGGAATAAGTTACTACTCAACATAAAGTAAGATGGCAGAATCAGGTTACGTTCTAGTCACTGGCTAAAGTGATTGTGCTGTGTGTTGTGAAATGAATTTAGTTTAATGTCTAGAAGAGAGATACTTTCTCTCCTGGTAAAAGTATTATGGAAAACTAGGCTAATAAGGCAAAAGCTAAAAACATGTCAGGAATAAGCTCCATCACTCCAGTAACTGAGGTGATGTTAATAGCTTAAGTTAAAGGAACTGTACATGAGGCAGTTTTGTAAAACCTACTATACTCCTGTCTTTATTCAAAACAAAGGTTTAATTGGTTACAGTGTAGTTGAATTGAGAAAATAAAAGGTATAATTGATCATGACTCCTATATAGCACTAATAGCAGTTATTTTTTATTGCATTGGCAGCCAAAATTGCATTTCTTCTCTGTCTCAGGTCACTTGCCATCCAAATGAACATTTGTTAATGGAACCAGATCATTAATAGCTGCTTTACTGATTTCCATGTCACTGCTTGAATGCCCATTTAAATGTACATGAAAAGTTAAGGTTTGACTTCCTCTGCCACCTGAATATGAAATTCTCCACATTTTGACCAACTGCTCATTTTGCAGCTTGCAGAAGAACTGAAAAGAAAGTGTTGATCACTAAGTTAGTATAATTACCCTGCCAGAAAAATTCGAATCATTGTTATAGAAAGGAAACTGAGGAAACAGAGGGCAACTCAAGAAAATAATACCAGGATCTTATGTTTTTGGGAAAAGTCCATGTTTGATGCAAATCTATCTATCTATCTGTATATATTTTTTTTTTCCTACTTAGAGTAGGAAAATAATTCTCCTCACTTGCTGTGAGGAGAAAATTACTTCTTTCTGGGCAGATTTCACGTTTCATCTGTGCCCAGATATGTATACATGCGACACAGCTGTGTAAAACTGAAATTCTATTTTGTGCTTGTAGTGAAGTAGATGAGTAGCAGCTCAAGATGTACTTATAAATCCACTGTGTGAGGCATTCTGCTTGCTACAGACAGCCTTACCTCCACCTGAGTCTGATGCATCCCATGGGCTTGGCATCACTTGCTGCTAGAGAACACAGAACAGATGGGTGAACTGATGTGGATGAAATTTAGGGCATCTGAATGTGGAAGAGAGATGGTCTCTATCCTCACAGAAGCACACTTAAACAGATTTCTATTTAGTACATGAATGACTAAGATACAGAGGAATTACCTGGCTTGCCAGAACCTCAAAGACAGAAGAAATATCTGGCGTTCCAACATCTGTCTTTTGGACAGTAGTCCAGCACCAGAGTCCCAGCACCTGTTTTCCTTTCTGTGCCTTCATCGAGGCAACAAGGTGAGATCCAGCACTGAGATTATTTTGTGGCAAATCATTATGCAGTAGTAGAGCACTCAGCATTCCCCTCAAGGTTAAACCATCATGCCTAGATCTCTAGTGCAGTAAGAAAGCTATATAAGAAATACAAAATTTTATGAGTAAACACTTTGATTTTGATCACCACAGGAGATGAAAAGATTTTATGAAGGAGTGATGATGGAGGATAAGATCATGACATAGCAACATCCAGGATCAGTGTCTTGCTTTTATGAAAGCTTCCTTCTTCAGCTTGAGAAAGTAATTCAGTATGTTTTTCACATCTCCTACACTGGGCCATCTGTTAGTTAGCCATCTCAGCCAAGATGGTAAGTGACACCTCGCATTCCTTTCTTTCTGATGACTTTTTACAATGAAAATAAACAGCTCAATTTCTTTTCTCCAAATGCTGAAATATTTAGGATCTTAATAGCTCTGTATAATGACTTAGACAGTTGGAGAGATGGCACCTGCTTCCCACTGATACCAAATCTATTAAAGTCTGTCTAGAGGAAAAATAAAGCTCTCTCTTTTTAAAATGAGACTCCACAAAATCTCAGTAGCATTTTTAGTCCCTCTATGTTATCTGCTAATCTCTTAACCTAAAATCTCCCACTGTTCTCCAGTACTACCAAGACCTGAGCTGGTTTTATTTGAGCAAACAAGCTGGAAGTGTTTTAGTCCAGAATAAATCCACAGAACTTAGACTGGGAGATAAAAGAAAAAAACAAAGGTAATTCTTAAGCAACTCACAAGAGGTTCTTCCTTACTTCCTCTCCTGTAATAATATATAATAGTATATGTAGCATTTTTAGTATCTTTCATGACACAGTTGTAAATACATTATAAAGGAAAAAGGTAATAGATCATAGAGCATAGACTATATCATAGATAACAGATAATAGCCAGGGGTTTGCTTTTCCTTTGGAGAATACCTTTTTTACCATCATGTGCTGATAACCTCTCTACTGGAGAGTTAAAACATGTTTAAAATAGAGCAGGATTTCTGCTTCTTTATAACTTGAATGTATGAATTTCCAGACCAGTCTAGCTTCCAGGGCCTTTGAAATTTTTATGCAATTTTCATTTCTATTCATGATTTTCTACTAAGAAAGTGGTTTGAAATTTGGATCTCCCCCGATAGTATTTTATCTGTTCACATTCCTTTATTGATTAATTTCTCTTAAAAATGTGAAGCCATTACACAAAAATTGACAGTATACTCAGGATGCGATAATGTGCAATATGCATTTAAATTTTTTTTACCAATATCAGGTGCATTTTCAAAGACATTAATAAGCAAAAGAGTATAGAAAATGTCACTGGGGTTTTTCTTTTATAAGTACATTTATTGTTCTGCAAGTATATGAGTGGTATACATAAATGCACATAACAAAGGAGGCTCTATCTTTCTGTGAATTAATTTAGGTCCTCCCAAAATGTAACATTTGCATCCTTCCTTGACTTCAAACAGCCCAGACTTGTGCATAGATTTATGTGAAGCAGTTTGTGGTCTGTTGAAAGAAGTACTTGTAGTGATGTTTAGGTGATGACCTGTGGGTGAAGGAGCATAAATCAGGTATTGTTAAGCGATTTAACTTTCTGCTTCACTGCTCATGTTGGTCATATATATATGTATATGAACTCTGTGCTTTAGAACAATGTTGTTGTATTTTAATTTTTTTTTGTCGAACACATTGTATATTTTGGTCTGTTTAATACCATGTTCAGAAGAGTAAAATCAAATTGCTCATCAATGAGTTATGTAACGTACACAAAACAAAAGGTCTCCACTTTATTGAATAACAGTCTTGTCTGAAACTCCCTATTTTGTTACATGGAAATGAAATACAGTTAAATTCCTCTGAGGTACACAGGTTACAGGATGTGTTGTGTAAACTGTACGGAGAAATTCAAAGATCCAACTTACAATTTTATAATGAATGTATATACAGTGCTATTATTCTCCTTCTGCTCCAGTCTTTTATGTTTTTAGGTTTTTTATTTCAAGATAGTGCAGCACAATAATTCATGGTACTTCACATGCAAAGATTTTTTCTGGTTTCATGTTTTCAGTTTAAAAAAAAGAATTTCCTATTTATAATCATGTTGAGAGTATGTATACTTCTAAGGATAGCAAAAGTTAAAGGCTCTTTTGCCAAATGGAAATTTGGTAACGTGGAAATTTAACCACGTATTTAGAAATTAGATCTTAGATTTTTATCTACTGAATAAAGGGCTCATATGGTCTCATGTTCTGGTACTTCAAAGAGCACATACCTTTCTGTGGAAACACTCGGTGCCAGAAAATTCAGAGAGAAAATACAGGGCCAGTGGGTTTTGGGTTTCATGTTCTTCCCTCTTTCAGCTGATAGCAAGAGGCTACATATATGTGCAAATATATTTTAATTGTGGATATATATATACATATATGCCTGTATATACATTTACACATACACATATTTGAGTGAGGATGGGTCTATATGTGTGAGTAGTCATCTTTCACATATAAAATAAATGCAACTAATAGAGAGAAACAGCTCTTTAAGCAAAGTCTGAAGAATGGTAACCATTCAGGTGAGACATTTGAGATGACACTTGGGTAAAAAGGAGTTTAATATCTCCCTGACCACTGACGGGGCTGTACACTGATATCAGTGACCCTAGCTCCGCCCAGAGGCTTTGTCAGACTCAGTGGTGGCTCCTCCGCCTGCTTTCACAACTTCTGCCCAATTTCCTTCCATCATATGTGCACAGGAATATTTCTGGATAGACCTGAATTTTCATGAGGAGCCAAAGGAATGATGCCTTTTTTTCTGCTGCTGGAAGGAGGCTAGTTCTTCCCCCTACCCTCATCCTTTGGTCACTGGTAATGGTTCATTGCTGCTTCACACTGGAGTCCAGCAATGGTATTTAACTGTTTCATTGTTTTCTCCAATAAACCAAAAAGACATCAAAACAACCAACTAGTTATTGCAGGCAGCCAGGGAGAAGGGAAAATGAGGCCCATAATTATCCTGATGGGTCAGTTATGCTCCCCAGAAACATTAGAAATGTGTGTAATAATAGCTGTAGCATTTCTTTAACCTGGCATGTTAAAATGACAGCTATCTATAAATTTGTCAATAACATGGAGTACCTCAGAATATGTGAGTGGTTTTCAGACAGTAAATTAAATCCATTTCACGGTGGCCACCTCTGTTTTCTTCATAAATATTTTAAGATTCTGAAATTCATCCATATAATGATTAAATAGGTGAACCAACTACCAGCATTTGGATGAAAATATCTGCAGATCGTATAGCTTCTCTACAGAAGTCCTACAAAAAATATTTTTTATTGATTTTTAAGCTAACTGCTCCCAGAGTACCATACACTATTAAAAGAAATGGGTAACTTAGTGCTGGATTTAGGTCAAGGTAGAATGTTTGAGTGACATGTTAAGGGAGGAAATAAAATCTTCTGAAGTGCACTTTACTGTATACAATACACAATTTTCCCTTACATGTGATGTCTGCAGCAAGCTCTCTGACAGAACTGGAGTTGGCCTGTGGGATTAAGTTTTTCAACATCAGAGATGACTGCTTTAGCCATCAGGCTTTGGGGGCAGCCTCTTACCCTATCCATCAGTCACTGTATTTCTGACTCTCTCAGAGAATGAATAGTTAATTATATATACAGTCTGGAACAGCTCTAACAGAGCGAAAGAGTTTTCTCCCAGAGCTAAGAAACCTCTCCCAGTGAAATTTAAGCAGAGCTTCATGTATTACTGGGTGAAATGCTACTTCTGAAGAATCAGCACTTTCTTTACATCTTCTGATGTGACTTGGTGAACTGTAAGTATTGTATAAAACCTCTTCCTTCAGTCCTGAGAGCTGAAAATGGATTTTCAAGGAAATAGCAAGAAGCGATGACAATTTTGGCCCAACAAAAACAAAATAAGTAGGGATTCTCCTACCATAGCAATCTGTAAGTAACAATTGTGAGATTTCACCCAGAAGGTTTAAAGAGTCTTATCTAGTACCTTCTCCACCTCAAGGAGTGCAATGGTGAGTGGGAATATGTCCCCCAGCCTTAGGGAGCATGGGTGAGATAGTTTAGAATAAGTAAGAGACTAACCGGGGTACAATATAATTTTCCTACATTATCATAGTGCTGAGCTTGCAAGATTGGGATAGACAAGCCTTTGAAATGTAATAGTTTACATGCAATTGCTGCATTGATTTGACAGGCTATGAATCAGCAAAGAATTTAGGTCCCAGCACTGAGACATCAAAGCAAGTATATGTTCAGAAATGGTATGTGGGAGGCTAAATATTTGTATATATAAAGCAAAAAAAAGAAAAAAAAAGGAAAAAGAAAAAGTGTTTTCTTAGTATTTTTCTTACTATTTTCTTTCAGGGATTAAACTCCTCAGGAATATTTTAATAAAAAGGACCCAGCTGTTTGCATCCACTAACCCATTTCCTTTGCTGAACTGTAAGAACTTTCAGCATAAGAACTATTCTGGGAAAATGCAAGGCCCACTCAACATAATAGCAATTTCAATTATTTTGAAATACATTTAATTTTTTCTTGAGATTCTTATTGTGGTATATCAGTATGTAGCTATCATTAATGTCCCAGCTTCTTTTTCTGACAGATCGCCTGTTTGGCAGCTTAAGAATACATAATACTTGACTGAAATAAATGCTCTGCCTGGGGTGGCCTTTATTGTTAATGTCAGTAGATACTGAAATTTGTTGTTCACGGGATGTTCTGACTAAGAAATAATGCTGTAACTCATGGTTGTAGTAAATTATCCTTTTTTCATGGTAATAGCTGACATTTCCTTTTGTTTCCCTTTTTACAGTAAAGGAATTTACATTCTTAAACATAAAAAAAATGAATGATGAAAAATCTAAATAATCACAAATTCCTTGTATTCCTTGACATACCTGCTTTCTCTTCTCACCAAAGTGGTTGTTTAGTTTTGTTACCTACACAGAGCAGCATACAAATGAAGTGTTGTTATATGACAGAAAGAAATAAAATGTTAGAGTGAATCATTGCCTTTAAAGTGAAAAGTCTGACGCTATTGAATTATCAGCTAAAGAGTTGGTTTCTGAATGGATTAAAACTCCAGAAGAGGGCATACAAAGTTATATTCTGCTTCTCTGGCAGCTGGGATATTAATAGTGATGTTCTTGAATAAAGCAATGTCAAACTGGACCATCTGATACAACTAGCAAACCTCCCTTAGAAAGTGGAACTAAAGAAAGCCTATATATTTAATTTGGGAAGGAATAAAAAGTGCTTTACTCCTGCTGTTGACTATTTTGAACCATCACAAATGCTCCAAATACATATTCATTGGAGAGGGAGGAAGCTTGATTTAGTCTAATATCGCCAACTACACAGAGCAAACTCCGAGGCCAGAGCTCAAAGTGTGCATTAACATTACAAAGGGGAGAGAGGTTATGCCTCGAGCCCCTGAACAGCTGAAGGAGTGCCAGATCAAACAGTGGCAGGGAAATTTCAGTGTGCCGTGGTAATACATTCTGGGTCACCTCAAAAATGTAAAGGACAGTGGTGTATAAGGAAAAGTCTGACTCAGAGCTTCTGTCTGGCTAAGCATGCTGGAAGGGAGAAAGCTAATATTTCCAGCAATTTAAGGAACAAAAATTGCTCAGAAATTAATGCCAAAGTCTTTGCTCCTGTGTGTTCCCTGCCTTTCCCAAGCACAGTGTGGGTCTGACCACTTGTCCAGCTGGCAGGAATCGCTTTACGTGCCAGCGGGTCACACTGAGTGACAGCACCTGGGGGTCAGCCTTGCCATTGTTGTGGGGAAGGCTTCATGGTTCGTGTGATGGGCACTGCTGAGACGACAGGGGTTGCTGTGCTTTAGAATACCATGGGGCAAAGACTGTCAAGTCTTCTGCAAAACCTTGGCTTTCGAAATGTCCTTTCTACAACGAGAGGTGTCAGAGACTCCAGGCAAGAAAATATTCACACAAGTGAAGTTGACAAAGTCACAAATTAAATAATCTTCCCAGTAGCCTTTTTTCTTCCTATCTTTGATGCAATCAATCACAAGAGTTTTTTTGAAAGGCGTTAGGAACAGTGGTGGTTCTGGTGGTGAGCACAGCCCTGACATTGGTGCCTTGCACTAGGCAGGGCCACAGGCCACCCTGAGCACTTATTTCATAGAATCCTAGCGGAAATCCTGGGTTGCTAAAGGTGACTTTCAGGAGAGGTGGCAGCTGACATCTCCTAAGGCCAGACCTGTTTACCTGCAGAAAATGGGTACCTGTACTGCTTAGCCCAGGTGCCTGGTCACCGAGTGAAGGGAATACATTTTCAGAAAAGTCCATAGAGTATTTTGTTCTTCATATTGGCTCATGTTTTTGCCTCTTTACTGCTCAAAGCAAGTGTTCATTTCCCCATCCAAAAGTGAAGAATAGCCTCAGGCAATGGCTGAGCCCCTGCTGGAGCCCGTGGAGATGCTAAAGGGGAGGGAGAGAACAAGAGAGAGACAGGAGTACCTCTGTGTGAGGTTTGAGTGGCATTTCGGTAGGTCGTGTGAATCATCACCTGACATGGAAGTCATTGATGTGTGAGCTACTCCCCAGCATGGGCAGCTGCCTAGCTGAGGTATCTCACTTTTACATAGTAAAACTTTCACATGACAAGTGCCTCGCTGCATGTGTGTACATGCTCCAGTGCATGGATATGGGAAGGTTTGCTTCTCTGTGGCATCTTGCTCACAAATTTGAAATTATTGACACTTTTGTGTAGGCCACAAAGCAACAAACGAGTTTTATACACAGAATGCTTTGGAAATCACCTGAGCAATGACCGATAGATCAGTGTGTTGCTTTGCTAATACTTCCCTGCTCGGTTTTAAATCAGGAAAAATATAAATGGCTTCATTCTGTATTTTTTATTTTCCTTTATTGTAAAGTCTTAGAAGGTTTCATGGTCTTTCGATGGGCTTAGGAAACAGCTATTAGTCGTCTCCTTCCTCTCATACTAGGCAGCAGACTGTTTAATGTTCGATCCTCCTGTGAGCTCCAGAGGGCTGCAAATTAGCACTCTGTAGAAAGCAATGAGGGAAGTGATGGGCGTTGGTATATGCCCCATATAAGTAGCAGTTCAGCATATATGTTTTCACAGTAATCTCATTAAAATACTGTAAATCAATAAACAAAAACTGTAAAACCATAAATGCTCAAACACTGTGTGATTAAATTGAGTGAATCAAAATCCCAGATGCTATTTTGGTCCTGTGCCGTGCTGAGATTTTGTTATTGTTACTGACACCACAACATCTGCAAGGATAATTTTTACGTTCATTATATTTACTGTGTTGCTGAGAGAATTAGAAGCCCCTGAAGTACATCTTAAAGCCTTTATTGCACTATAAAAGACTCTGTCACTGTAAACTCCATTATTCAAGCTCTTCAGGTTCATAATGAGATTCTCAGGAAAAGGACAAGGCGAAAGAACGACAGGGTCTTATCCCAGCTCCTCTCAGAGAGCTCAGGGAGTGTGACATGTCGTGCACTGACCTAGGAGGAAACAATGGATGCAAAAGACTCAGTGAATTCATGGTCTTGGAATGGCAGAATGGGTTTGGCAAGGCTTCTGTTTGTTGCTTTGTTTAGAGCCGTGCCATACGTCTGCCTCCAGTTCTGGGCTGACAGGAAAGATATATTGATCTGCAGGAGAACCTGGGGATATCTGGCTAATTTTATTCTGCTTTTAGTATTGCTGGTTTTTGTATCTAAAAGTTTATCTCATAGATCTATATGCAATGGAGATCTCAGCAGCATCTGGAGGACTTCCTAGTGGCCCGGGAAGTTCTGGTGCAAGCAGTACAGCTACCAGAAAGCCTCTCACGTCTTGCTATTCTTTTCTTCTATTTTCTTCTACCTTTTAGTTCCTACTGGTTTTCCAAAAGGGAAGAAAAAGAGTATATTGCGCCAAAAAGCAAAAAGATCAATAAAAACCTCTGTCTTTGGTATAGTATTCGGTAGTTTTCTGCAACAGACATGTGAAATGTCCATTCACAGACATGTGAAATAGTCATTTGACATGACTATTCCATGTCAAAATTTTAAGAGTCATTTTGACATGGCAGAACCCATTCCTTGCTTTGACTGTTACAGAGGGGTCGCAGCTCTGCAGGGTGAGTGGCCTTTCATAAAGCAGCTCTTGAAGATGGTGAGAGACACCCCTAGGGTGTCTTTTATTATTGATTATAGTGACCATGGAGACCCCTAGGATGGCTCTAGCTAATGACTTTGCACTTTGAGATCACTGAAATGGGATAAAACAAACTCCATTCTTACTCTATTAATCACTATCTTTTGCACCTGAATTTATACCATGGACTTCAAGAGCAGCACTGTAGGTTCAATTTTCAGAGACACAATAAGGAATAGAGAGTTGGTCATTTCAGAAGGCTGCTGCGTATTAACAAAGGCACTGTAAACTGACTTATAGATCTATTTTTTCCATTGAAAGAACAAAAATTGCAAGAACCTCTTTACTACCAAGACAGAGAGATCCCATGTGCCTCTTTCTGCCAAAAAAAGAACAAAAAAATGCCCAAGAAATCCCAACCCCAAATGCTATTCTTCCTTCTGTATCAGAGATAAACTCTAGTCCCAACCTTCACTGAGTTCTGCTAAGGCAAATATTTTCTACAGCTGATGGAACTAACACTAACAGGTAATTCAAACTTACAGAATCACTACCAAATTATTATATTTCTCTGTACTAATAAAAACTGAGAACAACATACAGCATTACAGAGAATATGTCTTTCTTATATACAGTGAGTACTTGCTTCTTTATTAAAAAAAAATTCTGAAATCTTTATTACTTTATTGTTAGAAAAAAAATGTTATCAAAATAAACCAATAAATATGACAAAATGTCTGAAGTTTTGTGTTTGGTATAAAAGGGTAGCACAAACTAATGTACACACACAAATACTAGAGCCACCCACATAAGAGCCCCAGAGCAGCATGAGACATACACATCTCTGTATGAACATCAGCTGCACACCTTTGTAGATCTGATGTGATGTCAAGGTCTGTATCCTACAAGTCTCCAAAGAGATGATAAACTCCTCCTTGCCCCATCCCTGGAACTGTTCAAGACCTGTCTGCATAGGGCTTTGAGTAACCTTTTCTAGTGGAAGGTATCCCTGCCAATAGCAGAGGGGTCAAAAGTAGAGGATCTTGAAGATCCCTTCCAATGCAAACTATTCCATGATCTTTCAGATGCTACTCACTAATGTTATTGGCAAAACCAGATTTTTTTTTTTTGTGTGACAAGCAGTTTCTACTTTGTTGCTTAAAAATTCCACGTGACTTATCTCATGCACAACAACTCCAGCATCAGACAGTACAGACCTAGATCCTTCTACCCTAATACACAAGAGGAATCTGGTACCAGTGTAAACATTTCTTGCTCAGATTATTTTCCTTACATAGCTAAGAGTTGCAGGATTGGGACTAAATTAACATTATGAATGTGACCAACTGCGGCTTATCTATAGAGATCCCCACCATCTGTGTTTGGATCCATAGTACAATTATTTCATTGAGCTGATAATTTTGTATCCAGTTTTCAGATCAACCTAGAGTTCTGATTTGACTGGATTTCTCATGCCATTTGCTGCTCAGTTCTTAGGTAATTAAATTACTCTCTTTTGCCAGACAGTTGATGAAGCCAGATGATCCCCAACAAACCTTTCACACACCCTCTGAGGATATTGCAGACTGCTGCATCACAGACATGAGCTCAAGGCCACAGAACTTTGGAATGATTTGTGCCCATAAATGCTCTCTCTTTGCCAGTGTTTGAGACTGTATGTTTCTGCCATAAGCACAGCCAGGAAAGGAGGCAAGAGGTATGTTTTTGGATGGCAGAAGGAACCTGAAAAACTGGATAGTTTTACTTCATGAAGATCTTTTTGGAACAGGCTAAAGGACCCATCACAGTTCTCAAAACCCCAGAAGTTTGCCAGAAAAAGGATATAGAAAGGATTAGGACAGAGAAAGAGAAGGACTTCTTTGACAAGATGCTTATGTCTCTTCCATGAATGGAAATATTGCCATTGATTTTACTGGGGGTAGTGAAGGAGTTAGCATAGAAATGGAAAGTGCACAGGATGGGGATTTGGGTAAGAACATGCTTGACTAGTGTAATCTGAATGTCTGTCTTGTTGAATCACTTGCAGACTTCACAGAAAAAAATCTCAATTTAAAATCATATTTTCTTATGCTTTCATCCTGACAGCAGTTCATACTTGCAACAGGGAGAGAAGGATTTTTTGATGCTAGTTATTTCAAGTTTCCGCAGCACTCAGCGGGCTGGAGCCTTCTTTGCACCTCTCCAGTTTTACTGTGGTGTAACTCCATCGACTCTCTGGGAGCCGCGGGAATTGTCAAGCTGAAGTGTAATGGCAGTGAACTCAGAGAAGCAAAATATGATTGCCACCCCAGTGCAAACAGAAAAATTGTTGACCATAAATTGTTGTTCTGTTCTTATTTAATTTAGCTGTGTGATTATAAAGTTTCTTTTTGCTGTCGACTGATGATGAAAGACCATAAATAGTCCGAACCTAGTGTGTGTTTGTTTCATTTCAGCACAGATGGAGCTGGCCAATATTTTACCTTGCCTGTGGGACTAGTGAAAGGTCAATAAACTCTTCTATGAAAGTGCTTCAGGACTTTACATGAGAACAACATTTAGCATCCAGTTTTTGCAGCATCATCCACAGAAACTGGGCTGCCATGTCTGCTCCTGACCTCTTTTTATACTGCTTTCACTGCTCGTGATTTTGCAATTGCCACTCCCAGTCTTTCATGCACAACGCAAAACTCAGGCAGTTCTTTATAACAAGCACATAATTTCCTTAATTGGCTCCCACCATTTGCTGTGAGTAACTCCAGAAAACATCTTTAGGAACAGTCTTTGTTGTAGGTCAAAGAATATTTGGGAATTCATACTTCAGTGTGTCTGTTTGCTTTCTTAATTATAAATTTAACTGGATTCTGCTTGTTATTTCATACTTCTTTTTTTTCCAACTTCAACATACGATTTTTTCTGACAATCTTCTTTTTACTTTATAAAAAGCCACATTTTACACTTCTAAATGCAATAATGCATAATACCCTTTTACCTGTTTTGATACGAGCGAGATCTAATTCAGTGACACTCAGTTTGTTCCTTAATTATAGGATTCTCTGTGGTTTCTAAACATTTTCTAAACCACATAGTATAATGCCTCAAAGTAGTAATTACTTCTACTATTTCTGTTTCTTTTCTTGTTTGATTTCAATGTATTAATAAATTCTCAGATTGTATCTATGTTCTAGGAAAGTGTAAGAAATAACTACAGAAATCATGCTAATGTGATACATCTCATGGTTTCATAAAAGGCTTTGGTTCTGTTGTGCAAAATGTTGTAAAAATAGAGGCTTCTCTGCAATAGTTAATCTTGATTCTAAAATTCTGATTTTCTTTTGAAACCTGATAAATACTTTCCCTGTAAAACCATGGTGTTGCAAATGACAGAAAGGAATAAACCATGGGAGTAGGGATAATCTGTTTTCTGTTTGTTGGGTAGCATAGTTGCATTTTTGTACATCAAGAACATAATTATCTTAACAAGATATGGATATGAGGTATATTGTTAGGATACATACTTCCTAAATTTTGTGTTCCATGGTAAAGGCTGAACCTGTGAATTATTTCAAAAATTTCATGTTTGAAAAAATATAAGATTCTAATTTAGCAGCAGAACCAATAAACTATAGAGCCAAGTTAGGTAACCCTGTTGGTGACTTCGTATCTACTTCCATGTGGGAATTATTCCTGCATTAGTATGACTGATGGAGAACTTGAAAAGAAACTCCAAGAACCAGAAAGTCAAGGATTTCCAGTAGTGTGTTAATGCACTTAATAATTTTCTTTTTATAGTCTTGCTTCAAAAATATCACGGTTCTGTGTTTGTCTTTTTCCTCGCTAGAATTGGCATTTACCTTTTAATTGCATGCGAGCTCTATGCCAAGCTGCCTGTACAAAGTTGCCCTGCATGTGCTGCACTGCGAGACATTGGGAGACTCTCCAGCTCCCAGGTGCAGCTGGAACAGCACATATTCCCTGTTCACCATATTCAGCCGCTGTGTCAAGATGGGACTTGAGAGAAAGCCCCGTCTCCCTGCAGTGCTTTTTTCATTAGGAAGGAAAATATGGTCTGTGGGAGAAAGGAGTTGGAGCATATTTCTGCCACATCCTGATCTGGATGTGCTAACCTCAGAGGTCTGTGTATGATCTGGGCTCTGGGGCCAACCAGCACATCATGGAAAGTATGTATAGTATATGTATGTATATAATGTGAATTGGGAATTTACACCTCACTGCCAGGGCCAGTTTCGAGGGGTTATGATGGCACATCCATTTTTCTTGAAATTGTTCTCTGGCAAGGAATCAGTTGTGCTTTTCGTGTAGAGGTGTCCAAACTTTGAAAAATGTGCTTTAACTCTGAAAATCCACTGTTTCCTGGTAAATGCTTTTACACAAGGTGTTGGGGCAGGCACCTCCTCATAGATGTGTTCTAAAAGAGAGTGGAAGGTGGAAACAGAGTTATTCCTCTGCTGCACAATGCAGTATTGCCTGAAACCCTGAGCTACCACAGCACAGCTCCATGGCATCTGGAGATACTCATTTGGATCAAGAAGCTTTGTGAATATATTTTCTTGGTACTCGGCCTTCCAACTTAAGCTCTATCACTTAGAGCTTGTGTGTGTGTGTGTTTGTCTGCACCCCACTGTCAAGACTCAACAATCTTTCTGTTGGCTTCATATAACCCCACCTGTGTTGTGAGTTCTTGCTATTTCACCTTCTCCCACCTGCATCTGACCATACAACCCTCACAAAACTTTCCAGCTGATAGGAAAATCACCTAAAATAATACTCATATGAATGTATGAAATCATGTACATGGAAGGTATTTACTGCTGAGCAATTCACCTGGAGTGCTGTAGGCACATTTAGGGTGCTGCTAATCTTACCTTGAGTGAGATGTTGAAAATCAGACCTGAAAGTGGCTGGGACGAGTAGTTCAAAAGGAGGCATCACCTTTATAGGCATCTAGCATTTAATAAAGTTAGTTCCACTTGACAGTACTGGTGTAAAAATGCTCATGAACCTACTTCTTGCTGAGCTTGAAAATGCAACACAAGGAATAGTGGCACTGTAGAAATGCTGTTGTTGGAGAGAGGGAATGGAAAAGTTTATAGATATCTTGGTGGTTTTGCAGTGATTCTGTTCACTGGGGAAGGATCAGCTACCAAATGTGTTTAATATAGTGAACACATTTCACATGGCTTTATTTACTTCCTCTGATTCAGATAAAATTAACTTTTCACCATGCCAGCCATACAGGATGCTTCATTTCCCAAGACTTTACTCATACCGCAATGCTGTTTAATTCCCTCATGTCTGTTACAAGCAGCTCCTATCTGGTCGACCATGAGCAATGAGCAATACCTTCTAATATGCCTACATTACTCCAGTATAATGTTATCCCCCAACTGCCCAAGCTTTCATGATCTCCTGCTCTAAACTTTCTCTGTGATTCTGTAGGCAGTGAATTGTATTTCTAAGCTATCAGATGTGAACTTACCCTTAGAACCAGGAGGTCTGACCAGATTGCTACAGTGTTTTTATGGCTGAGTCTTGAAAATCTCCAAGGGTGAAGGCTGGACATCCTGCCCTGGGTAATTATGACACCACCAGACTGTCCCCATGATGAAAATGTTTCTCCTTATGTCTAGTCTCAAATTCTTCTGTTTCTACTTAAGTCCACTGTCACCCAGTTTAGCGTCATCTCCAAATTTGACAAGAGTACACTCTGTCACCTGCTCCAGATCATTGACAAAGATTGCTAATCCTGTTGCAGGACTGATCCTGAGCATGATCATGTAACTGGAGTGTTATACCTCTCTTTGATCCACCTATCCAAACCATAACATCCCAACCTGGAAGCAAGATACAAGAACCTGGGTATTTCAGGAAATACATTGAAAGTCTTTCTGAAAATGGGATTAATTACTCTTCTTCCTTCATTTAGAAATCTAGTAATTTTACTTTAGAAAGCAATTAAGTCAATCAGCATTGATTCATCCTTTGTAAACGCATGCTGAGTATTACCAGCCACATGATTCTGCTTCATGTGTGCAGAAATATTCTCCAAGAGCACTTCATGATTTTCCCACGGACTGAAGTGACACTGTCTAATACTTAATTCTCTGGATATTTATCTTGGCCTTTTATTGAAAGCGTATGCAATATTTTCCTTCCCCCAATTGTCAGGCACAGCCCCTCAGCTCCCTAGACTTTCGAAGATGGCAGATTACCAAGCAGGAATTGTCTTCTGGAAGCAGGGACAGAAACAAGATTTGTCATGATTTGTTGTGGTGGCTTGAACAGTACAGTCCACTTGCCCATGCCTTGCTCTTTGGGCAGCCTTCATCCCATGTATTCCAACTGTATTTGACACCTCACAGCCAGTTGGCATCCATGCATTACTCTCTCACTCTTTATTAGCTTGAGTGTATTAATTACAGGGTACAAGGTCATTTTGTATTTGCCTTATTAGTATTTGGGCTTAGTGATTGGCATTTTGGAACATTTTAGACTTAAGTATTGGCTTTGTCTCTTTTTCTTAGTCACAATGTGATATTAAGAGGAGGATGAAAACCAACAAAAGATGGATTGGGAAAATAAAACTCTTCATTTTTTTACATGTTAACATAGAAAGAGATTTATTTGTTTGCAGAGCAACTACTGCTTTTGTGAAACATCTTGTGTGTAAACCAATCATTAGAGTCTTACTAATCACCCATTAATTGATAAGATAATTACCACCACTCAAAAAATCAGCCTCTCCAATTCAGAATCAGATGTATCAATTAGGTATTTAAAACAGGTATCTATGAGGTCTGCCAAGTCACATTCTTCTTTCAGCAATCACCTTTGTTGGATATACTTGGTAATGCTATTGTCATCAAGTACAGATGTGCTAAATTCAGGTGATGGAAAATCCATTGTGTCAGTCATTAAATTTTTTCACTGGGCACTATTATCATTTGAAGATTGATGTTTTATTTCTTACCCCCAATTTGTCTTGTTCTAAATTTCAAATAACTGATTATTTTATACCTTTATCTACTAACAGTATTCCTCTGCTCTTTGAAGTCTTTTCCTGTGTACTATGTGAAGGCTGTGATCAAGTGATTGTGTAGTCTGTTTTGAGAAATTAAATAAATTAAGTACCTTTACTTTTTTATACTTTAATGTGGCTTTTTTAATTTCGTGTGGGTCAGTTCCATCTTCTGTCTTTTTTTCTTTTTTTTTTTTTTAATCTTTCAAGTTTTTCTGCCTCTCTTTATAAAGTATAAGGCTTAGCAAAGGTTTCCAGGAAAGGTCTCATTAATTCTATGTGTCATAATAATAATCTCTCTTCATTCTACCCCTGCTGCTTTTATGCCAAAGATTGCACCTGCTATCATAGCTCCTGTATCAGTCAGAAAGACATGGCTGGCTATTCTTGCCCTGCAGAATAAAATTAATAAAAAGAGCCAGGGGCTGAAATATTCACATAATTTAGGCAAAATAACAGTGACAGCTGTTAAATATGTATTATGGAAACATAGCAAGGCTATATTTTGTCTGGATCTCATGCGGGGTGGGGGAAGGGTGCTCACAGCCTGCTGAAGGTTTCAGGAGCATTGTGGGGCTGTGGCTACCTGTACAGTCAGTGGGAAAATGTTTCTGAAGCATTTTCTCAGCTCTACAACTGCTACTCAGCACATCACGGTAGAATCTACTTTTACTCTTGTACAGCGATCCTAGAACTGGTTAAACCTCCAGCTGCTGAATTCCTCACATTAGAAGTTGACTAACTTTAATCATCCCCCACCAAAGTCCAAGTTATGGTCCCTGATTCCACGGCAGCTTTTAATTTTCACAGAATCACAGAGTGAGTTGGGAAGGCACCTACAGGAATCATCTAGGCCCCCCCTCGCCCAAAGCAGGGTCACCTAGAGCAGGTTGCTCAGGGCTGTATCCAGTCAGGTTTTGAATATCTCCAAGAATGGAGCCAGCATAGCCCCTTTAGGGAATTTATTTCAGTGGCTGACCACCCTCACCATGAAAAAGATTTTTTTCTTATGTTTAAATGAAAATTTGTTTTATTTCATTTTATGTACATTTGTTATTCTTGTCACTGGGCATGACTGAGAAGGAACATAGAATTGTTCAAAATGGAAATGACCTTTATGATCATCGAGTCCAGCTGTTCTAACACTATCAAGTCCACCACTAAACCAGACCTTAAGCACCATATCTACATGTCTTTTACATACCTTCAGGGATGTTGTTACAATCTGATTAGCAAGAAGTGCCTCTGCCCAGATTAAGGTACAAGGAAGAGCGTATGTCAATGCTAACAATATGGATTTTATTTAAAATGCATATGAGGCAGAGAGATAGAAATAGAAAAGAGGGATGGGAGAAAGAGAAAGAGAGATCAAGAAGGAAATAGTTACCACTCATGGATCTGCTCTGTCCTCTTTGCTCGCCTGATCAGGTATTTATACACATTGGTTAAATCCCCTTATGCCTTCTCTTCTCCAGGCTGAACAGTCCTATTTCTCTCAGCCTCTCTCTGTATGATGGATGTTCCAGCCCCTAATTACCTGTGGGGCCTTTTGCTGGACTTGCTGCAGCGTGTTTGTGTCTTTCATGTTGGGTGGAGCCCAATACAGAATACAGCACTCCAGAAATGTCTCCCCATGATTAAGCAGATGCAAAGGATTACCTTCCTCAACCTCCTTGAGATGCTCTGTCTAATGCAGCCCAGAATGCTGCTAACAGACAACAAAACATCAGGGCCAAGAGCCCAGTTTTATTCCTTTCTGCCAGCTGCCACGTGAGAAGCCTATCATATATCTTCACCTGTTTTTTTCTTCTGGTACCAACATCCATATTCTCTGGGTGATAGATCAGTTCATCAAACGAGGCAGGAATTCCTCATCACACAGGCTTTGAAGCCCTCACTGCAGAGAGTTGTTCAAAATCTCCTTGATTGTTTTCCTTCTTTTTATATGCTCTGATTATTAGGTTGCTTTTTTATTTGGCAAAACCAAAGAGTTTTGGCCACCATCCTTTTTGCAAGTACATGGTCCTGTACTGCTAAGAGTTCATTTTTAAAAAAGATAAAACACCTAAATACTGAAATTCATTTGCCACCTTGAAAACTCTTTTTGCTTCAAGGTCAATGACGAGAGTTAGATACTTAACTTGGATGGATTGGATTTTCTTCTGCAGATCTTCAGAGGTACTGACCTCCTCTCGTTGTCTCCATGTGTCACTTAGGATGTCCATATGTGGATCATACAGGGTAAAGTGTTTGAAATGCTGGCAAAGCCAAATTTAGATTTCCAGGTGCCCTGAAAGTTTGCAGCAGCCAGTTGCAAGCGTGGACAGGCCATTTATTACTTAGATGGCAGTTATGGCCAAGGCTTCTGAGCTGTTAGTGTGACATGAGTCTGTTCACATCGAGCCCCTCAAGCGGACTCAGTGGTTAGAAAGAGTGAAACTGTAACCAACGGCTCTTGGTCCTTCTAGGATCACTGCTTTGCTAAAGTCAATCCACTCTGTATTTTAACAAAACATATTTCTCAATGCTTTGAAAGGAAATATCGGTATTCCTCTCTTCTGAAAAGATTAGAGAAGGGAAAGACTGAAACTGCAATTGAACTGCCTGGCCAGGTCTCCTCAGAGATGTAGGATATGATCTCTCCTCAGCTTCCCTTGTCCTCTGCTCCCCTAGAGTCTCTTGTTTTCTATTTGTGTTGGTCATCAGAGGTGGCAGACCTACCTCTTGGGAAAGCGAAGGCCGTTTGCTGGCTGCTTCCCACGATTCAGTCAGGTTGTGAGATGCAGTTTTGTGTTAATCTCAACAGAGACCTCTTAGTAGTTTCTGTTTCACTTTTAGCTTAAAATATCGACTCTAGGTCAAATTGGTACTGAGAGGGCAAACTCTTGTAAGCTAAATAAGTGTAATCAAAATCTTTCAAAATCAGCCCCTAAGAACATAGGTGTCTGCAGAAATGTGAATAAATATGAAAAGAAAGATGATTTTATAAGAGAAAAAGCAGAAAACAGCATTTTCACTCCTATACTTCTGCAAATTAATATCATGCTGTAACTTACTTTTCCTGTCAGTTTGGCAGGATGTACTTTTTCACCAATTTTATTCCTATGCTGAATCATTTCCCTAGTGTTTATAAATGACAACTCTCTATGTTGGTTCTCCTCCAGACATTGTATATAGTATTTGCCTGGTCATTAATAGTACTACCTGTCTCCCTTTCATTCTTAATAACATTCATTTTCCAGAAGAGACTGAATGAGCAAGTTCCACAAAAGCGAAAAAGGAATAGCAGATGTGAAACAGCAGGTTGGTCTTTTTTCCAGGAACATTTCCCAACCAGAAAAGCCTGTAGCAGCAGAGATAGGATGATCATTCTATCACAGTGCTCAGAATAAACTGGTTCAGATTTACCAGGCCTAAATATCATCTGAGAGGGTTTACTCTGTATTTCCTTACTGATTAGGTTGTGTGGCAGTTCTGGAGACAGATGATGGTAGGGTATGCAGCTGGGACTGAATGAAATCGAGCCCTGAATACCACAGTTGTACATTGCAACACTTAAAACAAAACAGATAACAGTACCTTGGCCTTGTTAGAGGAAATCCTGACTTAGATTCCTGATTTATTTTGAACCTTTAGCTATTGAAATTGTAAGCTTGGTCTCAGACTTGATCTCTCTTCAGAAATGAGTTCAGAGCAAGCAACACAACTGTCTGTAAAGATAGACTGTTTAAAAACAAGGAAAGGAAAAGTCACAGATATTTTCCCCACAATAATTTGTAATCCCACAAGTTTGTAGGAGAAATACACAGAAGTCAGTTCGTGCCTTCATTCAAAGTCACAGGGACCTCTGTTTCTAAAGACACTTCCAGAAATCTAGCAATGTCCAAGGTGACCACTCCAAAACAGCTGCTCTCTCACTGGGGGGGAGTCTGTGTTAGACACGCTGAGGTTAATTGAATGTGGCAACCCTTAAAATAAAAGATAGGCGCTATCTTTTGGTAAATTTTTCCACTTTTTGTCTTTGAATACACTTGATAATAAAACTTCAGACTCCTGTTTAGTTGTGGGGTTTTGTTTTTGGCTTTTTGTTTGAGAAGAAATGCAGTCGCCCATTTTTCAGGATAATTACAGATCATCACAATCTAACAGCTTTTCTTTACCTGCTGCTTGTTTTGGGCTGATGTGCCATGGCTTCTCATTTTCAATCTCTAATTTTTCTCAGCGTCTGACTTTCACTTAAAATTATGTTTAATTTTGTCCATGCTCCAATATAAATCAAAATGCTACTGCCTGAACGTGACTCAGAATCAAGGCCTTTTTGCACATTCAAATGAAATACCTTCTAACCTAAATAATAAATTGCAAAGTAGTTAATTCCATGAGTGTCCATAGAATTTGATTCAGGATTAAGAACATTTTTGTCTGCAGTTGTGAATATTTAATGTATGAAACAGGAATATGGTTTTTTTGTGAAATTTGAAGAAAAAGTGGCAAATCTTTTTGTTCATTCTATGTTGCATTCATGGGAATGACACTGTAATAGAAGAGCCTTGTGGGCAAGGTAACAGTTTTATGCATTTGCTTGAGTAATAAAATGATCCAGTTACATAGTTAGAGGGAATAAGTTGAAATTACTTGAAGAACAGAAGAAAATTTGGCTTGCGGTTAGGGCTTTGGCATTGGGCTCAAGAAGTCAACATTCAATCCCTGCCATGTTGAAAATGTGGTCTAGTAATTCAGCCTCTACTTGTTCCAGGTATTTTTAAGGATAACATAGCATTAATGTTATGTGAAAGCCTATAACATAGTTTCTCAGTTAAGAAACCTACTTGGAATAAAATTTGGGTTTAGATTTAACCTATTTCTTATTTGGTTGTGGAACAGGAAGAAAGCATTGGCCTTTTTCTGCTAGAAGCTGCATTTGTGAAAACACCTTTCCTGAAGGTTCATGTTCTGTACCCATTACTAAAGCAAGGCACACTAGGTTTATTTCTTTCCCCCCGAAATCTTATCATGGGCTGATCTGGCCAGCACTTGCATAATTCATGTTGGGTACACAGATCTCAATCTTTTCATGCACAGGGAGAATATGGTAGTGATTCTGAGATATTAGTTTCAGCTTTAATTTAATTTGGCTTGATTTTCAGTTGTTCTGAAGATCAAGGCAGATGTCTTTGACATTGGTAGCAAATGAGTAGCATGTCCTGGAGAGGAACCTTGCTTGTTACTGGTGTACTGCACATAGGGAAGATGGACAGCCACATCCACACATGGGATCCTGTTCATTTGATCTCTAATATACTGAATTACAGTCTGACTCCCACAAAACATAAAGGCAGGAAGGAATAGATGACAGCAAAGTATATGTTAACAATTGCATTTTTTACTGTTGTACTAGGGGAGATCAGATTCAGAGTTTCAGTAATATTTTAAAAAGTTAATATCTTGATGGACAATTTATTGGCTCATATTTCTGTTAAGACACATTTAAAAAGCATTCTATTTTTCAATAAAGTTGGTCTTTCATTGTGACATCTTGTACCTTCCTTTCACCTTAGCTCTCCTAAGTTTTCTAGCATATTGGTCATGGCAAGTAGCAGCATTAGTTGAGAAAACCATCCTGCATGGGAATCACTCCATCTCCAAACACATCCCTGCTTCACTAACTTGCTTGCAAAATTTCTATTACACTTTGCTTTTAAGTTTGAGGTTTAATTTTTAAAATCTTTTTTTTGCTCTGGTTAATATTCTGCAGCAACTTATGGGGCTATTATTTAAAATAAATCATAGTGTTATGCAAAATATTCTGCCACTATAGTAAGTCTCGTAAATTTTTTTTTTAAATGGATAGATTAAAAACCCCACCGTTCCAGTATCACTGAGTGGCTATTCCATGTTCAAAATACATATTGTGATGAACACTGCTTAAACCATTGCTGCTGTCTTGCCGTAGAATAAAAATTTCTGTCATGGTAAAAAAAAATATAGCTACAGGCAAGAGCATAAAAATTCTTGTAATGCCTAAGCCTCGGAAGAAGAAAGAACATTTGCTCAACAAAATAAAAGTCTTCTGTAGGAAAAGATGGGACAGATTTACTGCAAATGGAAAGCATAAAGGATCACTAGAATCAATGTATCCTCCTCAGCTTTCTGTTATTTTTAATGGTTTACCTAATACTATTGAGAATTGAATTTTCAGGTGTGGATATGATACTAATGCAGGAAATACAGCAAATAAGGAAGAACAATGAGGCTCGACACAGAGGACTTAAATCATTTAAATGCCTTGTTCTAAGAGACGATGTAAAACAGCAAAGAATGCAATGAGGTAACAAACAGAATGTCACTGCAGCGTGTTCCTAGGAGTTTGTAATAAATCTGGGGAGTTATTATGGAGATACTCCCCATGGCCTTCAACCCACTGTGCTTCTGTATTGGAGAAGGCAACCAGAATTGCCAGGAGTACAATATAAATCAGGAAAGATAGTATTATTGTAGATAAAGTAGTTAGACTGCACCTAGAGCGCTATAAACAACACTGAACATCACACCTAAGAAAAGACCTAAGTGCCCATGGGGGTGCAATAGGGAGCAGACAGATTCAGTCTCAAAGGCATTTGCCTGAGGAGCTGGCATGTTTTTAGTGAGTGAGATAAGATTTTGTGCTGATATAGCAGAGATTCTCCAAACTGTGAAAGGGATTAATGGAAAAGGCTTAGGCAAGTAAGCCAGGCATGCATCAGCTAAGCAGAGATTTTCCAAAGCATTGTGGGGTTTTGGGCAAGCATCCAATGTTCTACTTTTGCCCATCTTTAGAACTCCTAGCTACTTTAGGAACTCACTGCAGCAGATGGCTGCTCCCAGTCATTGGACTGTGAAATAGGGAATTCACTCCACTGGTCAGTGTTTGTTGGAGGAGCTTGTTGGAGGTAGAGTGAAGTGCATTGTGTGGTTCCCTGAGCTTGTAATTCACCAGCGTCTCCTGAGGAGGAACTTCTCTGTGACATCTGATCTGTTGGATAGGAACAGCATCCTGGCTGGCCATTTTAATGCAGCCTATCTACCAGACAGCCTTTGAAGTTGGTCAAGGGCAGGTCAGTAGTCTATCCTCCTGGGAAAAAAGTGGAAGGCTATAGGTATTGTGGAGATGGTCAGTGGTTGTCTACATTTCGTTTTTCATCTTCTCCATGATATAACACTGACATCATGCAGAAAGGATGGCCCAAGATCTTTCCCAGAGCTGGATAGATTAGATTCATCTATCATATGGGCAGATAAGGTGCATAAACACCATGAAGTTCAACCAGGACTCTGGATGAGAGAAGCACAGATGTGATGTCAAGCTTGGAGGCATCAAAGTGCTCTCAGGACCATGCAAGACCAAAAAGTGTAATTTACACGTATATATTTTTGACAGAATTATGCCAGGAGGCGTTGAAGTTCATCAGGAGTTATTCTAGGTAGGAATAATAATAAAAATGTGAAATGTGAATACCAGAGTTCATCCCAACCTTCTTGGTGTTAACCTCTTAATGTTCCAGTTGTGCGACAGAAATATATGGAGCTGCAAGGACAGCAATGATGCTGAGGAACCTTGCCATGATCAGGACATAAACTTTGAAGAGGCACTTCATGTTCTAAACCTATGTCAGAACATGAGATATGAGACATTTTTGACCAACACCACTCCCAGAATATGTAGGCTCACCACATAGTAGATAATTATCTTCTTGAAATTATTTACAGTTATTTGTAGAGGAAGAGATGGTCTGACCTTCCTTAATTTAAATTTGAGCTGTGAATTCAATCATTGTTGTAGCTTTGTGCCAAACACTGTCATCAGTTGTGTCTAATTCAAGCAAGAAAATGAATTTTTTAGCTACACACTTCTTCGTACCCTGTACTCACCCTGTACATGTGAAAGACACAGGGTGCTGCACCTTGGGTCATCTGAAGACTTTGGCCTTCCACTAACCTGGATACATTGGCTGAACACTGCTGCAGAAAGACCCTGCCATGTGAGGCATTTGCACACCATGGTTGCCTGTGACTGCAAAAACATGAATCTGATGATCTTTTCAGTTCTGTGTGCCACATTTTCATCCCCTCACTCCCCCACCTACCTCCAGGATTATTGCCTGAGGAACAGTACAAGAGCTTGCAAAGTGATGGTGCAGAGAGTTCTTTGTAATAGGAGTGTGAGAAAAAGGAAGTTTCAGTACTGATAAGGGTTGTTTTCCCTGTGTAAAGTGGATGTTGCAGTCATGGTGGTTCTCAATAAGCTGATGATAATGATGGGTATGTATATGGAGCTTTTGCTATCCAGCAGCAATTTAAAAAATTGGGGCTTGAATGTATCAAAATAAGAGTAAAAATATTGTTTTCTGAATCTTTGCTAATTTTCATCTGCACACTAACACAGGTAAGAATGATGGCCTCTGCCGTACAGATGACATAAAAATTCTCTTCAGCGAGAGATGACTTAGTGTGTGCACTGCCATTTAGAGTGTGAAAGTTCTTGATCCTTGATATACCTATTGCTTAAAGGATTTTCATCTCAGAGCTTTGAAAGAAATTACTATGAAGGAGAGAAACATTCAGACTTGCTTTAAATTAGAGATGTTGGGGCTGGCAGCAGTCCAAAGCATAGTTTAATTCACACTGAGAGGCACTTTGTATAGAAATAGTCTGCTGCAGGTGCCTAAGATAGCTTATTTAAAGCTGTTCTGTGCTAGTTTTGCAGGGCTGTGCTGGTGAAGACATCCCTTTAGGGCTAAGCTCTCACTGACTTACCTTATGGGAGAGGAAAAGTTTGGAGTTCCTTCTCAGCTCTTGGTAAGCACAAACCTGGATTAAAAACTTGTATCTGAGATGGTTCCTCAGCAGAATCACAGGATCTCCAAGGCAAAGGCAAATAAAATGGGACAGGAAACATAATAACAGGATCTGTGGCTCTCAGTCACTCTCTTGCTAGTGGATTGGTTTGGTGGTACAGATAAGTCATGCCTCTCCACCGTAGGGTCACAAATGTCTCTGCTCTCCTTATTACGAATCTCACTGCCAGGCACATTCGTTGCTTTCACCATGTATCTCTTTCTACAGCATGCTAAATGTAAGTGATGTCAGAAAAAATACTGTTCCAAAAGTTAAAGGGTCAGATCATCTGGACACATGTTCCCATGTTTGTTTTTACAGGAAGGAAATCTTTAGCTCTGTGGCTGAATGACTGGAGTAGCACCTGATTTTAGTAAAAAAGTCCAGCCCTGAAAATAGTATTTTAAAAATCCGACAGAGAAATACACATAGAAGGAAGAACCTGATCAACACAAACCTTGGGCTCCTATATTTCTGTATGATAGAAATCCACTAAAAGTAATTCAAGATCTGTGTTTTTATTACTATAAAGCAAAATAATACTATACAAAAGTCAAGCAAATGCTTAATATATATATCATAAAAATGAGTTACATAAATCTGTACACAATAGGATTGCTTGACAGGCAATTTGCAATCTTAGACATAAAAGTCATATAACGTCTAAATGATATATATATATTTTAAAAGCATCGGGCTAAGATTAAAAAACTTCTAAGGTAATTAGTGTTTGTGTTCTGTTAAAGACTGCTAAGCAATTATTTCCTCTAAAAAATATTCTCATGCTTTAAATAAAGTGCCATTACTGATCTGTGCGGTGACAGAAGTTGTTTTCAGGTTTATTAGAACTACATTTTCATCTAACAGTAGAGATTTTATTTGATATTTTGAGGCCAGAAAATTTGGTCTGGAAAAGTCTGATACTTCAGTGTAATCTGACATGAATCTCTTATGGGATAAACAGATCTATCATTAGTTCACTCTGATACTCTTACCCTTAAAGCAAAATAACATACAGGAAGAAAAACAGGTAGAGAGCTATAGCATTAACTTTCTGCTATAGCAGTCATATTCTTTATATTATTACTAAACATGGAAGAAGCATCGAATAAACCATATTAAATTGATTGTCAGGATACATTGAACAGTTTATGATAACAGTGAGCATGGCAAGATCTCAGAGACAAAATTTCTTGCCTGCATCAACTTTTCTCTCAGGTTTGTAAAGATCCACAGATATCTGGGAGCTTTTCCAGATTCTTAATCTTACTGAGATGCAGTCCTGCTGCCAGACTGAGGATAGATGGAAAAATAAACTCTCTGCAGGAAATGGAATAATAGAGAATTCTTATTGATTATGTTAGATTAGGTTTTAGGGCAGAAATCAACTGCAGGACATGACAGACAGTGGGCAATATCAGTCAGCATGACTATGGGAGAAATCGGTTCTCCCTGTTACAGAAGTCTCAAATTTTGCTTATATGGTCTGAGACAATTTACAAATGGAACATAAATCCAGAAATGCACCTATATGCAATTGCAATGTGCCATCTCATTCATTCGCCTACAAGAGACAATAGGATTTTCTTGGGCCATGAGACACATAGACAAGTCACCAAGTGTGAAAGCTGAAAGGTCACAACTACGTGACAGAACCAAAGGGAGATGTTTGTGGGAGCAGAGCACATCATATCATCATTTGATGATGATGATGATCACGATCATGATGATGATGACCTTCTTCTGCCGCTGCTTTGAAGGATAAATGTAACTCTGTGGTAGAGAAGTGTGGTCAGGCTGATCCCAGCAACTACCTCCTTCCTGCAGTCCAGGGTGTGGGATGGTCCTGCAGGGGTCTTCTGCACTAGCCTCATGTTGCAGAAGAAAGGTAAGATACTCTTGAAGAAGCAGAGGGCTGTATGCAGCATGGCATATAAGCTGGCTTTGAAATAATAGAATCATATAAGAGTTTGGGTTGGAAGGGACCTTAAAGATCATCTAGTCCAACCCCTTTGCCATGAGCGGGTTCATCTTCAATTAGATCAGCTTGCTCAGAGCCCTGTTAAGTCTCTGAGCAGTGAAGAGTGAAAGTTATGTTATATTTCCAGTAGTTTGCGTTTATAAAAACATGAATTGTCCACATATTTAAAACATACTTTCTAAACTTTGAATTAATGCCTAATAAATGTGATAAATACTTGTGGAGTTATTGCTGAAATGCCTTCAAGTTATGGAATAAAATGTTTTGGGAGCTTATTAAATTGGACTGTAACACTTGTTTAATATATTTATGAAGGCTGTATTGATTGTGAGGTGTTTGTCTTAGAATCAAATGTTCATAACTTCAAAATGCAAGATGTTTTGAGTATTTTTAATGTTTCATTAATCTTTACTCTGACTACTTTGGAAATTTGAGTTTATGGATTGTTCTTTTAAGTTAAAAATGGTTCAGAATTTAGCTTCTTGAACTAGGATTCTTTAAACAGTATTTGTACATTATTTTTTCCAAAATGCAATATGCCAGACACTGGGGAAATGGAATTGATTTCATAATGGATAAGGCTTCTGAAAAGAGCAAAATAATATACACTAAAGTGTACCCCAGTGGCATCAGAGTAGGGCTTGGATTGTAGCACTTTTATACAAACTAATTAACGTCTCATCCAACTCAGCTGGTCTGTCTATAGGATTAAGGTACTTCTAAAAGTCGGTAAAGTGAATCATAACAATAAAAGATAGTTAGATATGTCCTTACATGAGTTATCACTGAATAAATTTGAGAGTTTCTTAAAATTACTCAGTGACATTTCCCAGCTGCTGATCTTATGTCCTGTATTTCTTCTTAAGCTGCTGTAAGATATATTGCAAGAGGAATGAGTTCTGTGCTATGGACTGTACAGAATGCTAATTAGTTGTCATTAATTGATTTTTACTTTTGCTTGGGCTGAAACTATTCCACTTAGTGTGAAAGTCTGCAGTCTTACTACTGACATTAAATAAAGAAAGGAAGAAGAGGGCTGGTTTTAATGTGCCAACTTTAAAGTAAGAGTACCTTTATAGCAATTAGACTTCAGTGACTATACAATTCTTCTCCTTTCTTGCCCTACCCCTGGGACCACTTAATGCCCTGTAGGAAGAGAATCTTGGCTGGTCTGTTACTCATTAAGGCAGTTTGACAGAGCTTTAAGGCTACATTTACAGCATCTTAGAATCCCACGATGCTGTCAGATCAATGTAAAACAGGGCATTGGGAACTACAGTGCCAAAACTGTGCTTCTTGTGGATAGTTTGAGTTTGTGGACCATTGCCCCACTTTTTACAGAAGGAAAACTAGGATACAGAAAAGTGATTTTTTTTTTGCTCTAGCTCAAGGCAGATGCTGAAGAAAATGCCAAATGGCTACAAAGGAGTCTAGGGTGGTGTTTTGTAAGTCATACTGGTTTTTCAGCAAAAGCTGAGCTCTCTCTGTTGACGTGTAACCCACACCTAGATCTAACTACTTAAGGATATTTCCATAGCAATATGGAACACTTGAGAAACCAAGCAACTTTCAAGAAAACGAGAATTTTTTTGCCACTCTTCTACTAGTAGTTTTTATCATCTTGGGCATGTCTTTCTTTCAGTTTCCCCAAATGCACATGTTGTTCTGATTACATATGTTATTTTTACAAGCACCTTGAAAGAAGGGATGCCTTATTCATTGGCAAAGCCTCAGGCATGGGAAAAACTGGAGCTGCCCAAGGCTGACTGCAGGAAAGATAAATGGAATCACATCTAAGTCTGTTTTATAAACTCTGTTTGAACAGGAAAAATAGAAGTGGTCTCTGGGGTTCCAGATTTGTGGAATATTTGTTCCTATAGCCAGGAAAGCAAATTTATAAAAACAGTACACAGCAGGAGAAATGCAGGCACATGGGAGAACACAAGAACTGGATATGGGTTAAAGCATAACACAATTAGTTCTATACATGTTTTGTTTTTCTGGGAATATGATTATATTAATATCAAAGATTTGACATAATCACTCACAAGTAGTGGCTTGTTTATGGACATGTACTGAGAAGCAGCATGTGCTTGTAAAATACAGGGTGGAATTCTGACATGACTCTCAGATCTGTGAATTTCATTTCTTGCAGAATGGCATGACTACTATAAAATATATATAAAGAGAAACATATACATAAATACATAAACACATTTTGTTTTTATCTCAGAGAAAGAAATGATGACTAAGGAGAAATCTCACTACAAATTCTTTGTTGCTGGAAATTTCTGCTGCTGGAGTGGTTTTCTTTTCAGAAAGCACACGAAAAGTTATTTATCACCATGGCAATCTTTATCTTGATTGACACCAGGAGCACACACTGCTATAATTTAGAATAGATTCTCTGCCAACTTGAACTGCCATAGCACCACTTAAGCCAATAGGTTTATGAGAGTATATCTATTCTGAAATTCTTTACACATCTGCAGGATCAAGAAGTCAGATTACTAATCACAATTTGAAAACTCGCAAGACTGTATTGCAGGAAGAATAGTTTGAAACAGCTTGGCCCACTGGAAAGATGAAGCAGAAGAAACTGATTCTGCTGAAAGGCGTTTTCAAATAATTTCACAATATACTAAGCCAGGAAAAAAAAGCCAGAGCTATTCAGAGTTCCATGTTCAGAGGTGGCGTGTTTCGGAGCAGTGTAGTTATATTTCTTCTTTCTATCACTGTAGTATAACCTCAGCCAGCACATTGTGTTCAGTCTGGAACATATAACTGCCAGATAGATCCTGATGAATTTGGGCTTGTTTTCAGATGAAAACCAAAAATGACTAAAGAACTGAAGATATTTTTAACATGTTGTTAAAGTAGCCAGATGTTTCATCTTGCAAGGAGAGACTTTACCAGGCTCAAGATGGACAGGTATAAATCTGAAGGACTGAAAGCAAATGGTGTTAAGAGGGAAGTAAAATGAAGAGTACATGGGCAGATCAAGAGCTGAAAGAAAGCCTAATAAGACACGTAAACAGAACAAGGCACTAAGGTCTAATTCCATGCAATTATTCAGGCCTCCAAGTCTCACAGGATTCAGTTTGATATTTGCTATCTAAATACCTTCATGGTTTCCCAGCAAGACTTGCCAAGCCACACAACAGTTGATGCATTTGTGTATCAGAGCTGTAGCGTGGGTTAACGTGTTGCAGACCATGAAAGCTGACAGCATGTTGTCATGGGTCAATCTAGGAGCAGGTCGTGGCAGTGTAAAAAGTCAAAACCAATGGGGCAGGTGGTAGGATTGGTGACCAGCAGCTTGTTTGCTGTCACTGGTGGCACCGCCTTCTTCTGGCAAGGTGTAATGTTGTTCCTAGTTCAGTATGATGAAATGCAGGCTTTTTATCAATTGTGAGTTGAATAAGTCCCTCTGTGAATGAATCTGGATCCAATGATCCTGAAAAGGATCTTGTGATAAAAAACAGTTGCAAATTAAGTGTAGCATGTAACAAACAACCCTGGGTCGGAGGGTGTCAAGAAGAATTGCACATATGTTCAGAAGGGGCTGAGTGTTGAAGACTTAGTAGAAAGTGGTTAATTTAACATCTACACCTAGTTTGATTAAGGTTTCCTGAAAAGAAGCCAGCATTGAATTTTGCATTTGAGTGACACATTCAGAATGTGGTTTGCTCTTTTAGAGTCATAGAACCCCTGAGTCACAGGATATACTGGGTTGGAAGGGACCCACAAGTACCATTGAGTCGAACTCCTGACTTTGCCCAGGACCATCCCAAAAATCAGACCTGTACCTGAGAGCATTGTCCAAACACTTCTTGAACTCTGTCAAGTTGATGCTGTGACCACTTCCCTGGGGAGCCTTTTTCAGTGCCCAAATACTCTGGGTGAAGAATTTTTTTATAATATCCAACCTTAACCCCCTTGACACAACCTCACACCATTCCCTTGGATCTTGCCACAAATGACCACAGAGAAGAGATCAGCGTCCGCCCCTCTTCTTCCCCTCATGAAGAAGATGTAGACTGTGATGCATATTCTTCTCTTTTACTGGCTAAACATGATGAGTGAGCTCAGCTGCTTCTTTTATGGCTTCCCCTGTAGACCCTTCACCATCATGATGACCTTCCTTTGGATGCTCTACAATACCTTTAGATCTTTCTTATACTGTGGCACCTGACACAGGGCTAGATGTGAGGCTGCCCCAGCGCAGAGCAGAGTGGGACAGTCACTTGACTTTGACTGGCCAGCTGCTCCTCACAATGCTGTGAGATTGTGGAGCACTGACACATCCCAAATTTTTCTTGGCAGTGGAAGGTCACTAAGCGGAATGATTTGTGACACTGATTTAGTTGACTGACAATGTTACTTAGAGCAGTTTTCAGCAACCCTGGCTGTTAAAGGGGTATATGATAGTAAGGAAACAGAAAAACTTGGATACTGACCAAGGTTTTTAGTATCTACCAAGAGGATCAAACATGATACTTTATCTGCAGAAAAGATGATGGGCAGACCTTTCTACGTTCTGATTTCTATACCTTACTGACTTCTTGAAATTGATTTATAGTCCGGTAACAGCCAGGCAGGGAACATCCTGCTTTCCAACAGAAGCTCTGAAGAATTTCAATGACAATGGGATGACACTAAGTTACCAACTCCTCATTTCCTTTCTGCTGGCTTGCTTACAAGTTGTTTTCTGACCGGTGTTGACAGCTCCTTCTCTTTAGCAAACCTTTTAGAAACACATCATCAAATTATTTCTCTCAATTCTCACCACAGGTTTTGGTCCTGCCTGCTGCATCACTCACCTACTGTTAAACATTTTATTTCTTTGCTGCCAAGTAAGAGGTTGTAGTGATGGACATTTGAGGACACTATGGTGCCTTTATCTGGATGTCTTGCCCTTGTTTATTCTTCCAAATGTTTTTCTTCTGTTATTTTTCTCCTTCCCACTGCTCAATGTGATATAGTATTGGAAATAAGGGAGAGAGAGGATGCAGATATGAAGGTGTTTGTCAGTATAATTTAAACCAAAGGTTGGTATCTAGTAAGCAGCTATATTGAAAAGACTTTTTTTCCAGTAATTTCTAGTGGGGTGGTGTGTTATGAACCAAACAGAAACTGTGAGATGAACACATAGTTTAATTCCAGATAATATATTGTTTACAGTCCCTTCCTTCAACCACTATTTTTTGTCCTTACATTTAGCAAGACATTTAAAAAGTTTATAGCATCCACAATGCAAAACGACAATCATGTAGTTTTTGCATGCATAGGCTTTTCATGGGGCCTTGAAATAACTTTATGCAAGAAAACGAAAACATACTATGGGGTGAGTTATATGATAAAATGGAAAACAAGCATTTGGTGCAGGGGTGAGTAGAGTTGAGGTTACAGTGAAATACAGTATGCACTTTCCAGAAGGAATAGAGTTTTAAAATAAAAAGAAAGGATGGAAATATTATGTTTTCCTCTGCAGTAATACAGTTTGGTTGCTGAAGACTCAGTGTAATTTGGTAAACTGTAAATTATGTGTTGTTTTAAGCCAATAGATCAGTCAAATGCATATTTCTAGAAGGATATCTTTCTCACAGTGCTGTTTATATTACCAGTGTTGCAGGGAAAAAAAAGCAACCACCCCTGTTATAGACCCATAAAATAATGGTCAGCTGTATTTTAAAGTTATTTGGCTGTTTATTAATGAATAAAAGAGTAAAGGCTCTCCCTCTTTCTCACCAAAACCAAATTACTCTATTGTAGTCCTTCACCTTCTTCACTGCATTAGCTGTACAAGCCTAAAGCAAGCAGATGTCTCCTGGACTCAGGACCCCATAGACCTCATTTATTTTATGAAGCCCCTGGAGGAACATTGAGCTGAGGGCACTAAGCATGCTGCAGGGGTCCTTCACGCTGTTTTTTCTTATTTCCGAAGGCTGTCAGAGTTGCATGCAGGAGAATCTTGCCAATGTAAGTGAAAAGAACCATGGCTTTGTGTTCCAATGGGAGAGGCAGATGGCCGCGGGATAAGCCTGTGAAGATTTTTACACCACAATTGGTAAGTGTTTAGAAAGTCTCTGTTCCCCTGTCCTGTCCTTACAAAGGAGAGTCACTTGTCCTTTCCAGAAGGAAGAAGCCGTGCAAAGAGGGGTCTAGCAGGACTCACTGTGGATGCAGGCTCAAGTATTCATTCTGCAGACTCACTTCTCAGGGCTGAAAACAATATTGTGAGTAAAAAAGCCCTGCTCCAGCACAGGTAAAATATAAAGACAGTGCTGAGAAATTGCTGCTCAGTTGAGTGATTTACTGTATTATTCGCACAGGAACAGGCAACAAACCATCACAAACCAAACTTTCAGAAAAACAGATTACAGTAAATTGTTCTTTATAAGGATGGGACTAATATTCCCTATGTGTTTGATTTATACACCGGTAACTGAAACTTTATTAAAGGAAATACTGATGAAAAAAGAGGAAGAATTCTTGCAGTGTCATCCAAAGCATTTATGTTAGAGGGCTCTCCAGGGAATGGAGTATGATAGAAAAGTTCATGCCTGGAAAGCCTTTCTCAGGGCTTTGCTGCTCTCAGTGACTTGTACAGGACACTGCAAAGAAAATTTGTGATCTGCCTGTTCCCTACCCAAACTCTGTCCTGTCCTTTTTTTTCTGACCCACTGTTGGAGAAACCTGGGAAGCTCCCGCCTTCCTAGAGAGCTTCCCTGACTGGCTGGCTTCCCTCCTGCCTTTTCATCGAAGCACTGTGCCTGCAGGCTGTTCCTCAGCACAGGAAATGCTGCTGAGCTTTGGCTACTGGGATGATCCAGCCAGTCAGCCTCAGCAACTGCTTTACGGTCAGTTCAGGAATCCTGTCAACAAATGATGTTCCTCTGGTCCGTCTAAACTTTGTTTCCATTCCTGCTGTTCTAATGAGAATTTGGCCTGGGATCTATGGGGAACATATTCTCTACCTGTGGAAAAAATTACTGTTAGTTTAATACATATCATAACTGAATAATCAAAATTCAGCAAACACTCCTACTAATCACGGTGATATTGCTGTTTAGGGTTCATGATAACACAGAAAAAGCCTCACGCACTCAGAGTATTTGTAAAAAATAGCCTTTAACTAACACCTGTCCCAGAGAAGGGGTTGGAGGCGCACAAGGACTTGCAAGGGGGAGGAGGAGGGGACAGAGCTGAGACAGCAGATCCCAAATGACCCAAGAGATATTCAATACCATATGGCATCATGCTCAGCAAGAAGCTAGGGAGGTGGTTGGCCAGGGACCACTGCTTGGGGGTTATTTATTTAAGTTAATAAATTCTCCTTGTCTCAGCCCATGAGTCTACTTGCTTTTACAGTTCCAGTTTTGTTCCCTCTATCCCGCTTGGGGACGGGGAATAAGTGAAAAGCTCTGTGGTGCTGAGTTGCTGGCTGGGGTTAAGCCACAATATGAGCTTCTGCGCTATAAGTACTTTGACTTGAGAGCTGAACATATATTACACTTTGGGGCAATGATCTGTCTGTCATGGATCACTGTCAACCATTACATTTTTGAAGTGAAAAATGAAGTGCGATTGAAAAGATTTGTTTTTCCTTCCAACTCATTTGTACCTCTCCTATTCAGATTAAAGAATTTCAGTAGCGAGCTGGGAAATATGTTCCTGCAGCTACAGTGTCACATTGAAATAGTGTCCTCTCAATAAGGTTTATTTGCTCACTATTGAGCGGTGTGGGGTTTTTTTGTTAAATCAGAATTAGAACAGTGACTGTCTCCTGCAATATCACAGATAAAGCTGAACTTTAGAAGGACCCCCATGTAAGATGGGTCCTTAGGGATGATAATACGCCTTTCATGTCACAACCTAGCTGTGGGAAGCATTGATACATGACAACATGTGGAAGGTGCAAGACAAATGTTATAGGAAACTTTAAAAGAAAGGAGACAAAGCAGGAGAGGACATATAAATTTATTTTTTCTTTCTGTGGAAAATGGAAGGAGTGTAGTGTCCTGTTGTGGGCAATGCACTACACACCAGTGGCTCTCATGGGCTCCTTTACAGGTTTTATCATTTCAATCATGTGTCAAGAATTGAAACCTGGCTCCTGATGGAGGCACCTCAGTTTGGGGCTTCAGTACATTTCAATACATTTCAGCAATGTCTGACACCTCCCTATGTGGATGGTGGATAGGACACATGCCCTTTTGGACACGCCACCTTGAATATCAGCTGGAGACCATGAATGATATCCCAAAGTCTTCAAGAGAGCACAGGGCACATGGCAGTGGCCCTGATCATCTCCTACAGCAGGTGGTTCTTCATTGTCCCAGTCCCTGCCTTTGCTGTCTGCAAAGGACCTTCCGGAGGCCAGAGACAATGGCTAAAGGAAAATGCAACAGATGCGGCAGCACCTACCTTCTACATCTTCCCCTGATTTTATTCTCCTGCACCACTCAGCTTGCCAAATACAGAGATGTTACAGTATTGAAAATATACCTTCTGATTTAATAAGATTTTAATAACACCATTTATTAAAATGTAGACCAGACTCTGAGAGAATAATCAATATAGATCCAATAGTTTCTCTTGATTAGCAGTGGCTAGCAAGTCTTGGAAATTATTTACAAACTTCTTTTTCAAAAACATACACTTTTTTGTCTTGTTTTATTCTTTTCTTGGCATTGATAAGAATATTCTCAGCAGAGTAGAAATTGATGTAATAAATGACTACACACAATGTGCTGTCAAATGCACAATGTAACAAACTGCAGGAAATAAAGGACATTCTTCTTTCACCTATAGTAATTTTAGGAGTAGCTTGTAGCTATAACAGACACTAGGTTTTCAGGGAGAAATGAGATTTTCATTTCCATGGTGCCTCTTCAATTTCTAGAGCTAAGCTTTCAATATTTTTTCCCTGCACTTGTTTTAAATATAGAGCATTTAATGATAGCTCAAAAAATTGTATTTGCTTTTACATGATTTATTTATTTATGAATTATTTGATAAGTTATACAAAAAAGACAGTGTATACTTTTATTACCCATATTAAGTATGCTCAGACTGTACTAAGCAATTCATAAAATATACAATATATCTTATATGACTGCAGTAATTCATAAAGCCATTGCGAGTTTCCCAGAAACGTAAGGGCATGGGGAAAACCAAACCATCTTGAGCAAACTCCATAAACAGGATGTTCAAACTGATGAGTTTAAATATTAAGGAGGCTTAAATTCAGAGAGACAACATGATGGAATAGCTTGTTAAGCATGCTTAAAGCAGCTTTTACTTCACTTTTTTATTTTGGTACATTTTTTTATGTCTTGTTTCCACCAGCAATAAAACATGTCCTCCTCATTCTGTTGATGAGATTGTGCTGATGGAGAGAAGCAGGGACCAGTTTGAAGGAGAAAATATTCTGTTTTAAACTGAACTTGTGCTGCTGATCTGGTACAAAATCCAAACTTGAGAGCAGGGCTCTTGGGCTCTGACTCCCCACACAACAGAGCACTTGCATTTGATATTAATTTCTATGGGATTTATTGGTCTGCAGAATTTCACAGAATCACAGAAGAGTTGGGTTGGAAGGGGCCTCTGGAGATCATCCAGTCCAACCTCCCTGCCAAGGCAGAGTCACCTTGAGCAGGTGACACAAGAATCTCTCCAGGTGGATTCCGAATGTCTCCAGAGAGGGAGACCCCACTACCTCCCTGGCCAGCCCGATCCACTGCTCTGCCACCCTCAGTGTACAGAAGTTCTTCCTCATGCGGAGGTGAAACTTCATGAGTTTTAGTATGGCCACTGCTCCTCGTCCTGTCGCTGGGCACCACCAGAAAGAGCCTGGCACCATCCTCTTGGCACCTGCCTTGGAGATATTTATATGCATTGATGAGATCCCCTCTCAGTCTTCTCCAGGCCCAGCTCCCTCAGTCTTTCCTCATAAGAGATGCTCCAGACCCTCATCATCTTTGTTGCCTTCTGCTGGACCCTCTCCAGGAGCTCCTTCTCTCTCATGTACTGAGTAGCCCAGCACTGGACATGGCACTCTGGATGTGGCCTCATCAGGGCCAAGTAAAGGGAAAGGATCACCTCCCTTGCCCTGCTGGCCACACTCTTCCCAGTGCCTTCAAGGACACTGCTGGCCCTCCTGGCTGCAAGGGCACACTGACAGCTCTAGAACGTCAGCCCCCAGCCTGTGATAGTACTTGGGGTTATTCCTGCCCAGGTGCAGGACCCTACACTTGCACATGTTGAACCTCATTAGGTTTCTCTCCACCCAGCTTCCTAGCAAATCAAGGTCCCACTGGATGGCAGCACAGTCTTCAGATGTACCAGCCACTCCCCTCAGTTTAGAGTCATTAGCAAACTTGCTGAGGCTATATCCTATCCTTTCATCCAGGGATATTCGTATTTCTAACAGCTATTTCTCATCATTCAACCTAATCCCCAGGGCTGTCAATATGGTCATATTAGTTTCAGAACATCCTGGGATGTTTTTTTGCTTGTGCGGAACTTAGTTCTTGCAGCCTGCCTATCCACTATTATTAGGGCAGAGAAAAACATACACACCCCTATCACCTGCAAAGTGTTAATGCTAAAGCGTGGCACCAATCATTGTGCTGTATAAGCAATCTTCGCTCTTCTATTGTGAAAGGAAAGTCAGTTCCCATTAAAACCCGGGTTTCCAGATGAACTGAGATTACTATTGCTGCAGGAGATGCACTGCTGAACAAGAGCTCCTGTCTTCTTCACTCTTAGCTCTGAGCTGAGATACTGAGTCTTCTGAAGTCTGCTTCCATTTTGAAATGTATTTTATTGTCTTTCATGTTCACACACTGAGGAGTTAAAAGGGCTTTTTTATGATAGAAAGGCATAAGTGTGAGGGAGTTCCATTACAAGAAGCCACCACTGAGCAATTAGACATCCTGCATTTCTTCTCAAGGTCTGAGTTCTTAATGCTGAGGTCTCAATACTGATTCTGATAATCTGGGAAGTGCATAAAATCAACCGAAGGAGCTAGAGAAGCTCACTTTGAGACAGACATTTTTCGTCTTACAGCATTGCTACTTAACACAGCAGGTCTAAAAGCAGTATAAACCAGGGTTCTGTAGATAAACTGCAGATAGATGGTAGAGGACTGGGCAATTTGAAGAGTGTGAATGTTTCCATTGTTCATGTCTTGGGAGCACAAAACTGCCCATAACCTTGATGGAATGGTTATGGTTGACATATCTGTCATAGTGTAGAGCATCCAAAACATTAAGGTCAAGATAACAAGAAAACATCACAACCCAGCTAGCCTCACAGCTGATAGATTGTCTAATTATCTCAGTCCTGGGATGAATAAAAACTAGACCCATTCCCAGGAGATCCTTTGTAGGAGCTAGGCTGACAAAGGTTTAGTCAAGTATGGCAACACTAGCAAAGATCTAATAAGATCAATGTGTTGGAAAAAAAAAGAAGAAACAACAAAACCCTAATGACTACAAAGCCTCTCTGCTCTGTCCTTAGAAACACTGTGTATTTGTCAGGTACTTAGGAATAGAAGAAGATAGAAGTCTTTATGTACTGCCACCACTGGTAACTCATCAAACGTGAAGAAAAATGGCTGGTGCCTTTGACAGTTGTTTCTCACAAGTATCCAGGATCTGGGCTGGACTGATTACATTCATGACTCAAAAATAAAAAATGATGTGCTGGAATTAAACTGCCTAATAGGCAGCAGAGATTATGGTGAATTGATGCCATCCAGGCAGGAGTTTTCTCAATCAATCAAACAGAAAGTAAAGAGAGGAAGAAAAAAATCCAGTGCCCACTGACTGTTAGAATGGAAAGTAGCATTAAGTATGCAACTGCCAGAGTGGCTTCATTAAGAAGAACATTTTCTCCAAATCCTGACTCAGGCTGAACTTGGAAATAATGTTTAGAGATGGATTATTCGTTTTAATTTTCTCCTTTGCAGACAGTGACAAAAATGAGAGCGAAAGGAAATAATTTCTCCCAACCAGTCTGTCAAGGGTATTTTCCTTGGGGACCATGATACCTTCTTAGAGCTGCAGTTACACTGCTCTAATTTATACCAGAGTTAGGACATCTGAATTTTGGAAACTTTGGAAATATTGATAGTGCTATGAGGGGTATTTTTCATTTACCGCTTCATGTGCTAGAGGAGAGAGGGGACAGAATTCCTGTCCACAGTTTTTTTGCTAACATATTTCTATTTTAAATGGTAATGGGCTATGGACTGGACATATAGAACCCACAGGTCAAGTGTAGACTTCTGATTCTCCCAAGGAAAAGAGAAAATACAGTCTCTGGAGAGGTTACTGAAATTTGTTACTATTTCTAGAAATGGCATTTCTTGCATCAGGGGATATAAATGGCAACTAAAACTCCTTCCTCCCTACCTTCTAGGACAATTTGTGCATGGGATTTTATATTCACCTGGATCAAGAACAGTTTGTAAAAGGACCTCTACAGAAGACATAATTACAGAATTCTGCAAAGGACGGAAAACAGCTGTAGAAGAAGAAAAAAAAATGTGTGGAGATTTTAGGCTAGGAAATTTGTGAAGGGGTTTTATAATAAATTCTGAGGCAATGGAGAATTCTTTCCTGAAGGAAGTGAAGAAAGACTCACTCAGAATTCCTGCATCTCGAAGGCAAAAAACAGGAGGAGAAAGAGATATTATTAGTGTGATGACACTGGAGCTGATGCCAAGCACTAATGGCTTGGGTACTGTATCACAGGAATACAGGATTGCTTAGGATCATGCTGATAAAATCATCTATCAGACTACAGAATTGTGGAGCAAAACGTGGCTTGTTATGATTGAAGGTTGATACTGTTTTTTGTGTTTTGGGGTGCAGCGGCAGAGTTGTATTCAGGTTTTACTTTAGACTTGTGTTGGCTTGGGCCATTTACAGTCAATTGAGCTGTAAGGCTGTCCCTAGTCATCTGGGAGAAAAAAAAAAAGAACAACCTAAGAGTTGTTGTCTTTATTACGTTCTGGCATTGGATGTGCTGGGAGCTGCCCTACCTTTGGCAGCCTTATGTGCGCCTAACCTTATCTTTGACCTCACTTTTCCTGGGAGACAGCCCTTTACTGCTGCCTGAAGCGATGGAATCACAACAGTCTCCCCAAGCACAGGACCTCTAAAGAAAGGTGAAGCAGGAGTGGAGGGTGCCAATTAGTCGGGGTCTTTTGGCAGAGAGGAACTGGCTAATTTCAAATGTCATTTGTCACAGCTTAGAAACACCTGTAGGATGAGCTGGGGTGATAATCCCACAAAAAAAAATCTCAGTTACCTTCTCCGTTTTCCCTATATATGTAGAGTGATCACACGTGGTCTGTGGAGGGTAGAGTTTATTAATATAATTCTAATAAACATAGTTTGCTAATAACTTATAGCGAAGTCCTCAGAACCTTTTAAGTTTTAAGGGAGAGCAAGACAGGAAGCACTGCTGGACTTGTGGTTCTATGCAGTACACAAGGTGATGCTGAGGCATGATACTCTAAGTATTCCCTTCCCTTCCTCAGTAAATCACAGAATGTTCATTTGGGCCTTAACTATGAAGGTCTACTAATTAATCCTAATTAAGCCTAATTTATTTTTCTTGCACATTTAAATTATGAAGATAAGTTTAAACCCCATGTGGATACACAAACAGGTATGTGAAATCTACAAACATAATCTTTTTTATTGCAAAGTGAGCTAAGCTGCAATAAGGTTTTATATGCTTTTTGCTGTATCTGTTTTGTTTTATTTGTTTTGTTTTCTTATTAAGGGTGTGGAAAACAGTGCAGCTTATTTCTGTACTGAAATAGCTAAGACCATCAAGGCTTCCACTGTGGACAAATTCTGATAGTAAAGAACTTTCTTTTGTCGGTACTCATTGCTATTTGTGGTTCCCAGGAGGAAGGTGGCAATGTCCATAACACTGGGGGAAAAATAAAAAGCAGATAAGTGCATCTAAAGCTATATATACATCCATCCATATATCTATTTCTGCTTTTACCCATTGTGATCAGCTAGAAAACACCAGGTGAAGATGGTCTATTTGGAGTAGGATTTAGTTGGAGATGTATCCAAATCTCTATGGTAAGTCATCCTGTGGGCTCAGCACTACAAGCAAGTTGGGCACACTTCCCTTTGTCACCTGGGAGTAAATCATGCTTTCAGAGGTTTGTCTTTCAAGACACAAACATTGCTCCTGAGGTGCCATGAGAGGTGCAAAGGGAGATTTGTTCCAGGTTCCTGCCTTGTTCCTGTGCCTATTGCCTTGAGTTAACTATGAGTTTACTGGAGGAAAACTGCTAAGAAAAGTGACCTAGTAAAACACACAACGAATGGCTTACACACACACTCTGTGCTGAACAAGTGAAACAAAAGAGACTTATCTTTCATAGATAGCTGTGCTTTCTTGTAGATCATGCTGCACTTGGCAAAGTGGTGTTTATGGAGAGTGCTCTCTTGGGATTAGATATGCAGGTGCCAAAGGGCCTGCTTTTACTTGGAAGCATTTTCTGCTGTATGGCATTACTATAGCCTTGAGCTGTACACTTGGTAAACATCTGTTCTCTGCAGATGACATGGCATCATGACCAGAGTCTCATTTTAGGGGCTGAAAGTCCACCCCTTCTGTCAGGGGATTCACTGTTCCTAATGTGTTCTCAGATGAGTTTTGTCTCTCTTGGCTTAAATCTAATGGACAATGTTTGGCAGCCTCCCTGGTGATCTTGTCCTGTGTTCATCAAGCCTTACGTGATGGCTTGCTTTCTTGAACACATCTAAGAAGTAGCTGGAAACAGTGTCGTTCTTACTACCAAACTTAGGTGTCTTTGCTAGAGTCTCTGGGGATGAAAATCCTGAAAGTGCAAAGAGGCAAATAACTCTATATAAGTATAGGCAGTATCAATAAATGTAGGTGGACAAATATTCAATTTCTAAACATGTCAAACTGGTATAACCCTCAAAGTCTGGTAGCCTACATTACACGTCTGTATTTGCCTTGCATTTGTGTTCACTGCCTCCTCCACTTTTTAGTGTATGAAGATCACCTTGGTGAAATTCTACCTTCTTCTATCAGGAAGGATAATCTTCCACTTGTGAGGTTTCCCTAGGGCTTCTGAATGATTCTTTGGAGCTGCTTTCAGAGTTCTTTATATTCCTGTCTCCTAACGAGAGATCATTTTTCATAGAAAAAAACCTCCTTCTTTGTCTAGTGTGCTTCTAAATGAACAAACCAGGAATCTTTTAAACAGACAGGCAGAAAGTATTTTCCATCTGTTTTAACCATGTGTCACTGCCTTGGAGTCTCAGCTTCTTTCTCCTTGCCCAAATTCCAGTTTTTTCAAAGACAACAGGGCTTTCTGAAATTTATGTCAACAAATGTGTGTACACGTATGCATAAGGATGTGGAAGTGTGCAAATTGCTGTCAATTACTACTCTTTTTTAGAGACATGATGTTGCCTGGTTGTTCACAGCAGTGAAAGTGAAAAGCTATTTTCACCTTAACTCAGTCATTTTCAATGACTGCAGCTAAGGTTTTGGTATTTCATACTACTCATTTTAGACTTGCATTGGGGCTGAAGCTGGCAGACAAATGAGAGTGTAATGGATTGGGCATCAGTGAAAATTGGAAAATACAAATAAAGTTACATATTTTATGTGGTGTTTTTCTCCTCTGTATAGTTATTACCATTTTGAAGCCATCTGTTTTGTAACGTGAGCTATCTCTTCAACTTTGCCAACATTAAAATTAATAGTTGAATAATTTTTAAAAACTTGACCTGGTTTAAGACTATTTCCACTTTCCTGAATAAATCTTCAGATAATCAGAGATTCCACATGAAGCAGAAAAACATGCAATACTTTTCTGGATGAGGAAAGTGTTATGATCCAGCTTTGCAATTTTCTAAATGTTTTATGGCAGACAGTAAATGTAGCTATCTCTGACTGACTCATACAGCAGGTACAAGTAATATATACCAGGCTGTGCATTCATCAGTCAATGCTTTTAAACACATAAGAGCTGTGGATTTTAATATTTCTTTACATTTTTTTGGTATCAGTTAGTTATGTTGACTCTGCAGTGGAACGGCAACCATTTCAGAGGTGCTCTATACTAAACTCGGTAGCTTTGGGGAGACTCTTTGAAAAGGACACATTACCAGAGGAATAAAAATCAATATAGTACAGCCCTAGGAGTGCAGGCTTGGGCATGGAGGATGTCAAAAGGACGAGAGAGTCTGAAGCTCTCCCAAAGGGGGACTGGTGAAAGCTGCTCTCTAATAAAGAAGTGTTTCAGCTGCTGGACTATTTTCGGGAACACTGGGATATAGAAATCATTAAGCTGTCTTAAAGTTTTCTTAGACTTCTGATTTTTTTGTCTCTCTCCTTGGTAAGATCTTTGGTTGCACTGCAGTCCCTGGCAGTCTTTAGAACTGGAGAAAAACAGCACTCTTTCATGTTGACAAAGAAAAGGCAGAAGGAATAAAGGCTTTTTTATCCATTTTCTTTATGATGAATGAAGATGGCTAAAAATTATACTTCAAATTTTTCCTGTTTTGATTTTCTGCATTAGAAATGCATTTGAAATTCATACTTACTTTTTTAAAGGCTGTTGGAATGATTGAAAACCAGACATAAAAAAGTATGTAGGCGATTAACATCTGTTTGACTGGAACAGTTGGTAGAAAAACTTTCTTTGTCAAATGTTCACCAATCCAATCTTTTTAAATGTGGCTAAGAAAATGATCCTGTATTTAATCTTTGAAGAATGTAAAAAAAAGACATAAACTTTAAAAAGTCCTGTAAGTAGCCACTGACAGCAGAGAAACCCAAACAGTGGCCAATATATGACTTGATATTTTCAAGGGAAAAAAACACCAAAATGAAGATTACTTTAAGCCTTATTTCAATTGCTTTTATACATTATACAGGAACATGAAGGAACCAAAACATATTTTTCTTATCTTTGCTGGTTACATTTCAAAACTGTTTTTAAACAGGCAGTCAGTGAAGAGGTAAGTAGTTAGGCTAATATGCCATAATGCAGCAAGTGTTATAGCTAGGAAGTAATTTTGTATCTCAGAAGTGTGCAGATAAGGAAAAAATCATTTCAGGGGGTGGTTCTTTATTAAAAATAATAACCCGCTGATAAAATTAGTGCTGTACTTGCTGGTTAAGAACATGATTAGGAACCCACTCTCTCATTTTGCTGTGCTCTTGATTGAGCCGTACTGCTCACATTTGTTGATAAGGTCTCTCTTCTTGCTATGTGATGACAGAGGATCTCTTTCTGCTTCAGACATTTTCCTACTTGGACACTGTGACACACAGCAGGCCTTTTAAATAGTGCCATTGTTTTCTATGAGGTCAGTGAAGAATCTTATTCACAATCCCCTTTATATCAGGCAGAAGAACAATGTCTCAAATTATACGTATAGTCATATATTTTTTGAGAGTCTGGTGGGATTTCTGTCCTGATTATTAAACTGTCCTTTCTGCTGAAAGATTCTCCTGAGAAAGGATCAACAGCTCTTGTTTAGATGGTGGCAGTAGGTCACTTATTGGGGCATGGGGAGGAGGTATGCTAAGAGGTCTGTACTCCTCTCTCTTAATACTGCAGCTGTACGGTTCCTTGTCCTGTGATGCAGCTGTAATCCTGTCCAGCTTCCATCCCCTCCTTCCTCCCACTTCCCACTGGGATTTTTTCTTTTCTTTCTGATTTTATGGACATCGTTATCGCAGGGTAGAACAGCTATTGCCTTTCGCCTCCCATTTTAATTTTATTTTAAGACACCATCACCCAATGGAATAGCTACCTAACTGGTGCATACTTCAATGACATTCCTTTCGAGCATCATTCCTAAATTATGAAAGCTGCTGCTTAAACAGCATTGCTCACAAAAGATTCCATTGCATTTCAAACAAACAAATTGTCAGTGGGGCTCTTGCTAGCACCATGTCTTTGAGAATGGTGTCAGCACCGTTGGCCATAAGATACGACACTCTCTCTGTTTCTGTAAAGGTGGAAGGCATCCGGGCTGCATGGGGGCAGCCATGCAAGTGTCTCCTGTCTGCAGCAAGAGGCAGCCTCCCCATGTACTGCTGTCCTTGCAGCACGTCTGGGCTGCTAGGGCTGAGATCAAATGTGCTGTCATGCTCTTGATGGAAAAAAAGCCTCTTTCTTCCTAGTCAAAGAACCGTATTTACTCTGGGACAAACCTGCCACCTCCAAAATTGGAGAACAAGGATTCTGCACCCCTGAGCACCTGGATGCAGATGTGCACTTAAGAATTCAACTTCCAAAGAGTCCTTTCTCTGTGTCTTGGTCCTCCTAAGATATGCTAAATGGCAAAGCACAGACATACTTTTACCTTCCTCCAAAGTATGCCTGTTACCATTTCCTATAGCAGAATTACTGGCGAGGGAAGATTTTCTCCTGTCCATCTTTCTTGGTCCTTTCCTCTTTCCTATTACTTGTCAATGGTCTGGTGCAGGAGAAAAATTTGCAACAGCACAAAATCATGTGAATGGCCTTGCTTCTTTGGAATAAAGTTTCATTTACCTCAGCAGACTGTCTTTAAAGACTATATGGGGAAGAACAAAAACTAGGCAAGCATCCTTCACCTTATATGTTCCCAGATTCCAGGTATTCCCCTGCCAGGATTCCCTGAGCCTGTTGAGTTTGGTCTAGTAGTGCTCAACTGATCAAGTGCACCTCCAAGCTTTTTGCATTCATGACCTACTTTGGCAAGGAATTCCACCAATCTGTTCTACCATGTTGCATGAAGAAAGTCTTTATCTTCACTTTTATCTGTCTCTGAATAGCTTCATCTTATGGCCACTAGTTCTCATGCTAGAGGAGACAGTGAGGGTCCAAATCTTGTCTAGCCGTCCGGAAGCTCTCTGAATTTTGAAAACCTCAGCTGTATCTCTCTTCAGGATCTCTCTTTGCCAGCTGAAGAGTCCAACTTGTCCTTGGAAGTGATTCTGTGCCTCGAATTTCCTTGGTGCCCTCCGCTGAGCCTTTTAAAGCACTGCCACATATTGTTTGTATGTTTTTCATCCATGGGAACCAAAAGTATCAAGGTATGGGTGCTATCTGTCATGACATTTTGGCTTTTGTTCTCTGTTCCTTTTCTTATAATTTCTACTCTTTCTGGACTGCCTTCAATGCTGAATCAATACTTCTGTAGTATTGTGAATCACAGCCCCTGCTCTGACTGACCTTTCCTGACTTACTGTAGGTCTTTTGGCTGAAATAATCCCTACAATAACTAGATGTGAAAGCTCTGTACATCATCCACCATTGGTCTGTATGTGCATCTGCTTCTCCAGGTTCCTGTCAATATGCTTGGATAGCTACAGGGCAAAGTCTGTAACCTTATCTCTGTTTTATACCTTCTCCCACAGAAGATCTGAGACGAAATAAATGCATATTTTCTTATCAAGTTCTCAGGTGCTATGCAGGCAGAGGACTTTCTGCAGTGTGTGTGTAAGTGGACTCAAGGCCAGAGAAATGGATGCAGGAGGATGCTGGGTCATGGAGACAGCCAGAGTGTGGGTTATCATAGAGAGAGGATCAGTCTGGATGTGAGGACATTGCCCACCACATCCTGTGCACAGCACTACAGAAAGCAGCCTTATGCTTACTCCCTCACAAAGAAGCTGGAGAAGTCCCAAGCCGTAAATTGTTCTATGCTGGGAAAGAAATCTGGGAAATTATCAGTGTATAGCTGCCCTGTTCTTATATCCTTCCCTAGCTATCTATTTTGTAGCCCCATTAGAGAAATTCTTCTCTTTATGTTTCTTGGCTGCAACGCAGCAGCATGTATCCTCACTAAACCATCTCCATTTTGCTGTCCCTGTAATAGGGGGAAAGATATACACTCTTTCTTGCCAGCTTTCTCCTCCGGCTGTTTCATATCTGTGTGACTGTATTGTAAGAGCAGCTTTTTCATGGTCTACTGCTTGTGCTTTGGTTCTAACTATAAATAAGAAATGCATCAGAATCCACAATTGCTCTTTTTTTTCTTAAGTGACTTGCTAATTTCCAAACTTCAGAAAAGTCAGTTTTCTGTTAAAGTTTGAATCCCCTTGCTCATTCCAAGTTTTCTGTATGTTGTAAATACAATGCCAGCCAGTTTGTCAGGTGCAACTGCTCTGTGAGCTCCATTTGATTGCTACTGCATGCCCATATATATGGTAGCTAACTCCTGTGTCCTTGCACTGTCTGTTGAGTCCGCTTTATTTGAGACTGGAAATATTTTAGCAGCAGGTAACAGAAATTTTTTATGGACATTTCAGAGAACTCATAACTCAACCTCCCTAAAATATTTTCTTTTCTCCACAGTGTAATAAAACATCCTCCTTTTTTATATAGCTGGAGTACCACTGGATTCAGGTAGAAACTTTTCTCACATTTCTTTGGCTCTTTTGTGAGGTTAGAAGTAAAGGTAAGTAACTGAAATAAATTCCACAAAACATAAGTGATGTATAGTAGGCGTGAAATGCAGAGATAGCTATTGCACATTTTAAGCCTGTCTCTCTAAAGACTTGCAAAATATTTTCATGTTAAAACAGATGATTTGCATTGAGTCCCAATAAAATGTATTAGAGCAAACCCAAGCCCATTGCTAAACTGTAGATGTTTGAATCACATCCTCCTGTTCATGGAAGCTTTAGGTTGCTTTGATAATATTATCTAGGGTTTTCGTGGTGGGTTTGTTGTACTGTTTGGTTGGGACTTTTTCCTTTTCTTTGAGTTCTTTTTCCCCCAAATGTAAAAGAATGTGATTAATATCAGTTTAATTTCACCAACACTTAAGCTTGGACATATTTCCATAGATCTGGCCTGTGGCTAACTGCTGTAGCAACTGTCATTAATTACTGGAAATGGAATTAGGATCCTCAGAAGCAACACATATCATATCCATTTTTGTCTGTTACACATCCTGCAATAAACCCCCAAATCCTCAAATGTAGCTGGAATACTTTGGGAGGGAGAGGAAGCTTTTGACTCTTGGAAGAGCGATCTGTGAGTTTTGCACAGCCTACAGGAAATCCAGCTTTGGCAGAAAGAAAGCTTCATTTAAAATAAATGCATAATTATTTTTGTTTAACTAGCTTGGTGTCTGGTCTAAGACAGAGGTATCTCTGTTATTTGGGATGTGACTCTTTCTCCTCCCATCAGGAGTAGGATATAGTGAGACTGCAGTCACTTATTTTTGTGCTGTACCTTGGAGGGAATTTGGGGATGCACAGAGCTGGTATCCAGTAGGTCAGCTGTGGTCTGTCAGATCACCAAGCCAATCATGCCTTTAGGGAGGGTTATGGTGGTTGCTCATGTGGCTGCTGCTGAGACTGGAGCACTGAACCCCGAGTGGCTGTACAGCATGGACTGACTGAGCTGCGCTGGCTCCGCAGACAAGTAATAACTGAAGCATGCACCACTTCTTCGGGTGCATTTGATGCAATTTCAGCACAGTTGTGTCCTGTCTGCTGTTTATGCACGACTGGTTTTCCTTGTGCCTCTGTAATCTTGAAGGATGGTGTAGGCACGGCACTGCAGAGTGGCTGAGGGAATGCTATTCCTTCTCTGGATGCACAACCTACTTACTTGGGGTAAAGAACACCACCACCAATTTTGTAATGTTTAGATCCTTCAAAGTCATGGACTTTATGAAAAGTGACACAGCCCTCCAGAGGATCAACAACTACATAGTTTAAAAAATAAACATAAAAGAAGGTGGAAAGTAAGCACTAAGGATTCCACTCAAGTTTTGTGCAGAACCATAGCTGATCACAGCACAAAAGGTTTCTTTGTCAGCTTCTAGTAATTTTTTTAAGGGCAGGTAAATATTTTGTTTCCATGATTATGAGAAACTAAGGGAGAAATAAATGAAACAAATAAAACCCCCCTCCCATATAACCTCTAAAAGCAAAACAGCTCATCCCCATATATTTTTTCCTACTTACTCCTCTGTAGTACTCCTGTTTTCCAAGATAAACGTGCTGCACAGCACAGCCTGGTTTGAAGTCTTTTCAGCAGAAAAGGAGAAAGTGAACTGCCAAGGGAAACGCTTTCTTCCCAAACTTGAGGGGAGCCTTTCCAGTTAAGATTTGTATGTTACTCACTGTGACTCATACTAAAAAACCTGTCAAAGATAATAAATCAACAGGAAAAAAGTATGGTCAAAGAAAAAGTGAAGTCATAAAAAAAGAATTAATTTCAAAGCTCACCTGCTAGTGCCTGGTACAACACAAAGACACTTTCCTTTTACAGATCAGCCTACTGATCTGAGAGTTGAACCTGCAGAAACAGCTACTTACTGAAAAAAAAAAAGTTGTCATTTTAAAAAAAATAAGTAATGAACAAAAATCCCCAAGCAGTGACACAGCAGCTGCCCAAAGTCAGCATAGGTATTGTCAGAGGAAATCAAAAAGAAGACAGAAAGGGCGAAGTAATTATGCAACCAGTTCATTTGTTTCACATGTGCTGGTGTCCCAGTGATGTTCTCAGATCCTAGGAAGAGCTTATCTGAAGATCAAATTTTGTAAAAGTATTTTGGTCATAATTGTCAGAAAAAGATAAAAGCACACACATGTTTATATGTTCCTTTTCAATATGCTACCAAGAACTTAGAAAATAATGTTAAAAAAACCCCTTAAGGTTGCTTAAGGGTGGTGTTGTTTTTTCTCTTTTTTCCCAAATCTTAATTTATAGAAAACAAAAGCAATGAAAAATTTACAAAACAAATACCTAATTTTGGGGTTAGAGATGAAAGACGGGGGCTGCGTCTTTTCAGTAAGCTAAGGATATATAGAAACGCTGCCAGATCAAGATGAGTCTGTATTTTAGACTTCTTCCTGACAACAGTCATTAGCAATTCATAAGGAAATACCTCATTAAGCAAATAACACATAAATTATGGGGTAATTTAAAAACGCTTCCAGCTCATTACAATAGACTGATTAAAAAGCAGATTTCTTTCATAACATCCTCTCTTTATCCATAATGACATTGAACCTGAGTTTCATTCTGTTCCCCTGAAGTCCAAATTTGTGGGAGCTTCGCACAGTGTTTCCTCCAGCTTACATGCCAGACCCTAGATCCAGAAGTGCTACTTCCGTTTTCAGATGCCGCTGAGGTAGGCTGTTAAAGAGAATAAATCCTTAAACAAGCAGACACGCTGATCTGGAAGTGGACTACCTGTATGGATAGGCTTCAACTCCTGCATGAAGCTACGGGAAGCTTTCTGGGGCTTTGTAGTTCTCACAGAAAAGCTGAGTGAAGAAACTGCCCCTTCCTCAACCCTCTCCCCATTCTATTGAGAATCTGCAATGTTTATTTTCCTTTCCACTTGAAACCAGAGCTTTGACTTGTCGGGATGGTCTCCAAATAGCGTTCTTTGAATATTGAAGAGCTGCCAGAGAGATCAGCAGTAACCAAATGGGAAGAGTTCCTGGATAAAGATTTTGGGAGAGTTTAAAAAAGGAACTCTGATCCTGCTCTCCAGGCTGCATGGAATGTGCCTACATGAAATGCACGGCTGGAGTATGGTGCACATCATCCAGACTGGGTCTAGAAGTGTTCTAGGGGCCCATACCTGATTTTCATTTGCAGTGAAACTGGAGTGCAATTTTGCCTTATTTCTGCCAGAGAACTGCCTGATGGGAAGTCAAGATAGACATGAACCCCTCATGGCCCTGAACTAGGATTTTGGAAGCAGTCTTGGGGCCAAAGAGATATACACAGACACATACACATATAAACTATTTTGACTTCACTAGGACTGAGATTTTTGTTAGCTTTGCCAAGGAAATCTCAAAATTATGTTGAATTGGGTTCATGTGGCAAGTCTTTGGCACTTAGGGGCTGCAGAGGTGGCCCCGTAGGGAAAGGCCAGGGGCTGCCTCATGCCAACACATACAGTTTCAGCTGGCTCTGCAATGGACTGTAGGACACAGCTGAGCCCATCAACAAAGCTGAAAGCCTCTCTGTGCAAATGTCTTTGTGAAAGAGCAGAACACACCACACAGGCAGAAGAGGAAGGGAAAAAAAATGAAACAGTGAAAAAATGAAAAAATGAAACATCAGAAAGAACACCAAGTTGAGAGGATGAAAAAATATTCTTCATGATAGAATGAAGATCACTCCACAAAGGACCCATACATAAGCCCACACTGGAGCAGATGCTTCCGTGATTGTACTACAACCCAAAGAGGCCCCACGTTGGTGTGTGGAAATTGTGTAAGAAAAAAGGAGCAAGAGAGAGAAAATGCTACGACTTGACCCTGACTGCCTGCACCACCTGCTGCCTCGCTGAAGCTGTTGAATATAACCTGTGATGGCAGTAAGGTGGGTAGAGAGGAATCTGTAGTAAAACTGAGCATGGAAAAGAAGAAAAGTGTTTCCCAAGTGCCTACATATTTCTTTTTCTTTTTTGCTGTTTAACAATACCTAAACTGGTACAAATTTTTTAGATCATCAACAAATTAAGTTCTCCAAGGCTGAGTCCGTTTTGCTGGTAATAAAACTGTTAAATTATCTTTCCATCCTTATCTCAACCTACCAGTCTTGTTGCTCCTATTCTTCCTATTTTCTTCCCCCATCCTGCTGGGATGAGCTGGGGGAATGTGTAAGTAACTGTGTGGGCGCTTGACTGTGAGCCGAGGCTATACCATCACAAACATATGCCTTGTGGCTAGTGACTTTGTTTATCTATTCCTCAACTCTGTGTGACTTTCCACTTGAAAATAAAAGGTTGTAGTGATGATAAAATGTTCAACAATATCTGTAATTAGAGTTGTCTCATTAATCTCTAAGCAGCAAATTCCCGGCTTTTCAGTGGGCATCTCTTGATAGCATGACACCCTGTCATTAATGAATAGATGAAGTAATCTGTCATTTGCAATCCACAAATAAAATTGTGTTCAAATTATGAATAACAGCCATGCAGAAAGGTACAATCTATCCGTCTCCTGTGCCAGTCTATGGATATGAGTAAAATATAGAAATAAAATAACATTTTAATGCAAAATTTCAAATTATTTTATAATTTTAAGAAGTTTGCTGGCAAAAAAATAATGTACTTCTCTCTACAATTTGCAAAGCAGTGCACTTGTGGTGATTAAAGTGAAAGGATGCTGATGGAGTCTGAGGATGCAGAAGGAAATACTTGGTTAAAGAAAAAATACTGAATTAGAATTAAAGCCAAAAATTGCTTAAAGATAGTCATGAAACACTTCACCAGCATCTTTCTTAGCATCTAGGCCTCCATCCAACAAAACTCAGAACCATCTGCTTGGTTTCTGTCAAATGTTATATCACTGAAAGCTGTGTATAAGTCAGCCCATGAGGTTAAACACGTGCCTAAATGTTTGACTTGCAAGGTTACAGGGTCTTTTCAAATACGGAATGGAATTACATCACCCAGGTCCTGCAGAGTGTAAGCCTGAGCCATTGCCTCCTGGGTTGGAAGCTGGGCTTATTCATGTGATTGCAATGGCATTGCCTTGACAGCATGCAGGAATGTATTTGACATAAACCTCTGTATAGAAGTAATTTCTTAGTTGAACACTGGTGCCTCTGACTTTCAGAGCTCAGTTCTGGAGCTTTTTCTCCATGGATGGCCATGAAGTACATTTAGCCATGTAATCATTCCAAGCAGCTTTCTAACTGCTGTTCTTTGCAAGTCAGATTATACCTGACCTGAAAAAGTAAAAGCCACTGTTTTACTTCGGGTCATTAGAGCTCTAATTGGCCATTACCTAACCAGAAACATATATCCATTATTGCTGTTATAAATCTTTCCTCTCTTTTTCCTTTTCTTTTTAACCAACTGGAAACATGAGAAAATCTAGCTAGAACTGGAAATCTACTTCAGATTTTTTTTCATTTCTAAATGATTTGGTGCCCAGTCTAGAGATGGGTTTTCCTTGAGTAGTTAAAGTGTTATGTTTAGTTTTGAAATGTTTGCATCAGGCCAGTTGAGTTATATTCACTAAGAAAGGATTTGGAGTAGATATCCAATTTTCTGTATGTTGTTGTGAGCAGTCAGTCATTAAAGATGATGTGATAGCCAAAGCCAAAACCTTGAATCTGGAAACATTTGTATTTTATCATCCTGTTAAAGGAGGAGGGTGTATGTGAGAGAGATGGATGCCAATAAAAACAATGAATCTCTGGCAAGAGAACTATTTGAAAAATAGTTTCCTAGGAAACTGCTTTATACTTCATACATGCTATCTTTGAGATAACAGCTTTTTCTTATCAAAACACCCACATGGCTGAAAGTACCTGTTTGTATTTTCTCCCTCTTTTTCAGGGAGAAAGAAAGGTTACAAGAAATTGATCAATTCGAAATATTTTCCCTTTCTTCTGGCCTGCTTTTTCCTGGTACAATTATTTTCCATCCTAAAAGGAAATGCAAGAAGGTTTATGTATGTCAGTCCTGCAGCTTAACTCGTGGTACTGATGGGAGTTAACATTTAAAGGCTAAGAAGTGGTTTACTGTCTCTGAGAGTGTTTCATGATAGGGAAATGCCACAGAACTTGTTTCTAGTGCTTGATAGAGTCTTTTGTAACTAAAACAATTATTGATGTTATAATTATGTCCCAAAGGCTAATATAAGTTTTATTTTCTGATGGTGACAACTGATACCAACTTTGATTTCCTCAAGCTTGCTTATGGATTTTCTTTGAGCCTCGGGAAATATATGGATGCAGTTTAATGAATTGCAAACCCTGAAAAGCTAAATCTTTTCCAGAGAAAATGGAGGCAGAAATATATTTGGGTACCTTTTCTTTTATGTAGATTCACTTGAATGAATTATAATATTTACGAAGTTTAGAACATGTATTTGCTTTAGAAGTCAGGCTTACAACATTATTATGGCCTCAAAGTTTTCAGTAAACATGGTTTTAAGTCAGAAATTCCGTTATAGCTGCTGGCCTACCTGCTGGTTTCTGTGCAAATCTGAAGGACTTGTGAACTATGAAGAAGCGTGAATTCAAGAAATGACCTCAAGTGAAAGCTCCTGCAGATTCCTAAAATAGAAGTCAGCTCTAATTTTAGGGTGAGATCCTTAGCAGCTTCCAAAGTTTGAGGATGGTTATTCTGCATATTTCTACAGTGTAGTATCAGACTCTGAACTATCTTCACCATATTTATCCTCATAGTGCGTGGTTTCTTACAAAAACCTAGCAGTTTAAAATTTTACAGTGGGACTCATCATACCTACCTTTAGCTATCTAAACACAAAAGAGTTTTTCTGAGATGTCTGTACTGTTTCCACGATAAAGGATATGTGTCAACCATCTCCAGAGGATACTTCCCAGCACCCTACAGTGGTTGTATGGAGCAGTCTTGGTAAGTCCCTCTCAGACATTCCTCTTTCTTTCCTTTGATGGAGGTTGGAGGCTTGATGGCTAAGTTGGGCTAGATAACAAAGTTTGAGACCTGAAATACTTGTTTCTCAGGACAAGGTCCAGGGAACAGGGTGATGGCCATGACTTCTCACACTCCATTGCTGAGATCCTCCTTTCATAAAAATAAATCAATCCAAAAGAAAAGCCAAACCAAAGCAAACCAAAGCAAAGCAAACCAAACCAATAAGACAATCCTCTTTGATGATGTACCCAGAAATTAATTTTTTCTATGGAAACCGAATCTTCAGTATTAAAATATGCATCTTGAAAAACAGTTCCCTTTTGGTTTAGTGACCTTGTCTGGTCTCAGAAATTGTAATCCAAGTCCTTTTCCATTGCCTACTCACAATAATTCATAAGAATTTAGTTATTGAAATTCCTCTGAGTGTCTAAAAAAGGGAAAGCTTCTAAATAAGTGGATACGAAGCTAGTCAGTATACGTAAACCAAATTGTACTTACTGAACTTGAAACAGGTGGGGGTTTTTATTCTGAGTATTTTGGTCCAGTGAGCCACTGAACAGTAAGCATAAAATAATATAACCAATCGTAATTATTGAAATACAGGTGCATTGCAGTCTTTTTTGGAAGTAAAACCAAAAATCTACTTACTTATGTGTAGAGAGAGCACCTCTAATCTTGCTGAGAAATAGAAATGACAGTATGTGGTTTAATTTGCCTTTATAAGTAATTTCTGTTTACCACTCCAAAATTTCAGGTGATGACTTTCCTATATTTTTTGTTTCCTTAGTCATATTGAATATATGAGGGGGAAAAAAAGGAAGAAAAACAACATAAGGAACAACAGCAACTTGGTGGAACTCTGAGTCATGTAGATACAAAACACAGCTTGGTAGCCTACTGTTATTGTCTTAAAATTCAGAGAAACTCGCTAGTACTGGAAAAATTGATTATGCAAATAACAGTGACTCATGCTGACCTGTCTTTTCTTAGGCTTTACAGCTTTGCAGCTTCTTGCTTTGCCTTGGTAGAGATAATCAATTAGTTCAGTCTGGATTATGGGGTTTTAACACAAGCATTTTCTCTAGATGTTGACTTAACTATAAACTTTATACTGGTTGTAGGGAGAGTTGTACAAAACTGGATTTGGCAGAGCGAGTCCAATCATGGAATCTTTCAAGAAACAATGCTCTTTTTACTTCTCTTAAGTTCGGTAGTTTCTAGTGGTATAAGTTACTATTAATTGCCTTTGTAGGCTTTCTTAATCTAGATATGGCTCATTAGAGGCACAATCCTGTATCTACCAGAGTAATTTGAAGATTTTTCTGTTCGGGTCTTCAGGAACAGAATCAAGTCAACTAAAACACTGTGGCCTTTCAATTGATTTTATGAATGATCCTTTGGAAAATGTACTTCTGGTTCTAATTCATTTTAATGGCAAAAAGACTATTTATCTGTTTATGTTATTTATTTATTTATTTATTTATTTTTAGTTTTAGGGCTTTTCCTATCTGAATGTTGGCACCACGTAGAAGTGCCTGAATTAAAGTCTTCAGCTTAACCAAGAAGCCTCAGCCCCTTTGCAGTCACTGGGGAGGGGAAGGTACCCTTACAAAGGAATTGACATCTTAGGTTCAAGGGACTGCCTGGAGATGCTCTCTCTTCACTGACCTTAAAGTGAATGTACATTCCTAAAAATTTAGGATTTGAATTGCACATGCTTTATTGAGATGTTACTGGAGCAGTATTGTGCCTGTCAAGATTGGAATGAATGCTTCTTGGTACCTATTTGGAAAGAACCATATAAGATTTTATGCCCTACTGCTGCCACTTATGCAAGCCACAGAAATCCCAGCCTCTACTATTTGGCAACTCTAATTTCCTTGACCTCAGTAAGGATAAATGGGAGTACCAGGGTACTCTTTATTCTCTTTTGTTCCCAGAAACATTCCAGATTTAACATCCCTTGCATGCTAATTTAGAAAAAACATTTGTGTACATGTTCCTTTGTGTTCCTTTGGCTTCAGTGTGACACAACTGTCTTGAGTTTAAGTACTTAAATATGCTTCTGAATATAGTCCATACTTCTTTTTTTATGCCTTTAGGTGGAGTTAAAAAACTTGAAGAATGATGATAGTCACAAATAGCCAAAAATTAAGATATTTTGTGAATATAGGCATTCTTTTTAGAATGAAATGAAAGCCTTAAAATGTAGTAATGAAAAAAGGAAGGAAATGAACTTCAGTAATTAGACCCTGGTGGGTGTTTCTGCACCGTCTAAATTTTTCCTGCTGTCCTGTTAGTTACTGAACTGTTTATGCAAATTGAGAGTGCTCCAGCCAGGGAATGTGAGAAGAGCTCCCTTTATAGCTTGGAGATTAAGGCACTCATCTGAGCTGTAGGTAATCCTTTTTGAAGTTCCTGCTGTCAGCAAGAGTTCTCTGCATTCCGTCCTGATTTTGACCATAAATTTCATGTGTGCTTGTTTTTTTTATTTTTTTTTTCCTAAGGGAATTTTTAGGGGGGTAGTAAAAGAATGGCTTGGTTAATTGTCATTGTGTATTGGAAAAAATTACAAGGCAATTCCAGATCTTGATACAAGAACAGATAATCAAGACAAGCAACTGAACTGACTTGATGATGTAAACTTTCTGTAATATTCTGGAAACTGGTCTTCCCTAGATGTAGTGCTCTCATTTCACTGAGTAGTAGGAGTGTTAAATCCTCTTAGCCTTCAGCACACTAGTTAAAAAAGACATGAAAAAAAAGACACTAGTTAAAAAAAGACATAGTAACAATTGGCAAATGTCTTGCACAGCTGCATTATTGCCTATAAAATTGTGAAAGCAATACTCTCACATCCAGGGTAAATGAGATAGATAAACCCATAGAGTGCACCCTCCAAAAATGATTTTAACTCATCGTCAATAATGAGAAAAGTGTCTAACTACCTTAAAGGGACACTTGAAGTTTATGTGATTTGACACTCAAGAAATTCAGAAACATCCAAAGTAGTATGAAAATAACAGGTCTAGAGGTTAAAAAAATGCACAGAAATCTGCAGGATAATTCTCAGTCGGCTAAGATTTCTTTCAATAAAAAACTTCAAAAAAAAAAAAAGCCAAATTAAGGAAGGTAACAATTTCATTTGAGAATATAAACAAAATCAACACAAGGAAAAAAAGAGGCATGAAGAAGAGAAAATGTTAGTGGCTTAAATGTCAGCTTCTGCTCTGTCAGCTCCTGATCATAGTTCAAGATTCAGATAGCAAAGAAATGTGCTTTGCAGCCTGCAGTGGCTAAGAACTTTACTGTATGCTATATTTATATAGGCTGTAACAATTTGATTTGAGCTTGTTTCCAAGGAGATATTTCTTTGTCACTTTATTGCTATTTTGTTACTTCTTTTGAAACTTAGTGTTTTAACTAGTATCTCCATCCTGAAAGATACCAAAAGTTCTGGCCTCTCTCCAGTGCAGAACTTTTAAACCTGCTCCAGCTTTAAATAAATTTCATTCAGGGTAAAAATGGAAAGCATGTCTAACTTCAGTTGTATAGTTCTGCCATCTTCTTTAACAAATACCCTACTCTCAATTTCAGTTTTTCCTCTTATGCATTTGGTGTCCTGGCATCTGTCAGCATCACTGGTCTCTTTGCAGGATGGTCAACTTATCTCGGGCCTATCCAGCATGTCAAAGTTAGCAGATCCACCTATCTTTTTGACACTTGTTATGGATATCTAACTGCAAGTTTTGTGTGGTCAAAAGAGAGCTTTTAATTCTGTCCCAGAGTTCTTCCGCTCCATCTGTTGTTTTGACATCTCAGGACTACATCATCATACGGCCTATCAGTCAGGTGTGTAACTTGGGCATTAGCTTCAACTCAAATGTCTAAGTTCTTCCAGCTGGGATATGGCAACATATTTCAGATTTTTTCCCCCATGGCCTTCAAGAACACGACTAAAACCGTCTTCCAGGCTCTTGTGCATTAATTACACTGGATGCTTTTGCTGACTGAGATATGACCTTGCCTCAGCCATGTCAGTGCTAAATTCTCCTCCCATAAAAGTAGTTGTTTTGGTCTGTGTCTTGAAGCATCCACTATTACCTTTCTTTCAGTTTCCTTGATGATTGCTCACTCTTGCCATCTCTATCTTAAAGAAACTTTATGGCCAGTATTTTTTTTTCTATTAAATTTTTGACTCCTGCCTCTGGCTGATATCTACTGTCACTGACCCACAGAATATTGATTCATTAACTACAGTTAAACAACATTTTGTGACTATTTCCTATGCTTTCCTTGGTATGTGGGAGAAACTACCTGGAAAAATGTGCAGAGCATTTTGTTCCTCTGCATCATACCCCTCCACACAAAGCATCTTTCCTATGCTGCTAAAGCTGTTTTCTTAATGTTTCCCTCCATCATGCTTGCTCTATATTCTCACAACTTCTGTGTATATCTGTCTATCTATCTATCTATCTATCTATCTATCTATCTATCTATCTAATCTATCCATAACTATCTGTTTTCTATTGCCTTTTATGTGGATTATATAGTTTTTGGGTAGAAACTGTCTTTGTTTTAGGATCCTAGAAATCTTATATTGCAGTAAGACGAATATATTTATACATAAATCACTGTTAAAGATAAACCTAATCTAGAACACATGCTGCTATAATCAGGTTAAAAGTGCTGCTTGTCTTTACAGCATGATTTTCTAAATCAGTACCAGCTACTCTATACTCTGTCAAAATAAGATCTCTTTCTGAGTAAGCTGAGCTCTAAAATATCTTCTCATACTTAAGAACAGCCAATTCAAAATAGTGATATGGAGGAGCGCATACTTATGCTATTTATTTGCTGGTTTTACTGTGAATGAAAGAAATGCTGCATTTTGTGGTGCAGAAATACAGATTTTTCACTAAAATAATTTTCAAATTGTCTTTCTAAGTGTATTTTTTTATAGTGGATTATAGCTTCATCTGAAAGGGGCATACAAAGTCTTATGATAGGAAAGGAGATACATACCAGACTCTGGATCCATCTTCTCTTATCCTATTTTGCTTAAGAGAAACTAAGAGTTGGTTGCTGGTACAGCAGCAGACTCCAGGAGATTCTAACCACAGACTCATTCTCCCAATTGGTGGAGGGTCCTTCATTTTCCTCCTCTTCTGCTGCCATCATTGCCTTCTTTCTATTAGTACACCATAATTCTCATGACCAGACCAAATGGCAACTGTGAACAATGAGGAAATGTATCCAAGTATTTAGAGCTGAGGCTGTCAGAAAACTGCTTGTAGTTTATTTATTTTTAACTTGAGTTAAATAAAATATTAGGATAGATGTGACCAGTATCACTGCTGCATATGCAAACGTATATTGCAGTGTTTTTGATTATGGTTTGGAGTTCCATAGGTACCAATGTTTTATATAAACCACACACTACATGTATAATTTTCTGTGTACCAGCATGCTTGAGCCTATAGAAAATATACTGCAGGACAAGACATCTGTGCCCTATGATCGAAGGGGCTGTTCTGTATGCCTTTCTCTACCAACAACCTTTCATTTGACAAGTTTTAAGGGAGTTTTGTCGTCCTTACCTCTATGGATGTGTCCCCATTTAATTTGCATCTACCTTGGATCACTGATTCTTGGTTTGTGCTCAAACAGTTCACCATTTCTTTCTCCACTCAACTCCAGACAACTTGAATATACTGCCTGTTTCTGTCATGTGAATTTTCTCTTTTCCACTTTCATTGTACAATCTTTTCACCCAACTAACGGTGACATTTCTGACATTTTTGTGACATTGCTGACATTTCTAATGACTTCTTCCTGCCTGCATCAGAGAGCATAATCCAGTTTCATGACCTGTGACCTATCAGGTGCTTTAACACCTCTGATCATTACTGCCGTCTGGATTTCATCGGTTTTCTTGATTGCATTCTGTTTTGTCAGCTTTTGCAACTCCATCACCTCCAATGTTTCTTATTATTGCTTGAAGTGACCATCAGGGTGACCTCCAATACCATAATGTCAGTCTCCTCAAGTCCATTAAGAATGCTAAGGGCCAGTCTCTTTGCTACCACGTAAGACTTCAGTCTGTTGGAAAATCGTGCAAATATCTTCCAACTGCAATTGCAACTTGAAAAACATAATCTCAGTCATCTTCAAACCTTTTGAGAAAAAGTTTTGCCACAGCATTATTTACATTCTTAGATTTGTTAAATCCAAATGAGACAAGGACTAGCATTCCTTTTAAGATTTCTACCTCCTTGCTGTCAGAGAGATTAAAAATGAAGATGGGATGGGAAAATTTTGTTCAATTTAAACCAGAATCAGAATTATTTTTATTTCAAGTCTTCAACATCATCACAAAACATGCAAAATATTTGTACAAGAGTGAATGTTCCAAGCCCCTCAATAAAGCACCTAAACAAGGCAAACTGAGCAACCAAAATGACAGCAGCTACCTCATTCCCTTCTGCTTGCAATGCATTATCATCTTGTAGAATGTACCCTCTCTGGGATACAGGTTTTTTGTGTTTATATGACATCCAGGACAGCTGGGTTACAACTAGAATAGTGGGTTTTGGTGCAATATGCTTTTAGGGCAGGAATATCTACTTCTTTTCTTTTACTTATCCTGTCCAGATCTTCCATGTTAAACTTTTCTCCTCACGATCTTACATTCATGGTTTCCTTTTTGCGTAGAGTTTACTCTTCCGCATATCTACCAAGCATCTCGTACACCTTTTGTCAGACCTGTTCTAAAAGGCCAGTCACTATATTAGACCTCTTTAAAGAAAGTCTACCAAATTAGAAAGGATCAGGCTGCTGCTTCCATACAAAAGGATTTTTCAGACTTTACTAGGCTCTTGCTCATAACGGGCATGTCTCACGTACCTTGATACCCCAGAGACTGCGAAAGAGAGTGATTGAGATGAATTCTGATGCTTTACTGATTCCTTCTGACCTCTCTTTCCATGAGGCAACGTAGTCTGGCTGGTGGGGAAACACTGACAGCCAAAATAGCATGCTGACAATCAGTCCTTTTGAAACTATAATTAAGTTGCACTTCTGTGAACAGTCCTTCACTGTAGAAACCTGTTTTCTACCATCAGTGAACTTTATGGAATGTCTTCTGTAAAGTATAGTCATTCATTTTACTCACGGGAAATGAAGGATGCAGAAAAGGGATGCACATATTTTCAGCTATGTCCATCTGAGGTTTTTTAAATCTCTTTCTGTGTGCACAAGATTTCATACATGTTTTAGACAATTTTCAGGGATTCTGAGTACAGGGTCACTCAGCTTAAAAGGAGTTATACAAATGTCTAGGAGCCAGACTGTTTTTATCTCTTGCCAGTATTTGAAAACCGGAGGTTGCTTTCAAAAATTTGCAATTAGGTCACCTGTCCGAAGAAGCCCAGAGTAACACTGGCTCTGTAATCCTAGTCCAGCACTCTCATTTCAGCTCTTCCATCTCCTTCACAGCAGCCTGGCTTTTTCTTTCATCTCTATTTAAGATAGAAAGTGCAATAATAAAGTGTGTTGGTTGGTATTACTGTTTTATGTATATGCAAGGTTACTACCCTGACCTCTTAGAGGAGAAAACTCCAGAAATGCTTTATACAGACACATGCATATTCAACACAACACATACTCATGAAGGAAATAGATTAAATAATGCTTTAGAAAGCTGAGGCATTATGCATATAAATACATTCTGCCTATGTCTTCCATGCTGACCTCTGGCAAATGAATATGCAGCATCACCTTTTCTCAGAGGTGCACCTGTCATGAGATGGGGACAAATGCTTTCATGTCTGCCAGTTACAGAGGGTCTTCATGGGGCTTCATTGGTGATTCTGAACAGAGAGGGCAAGCGCTGGTGCCGTGTCTGTCTCCCTCAATCAATAAAGACAGTTAGTGACATGAAGCAGAAATCCAGCCTGCACAGAAAAGTACTGGGGACCATGTGAGGTTGCTTGGAACTAATGCTGATCGCTGGATAAATCAGAAATGATGATGAAAAGCTCGTGACATGCCTGAAAGACAAATGAATCAAAGATAAGAGCTGGAAGAAACCGACTATGTCACCTCATCTATAGCCAGCTGCCAGGGGAAGACTGTTTCCTGCAGAAACACAGTGAAATCACACTTGAAAACTTCTAGCCTGGATAAAAAGAGAGGTTTTTATTTTGTTGGGGGGGGGGGCGGCTTTTCTGTTTCTGTTTTTGTTTTTTTGTTTGTTTGTTTGGTTATTTTTAATGAAGATAGTGGTCAAAATGCGCAGTTTGTGAGACATACAGCTCAATATAGATTTAACCTCATCCTCATGAATAAAAAATTGCCACACTCTGTACATTTTAACCATTTTCTAAATCAAGACAATGTATCTTTCCTTTTCTTTTTATGTTCTTCACTTTTTAAGTGTTTATTGTATGGTTTTATATAAGTATTTGAAAAAGCCAAATATAATATCTAGCTTAACTCAGGAATTTTCATGCAGAATGTAAGATGTGTTGTACTATTTATTGTACAGATAAAGAAACTTTTATGCTTGGTGCAATATAAATAGTGACAGTGATGGGCTGATGAATTGAAAGGTGCAATTTGTACTTGACAGGGGAAAAAAATCCTGCTTCAAGAGTTATTGCTGGACAACAATTTCACAAGACTCTTAACTTCGATCTTTACTCATAAAAATGTTTACCAAGTTATGTTTCTGTCTCCAGCTTTCTAGTCACATGCATGAAGACCATATTATCTCTCCACTTGTTTCCTCCTACAGTCTTTTCTCTCCAGGAAAGGCTCATATAAATTGCTACAATCTCAGCTAGAAAAAAAAGGTGCCTTGGTTGTTTTTCCTTAATCTGTGGTTACATGAATGCACAAACTAACAGTTTCTGAGGATTATAGAAAGTGTGGTTTTTCCATGCAGCACTGATAGTGTCTAGGCTTTTCCATGTAGCTCTTCTGTATTTCTGCCCACCCAGTTAAGATGGGAAATTAGGAGCTGCCAGTCTAAGAAACTACCACATACCACATGTTGCAAGGAATTGGAATTGGCAGTTATGGTAGAAAAATTAACAAAGGGTTTTCATGTTGGTGGCTAATTCTCAAATGGATCAGGTCTAATATAAGGTGATTCAGAATCATGAATCCAGAAGAGCCTTTGTATATATTTAACTTGTATTTGAGTGTTATTTATAGTCTTTGCTGGATAAAGACCAGACTGGATTTTTACCTTCATGTGTTTATTTTACAAGTTTACTGTTCTGAGACATGAGTAATATGGATTTCCTACTTTCCAATTAGAAATAAAAGCCACAAACCTGAAATTTGTCCATGAAGATGATTTTCAGAATCTTCTTAGTTTACAGGCTGGATAGGCAAAGATCAATTCAGAGATCTGGCAAATAGCAAATACAGTTTTATCAAAAATTGGGGGAACTGCAATTGCTTCATCTATGTACAGGCACTCAGGTAAAGTTCCAATGAAACAAAATATCGGTACATTTCATTTTCAAGCAACTCAGCATTAGTAAGTTTTTTTCTCCAACTTGTTCTTTTCTGCCTCAACTGTCCAGTAGATTGTAATGGGTACTGTTTACATCAGTGCGACAGGTGCAGCATGAGGTTTTGGTCTTTGCTTCATTCATTTCTAAGCACCAGTGCTTTAAGATAAAAGCTGATAAATTGAAGGCAGTTCAGAGAAGAGCAGCAAAAGTGATCGAGGTAGTCAGGAGGGACTGACTTATGAAGAAAGATCTAAGTAACTAAATGAGTTTGTCTTGGCAGAGGAGACAGGATGACACACCACAACAATGACATGATGCAGGTGAGAGAAATTTCATAGTGCAGCAGACAGGGTGGTAACTAGGAGTAATGGGATGGAGCTGCAAGAGTAATTTTTTTCACTGAATCTTTGTGCAAATATCCTGACGGTGAGATGTATTGGACTGTGGAATTGTGTCCCAAAGGGTGCAGTTGAAGCCTTGTCACTTGAGTCATTCAATGCTAGAGATGACAAAATACTCACAAGAAAGTGAAGTACCCAGTTTTGCACTACTCCATCACCAAGATCTCTATTTCTATAATGTACTGAAGAGGGTTGACCCTGTCTGGATGCCTGGTGCTCACCAAAGCTGCTCTATCATGACCCTCACCAGCTGAACAGAGGAGACAAAATATCGTAAAAAGGCTTGTGGTTTAAGATAAGGATAGGGTGAGGTCACTCACCAGTTACTGTCATGGGTAAAACAGACTCAATTCTGTATTAACTATCAAATGAGATTTGGATAATGAGAAGTAAAAGCTAAACCTTAAAAACACTTTTGCCCCACCCCTCCGTTTTTCCTGGGCTCAACTTATCTCCCAGCTAGAAGCTAGGTTAGGGGCTCCTGAGGTAGGGTGTGGAGCATTTCCTCTGGAGTGCCAGTGACTGTGGAGCAGGATATTAACTCACCAGAGCAAGGCTCGATCTGCCCCTTCCCTCCAACGCATGCACCCAAAAATGTCTTGAGACATCAATCTTTCCAGTCTCTCACACTCTGTCTTGGCTGGCTTTGGCTCTGTAAGACATGAGAGAAATTTCTAGCAGCTTCTTACAGAAGCCAACCCTGTAGCCCTCCTATTACCAAAACCTGTCCACACAAACCCGATGCATTTACAATTATGAATTTGCTGCAGGGGAAGCTCTGCTAGCAGAGGTAAGATAAATATCATTGTCAACAGCAAAGAACACAGGAATATAACAGCTAAATTTATTTTTTTTCTTTTAAAAATGTTTGCATATCCAAGTTTGGCTGTGCAAAGCTCTTCTTTACATTCACACATATAAGTGTGATTGAAAGCTGTGACAAGATGCTGATTTCAGACACACAGGGGAGGAAATACAGTAATTTAAAAACACAAACAAGAAGAAAGGTAAAGAGAGAAAGTATGACTCATGGGAGAAAATGACAATTTGCAAACTCAGCCAGTTCAAATGTTTAAATTTTCTGCCACTTGCATCAAGATCCAGCTCCTGATGTGGCCCAAGAAAGGTCTGTGTAATAATGTTTGCTTTTGCCCACAGTGCTCTGGCTCTTTCACATATTCCCTGTTTGATATTTCACAGTGCTCTGTCAATTGTTCTCTTTTCTCATTGCAGATTAATTGTGTTATGAACTGTTGTGATCTGCCTGAACTGCATTTTGTAGGGGTTGAAGGACAGTCAATACCTTTGTGAGTAGTTATTTCATCCAATGACTATGCAATTCATCCCAAATTTGACCGCTTCACTCCACAGAATCAGAGGGTTACAGAATCAACTAGCTTGGAAAAGACCTCCGATATCATCAAGCCCAACTCATTATTGAACACCAACGTGTCAACCACACCATGGTACTAAGTGTGACATCCAATTTTTCCTTAAATACCTGCATGGACAGCCCATTCCAATACCTAATCGCCATTCTGTGAAGAAATTATCCCTAATGTCCAACCTGAACCTCCCCTGGCACAGCTTAAGATTATGTCCTCTTGTCCTACTGCTGGTTACCTGGGAGAAGAGACTGACCGTCACCTGGCTACGCCCTCCTTTCAGGCAGTTGTAGAGAGCAAGGTCCCCACTGAGCCTCCTTTTCTCCAGGCTGAACAACCCCAGCTCCCTCAGTTGCTCCTCATCAGACCTGTGCTCCAGACCCCTCATGTTCTCTGGACATGCTCCAGCACCTCAATATCCTTCCTGAATTGAGAGGCCCAGAACTGGACACGACACTCAAGGTGTGGCCTCACCAGTGCCAGGCGTAGCAGGGAGAATCACTCTCCTAATCCTGCTGGCCACACCATTGCTGATACAGGCCAGGATGCCATTGGCATTACTGGTCATGTGGGCGCACTGCGTATTCAGCTGGCTGTTAACCAGCACCCTCATGTCCTTTTCCACTGGGAAACTTTCCAGCCACTGTTCCCTGAACCTGTAACACTACCTGGGGTTATTGTGGCCAAAATACAGGACCCAGCACTTGGTCTACTTGAAGCTTACATGGTTGACCTCAGCCCACTGATCCAGCTTGTCCAGGTCCCTCTGCAGAGCCTTCCTGCCCACCAGAAGATCAATACTCCAACCCAGCTTGGTGTCAACAATGAATTTGCTAATGATGGACTCAATCCCCTCATCCAGATCATCAATAAAGATGTTAAACAAGACTAGGCCCAACTCTGATCCTTAGGGGACACCACTAGTGACTGGCTGCCAGCTGAATGCGGCATCATTCACCACCACTCTCTAGGCCCAACCAGTTCTTAACCCAGCAAAGAGTGCACCTGTCCAAGCCACGGGCTGCCAGCTTTTCCAGGAGGATGCTGTGAGATACAGTGTCAAAGGCTTTGCTGAAGTCCAGAAAACTACCTTTGAAGCCTTTCCTTCATCCAGCGGAAGAGGTCAAAAAAGGAGATCAGGTTGGTTGGGCAAGACCTGCTGTTCCTAAGCCCATGCTGGCTGGGTGTGATCCCTTGAGTGTCCTATACATGTCATGTGGTTGCACTCAAGACAATCTGCTCCACAACACTGTTGAGCCCTGAGGTCAGGCTGACAGACCTGTAGTTCCCTCAGTCCCTCTTCCAGCCCTTTTTGTGGAGGGGTTTCACATTGGCCAACCTCCAGTCATCTGAGACCTCCTCGTTCAGCCAGGAATGATGATAAATGATGGACAGCAGCTTAGCGAGCTCTTCCACCAGCTCCCTCAGTACCCTTGGATGAATCCCCTCTGGCCCCATAGACTTATTAGTGTCTAAGTGTCTCAGCAGGTCACTAACTACTTCCTCTTGGATTACAGGGGGTCCATTCAGCTCCCTGTCCATGTCTACCAGGTCAGGAGGCCAGTTGTCCTGAGGATAACTGGTCTTACTCTTGAAGACTGAAGCAGTTCTGCTCCCTTGTGTATTTTGCACAAGATTTTGCTTTTCGCTCACCCCTAGTTATTTTGTACCCATAAGAGCGGGTATCAAAGCTTAAAGGATCCCACAGCAGAGGCTGGGACCTCAGCAGCCTCTCTGAATCGAGGCTTTATTCAGGTTTGCAATGACAAATTCATAAATGTATTTGGAGCCCTGTATTCTGTTGAATTGTGTGGACTTGAGTCTCCACTGCACTTTTGAGGACCTGAGGCCAAGGCTGTGTACAGATTTCCTGCAATAAGTGCTTAGGTCTGTGAACACTACCACTCAAGAGAAAGTAATTCAAATTAAGATCTTGGTTTTCAAAGGCTGACACACACTGGCTTGTTTTCCAGCTGTTGAGGCAATTGGCTGTGAAACTTGGGTTAATAGCTTGTAGAAAGCAGTCACAGTATCATCTCTCTCTCATGACTGGAGGTTGACTAGCAATTCCTGATGACAAGTCAGTTTTTCATTACTACATTAAACATAATTGTGATAATGTTAAAGTTAACATCTGAATAAAAGAAGGAGAAAGTTATTTTGGCTACCTCTTCCATCAAAATCATAATGGGTGCATGCAACTCAAAAAAGCTTTTGAGATGTAAAAGCAGCCTTAAAATACCATGACAAATCAGTGTTTTTGGTGTTCACTTCTTGCTTCTGCACTGTTCAAGGCTATTTTACATCCAGAAAACTGAAATAGTGTCATTTGTAGAACGATTAATTAAACACATGATGTGTGAAAAGTGTAATTTTATTTTGAGTGACTAGTTAGGTGAGAGATTTAGCACTAAAGGGCATCTTTTTCATATAATATCTTGAATCTCGCTTATATCTAGACAAAAGAAGCAAAATCAGAGAAGATGAAAGCTAATGAAGACTAAAAACCACGGGTTTTGAAACATACTATAAAGTAGAAAAATAATTTCTGATGAGCAAAAGTTACAAAGACACACAGGGGAGGGGTAAAGGAGGGGAATTGTAGTGTATTCAGTACTGAAATGATCTGATCTTGAAAAGCTATAAGTGAAAAATGCAGGAAATTTGTGGAAACCAGTTTAAGATGCTATTGTTTACAAAGGTACCAAGTTATTCTTAATTCCAAATTACCTTCAAGTAGGTACATATTTCTTCCTCTCCTTTATGAGGCTGCCAAAATTCAGTATTCTAGCCCGCTTCTAACCTTCCCCACGAGACTCATTCCAATCCTCCTTGGAAGTTTTAAGAGTGGCTGGACTGCTGAAATGCTTGGCACTTTCATGAAGATGATTGAGTAAGAAACCTCTACAATAAGAAAGAAATAGGTGGGGGGAGGACAACTGTGATGTTTTTTTCCATTCTTTTCCAGAAAATGTGGTGAGCTTGAGGTATGGTGTTCAAGTAGAGCTAGTTTATCTTTAAAAGAACAGGTCTATGCCACACAGAACAACACAGCTCTGAAGATGCACACTTCTTTAGCCACCTTAATGCAGACATAAAATGTTGTGGTCATCAAATTAACACAAACACATAAAAAATATGAGTAGGGGAGTGTCTGTTTTTGTACACAAAAATGGGAAATAGAGGAAATACTATTATGGAAAAACCATGAATTATTTTGAGAGAAACACTTTTGAAAATTAAGTCTTGCTGTACTGCTATATTCCCATGCAAAAACAAGTAGAAGGTCATGCAGGTTTGAGTTAAAAATAATGTAAAATCATCTTAACACAGGTAGAAGACGGACTTTCCATGGTTTGACCTATAGCTTGAAAATCAGGCGCAAAGAGGTGCCCATGTCACTCATTAAAGGATATATTGCTTTCTCCAGAGTTTCTGTCTTTGATCATGGTACCTCAGAGCTACCCTGGATACCTGGACCATCAGCCAAATGATAAAGAGGGAATATGGTGGTGGATGGAGGGACATTATTTTGGAAGCAAGATTCTTTGGTTTAGGTTCTGATATAGAGAATGTTAGATTGTTTATATGAGATATAAAAGCATCAAGAGAAGAGTGGGTGATTCATTCCCTACGCTCTTGATCCCCTGCAGTTCAGTCGATTGATTCCCTCTCAGAGAAAGGAACGAGCCCTGAACACGTAGCTTTATTGCCCTTGTTACTAGCATTGGATTTACTGGCTCTTAATGCTGGTTTTGGCTAGTATGGAGTTAAATTTATTCATAGTAGCTGTCATGAGGCTGTGTTTTGGTTTTGTGTTGAAAGCAGTGTTGTGGAGGGAACACAGCTGGGACAGCTGACCACAAGGAACTAACCAACGAAATATTCCAGGCAATATGGTGTTATGCTCAGCATACAAAGCTGGAGGAAGGAGGAAGTGGGACACAATTAGTGTGACAACATTTGTCTTTCCAAGTCAGAGACGTGATGGAGCCCTGCTGTCCTGGGAATGGCAGAACACTTGTCTGCCCATGAGAAGGGGTGAATATATTCATTTTGCTTTGCTTGTGTGAGTGGCTTTTCTTTACCAATTAAACTGTCTTTATCACAGCCCATGAATTTTCTAACTCTTACTCTTCTGATTCTCTCCTCCATTCCTCTGGAGGGAAGTGAGAGAGTGGCTGCACAAGGCTGAGCTGCCAGCTGCGGGTTAAACCAAAACAGACTTTGAGTTTAGACATTCCTTCACCATGCTTCTTAGGGTAGACAAAGTGTTATTTCTCTCCCTTAACTTCCTCACATTCCAAAACATTTGCAACCAGCTCAATAATTCTTGCTCTCTTTTATTTAGCTGTGAGGAGTTCTGGAGATCGGTCCCTTGCTGATTAGAATGACTGAATACATGCTTTGGCTTAAAGCAGGTCATTAATTCATATGGCATATTTCCTCTAGGAATTTATATATGGGCCATAGCCTCAGAGGGCAAAGTTGAAGGAAATACACCACCCTATGACACCTGAAGATATCGGTCCACCTGAAAGCAGTTCCTAATTCATGAGCCTTCATGAGAAGTGGTCTGAAATGAGGAGGATAATTCTGGCCTAAGAAAAAGTACTTTTTGTCAACTTTTCTAGGCTTCATGTTGTGTGACATGCACAAGTAATGCTATTCTATTACTTTCTAGAAGTTTTCTTCTACTAATTTCTTTGCAAATTAACCAAGAATCATTTAAAATGAAAGTTTTTCTCCCTTCAAGCTGCCAAAAAGTGATATGGGAATACAACAATGCTAGAATTTTCACACTGCTATGGACACTTTAAGTTTTCATTAAAAAGTTGATGTTCCCACTGCCTCCAGCCAAAATTCTAAATAAAATTAAAGCAGCACCATTCATACTGCTATAGGAAAGGCTGCTTTTGTATCAATTTCCTACCTGTTGCTGTAAATATTCATTTTGAGTGGAAACTTGGTACAAAGTGCATCCTGTTGCCCTTAGAATGATTTTTTTTGGTATTTTTGTCTGATAGCAGGTTTCTTTTGGAAAAAAATACTATACCAATATACAACACCGGCTGTAAAAGTATTGCCTGCTTCTACACCCATTGTTTCCCAAAAGGATAACATGTACTTCCTTATTCTATGGAAAGAGAGGAAAATTCTCCCGTATTAACTAATTGGGGAGACTTATTTGAAGTGGAATTCATGTCACAAAACTTCTGCTGTGTATAAATTAAAAATGTCTGTGACTTTCTATGAGTAGGCTCACTCTTGGAATCATTGTCACCCTCTTCAGCCACCTTGTAATTCATAGACTTCGTCTTCTTTTGAGAGTTTTCTTCTCTCACCCTACAAATTGCCTTAATTTTGTTCCAGGACTGGCCATTAATTTGCTACCCAGCAGCAACACTGTCTGCTCCAGAGCTCCCCTCACCATGCATCATTCAACTAGAACTGAAAGCTGGATTTTTGCACAGGTTTCTTACACAGATCATGCAAGTTACAAGCATAACATGGTGGTGTTGGCAGCAGCTAGCAACCAGAAGACACCAGCCCACGTCCAAAGAATTTGAGCCAAAACTCTCCTTTTATGTATATGCTAATAGTTTTATTTTTCCTTTTACACAATTATCATTCAGTTCTTACTGCATTTAGTTCATGCTATATATATACTCTGAATGGTTCCGATAAATTGCACAGCTGATAATATTCCTTTTGTAGACCTTTTTTGAGTCATTTGATGGACTACAGCTTTGCTCATTTCTCTTCTAATTTTTTAACACTGTCAACCTCCTCTCTGTTTCACTTGCACAGAGATGATGCTTAGATATCTTTTTCCCGAGGCCTGGAAAATCCTGGTTTCGCCTCAACCATGAAGTATACAGAGACACTAGAAGATTAATTTAGACTAGCTGCTCGGTTTTAGATGTCTACAGTTATATGAATTTAATTCCAACATCTTCTCCTCCTGCTTACCTTTCCACTGAGAACAGCAGATAAAAACAATTCAGTCTCACACAGATGAGGAGTTTTACTCAGATGTTTTTCTTGTTCAGCATTCTTGGGGAATGGCTGGATGGAAGGCTGCCTGGGAGCTTGATCCTGACTGGAAAAGAATGCATAGGTACAGTATTTACTAACTTAAGATAAGGATTAAGTACTATTCCACATCGTCTCCCTTCAATGCGCACATGTTTATTAATGAAATATCTGAATATAGTATCTAGTTCTTTTTAAAAATGGGATATAGTTAGTAATAAGTGCTAATAAGTGTAATAAGAAATAAATCTTTTTCTAAGACACTACAGTGCAAATAAGCACAATGTTGGGCAGGTTTACTTTTCACTTGTCTTTCAGAAGGTGCAAGATCATTCTCCCAAAATGTTCAAAACTTCAGAGCTAAATTAGAATGGCTTTATGAAGTAGTCTTGAAGTATGTTGGAGCCTACCTAATCCTTTTTTGTGGAAACAATCAGGGACAAAAGAAGCAGGGTTTTCAAATGTGTAGGAGATACTTATTCTTTTTTTTCTATAAATTCAAGGATTTTTTTTTTCTTGCTTTTCTTTGACAACGAGAACATCCTAGTAATTTCTTTTGTCTTCCAGTTAAAAACAACATCTGAGATTACAGCAAAAAACAGCAACAAGATGATTAGTTCCTTTTATGGCTGGTTGAACAGAGAAAATATGAACAGAGTTTTTTATTTACCTCTATGTCATTAATGAAACACTAATGAAATTAATTAATTCTCTTCTAAAAGGAAAGTGTTGTGTGTATGACTGATTTTATTAATTTTGCAGAAATATATGAATTGATTAATTTGATTTTGTATTTGGTGTGAGTGTGTGGGCGTATATCTTTTATCAGGTAAATTCCATCACAAAAGGTTTTCATTTTAAAAAGAAGATACTAGTTTAAAAAATGACAGTGCTTGATTCCAAATTATCTGGATGCATCATAGTAAAATAAAGGTAAAATCCATCTTGCAACTTCCTTCTACAGATTTCCTCATAATTTGAATCAAATTAATTGTGAGACTCATTTAGTGGTGGGTTTTATTAAATTAAGGATCCAATCTGTTAATCTGTGCTACCTCACTCATTAATGGGGACAAGCTAGTTCTACAAATTGCAGTTTGAGGTATCCTGAAGTGGTTAAGAAAAGCTCACGCTGAACAGTAACCCCAGCCCTATGCATCTGCTGTGCCTGCACTTCATTCATTATTAGCAATGTTATATATTTAAGATCTGATAGCTCTTTTGGGAGTTCATAAAGTAGAGTCAGTATAACACAGTCCTATCTTGGGCCTGAATACCCTGCAAGCATGCTGGGGTGGGCAAGCCTAGACACAGACTGTCTGGAGAAAGTCTTGTTTGTGGGTCATTGTGGGTTTCTTCAGGGTTAGCTTTGTTTCCCAGCTGCTGCCATGTGATTTCCAGTGTTCATCAACACCTTTCTCTCTTCTCTCTCCTCTAGCATGCACATATTTTGTTCTTTCTACTGACTTGCTATGTAAAAACATTTCTCTATACAGTCAGTGATCTAACTTTCTGAATTCAGTCAGCAGACTGTGAACTGAATCAAGGGCAGCAGTGGGTATGGAGAGCAAAAGTGGTGCATTTCACTTGAGCAAAAGCAGGTATCTCCAGTCTGCGCTAATTACCCCAGGCTCTCTTTGTAGGCAGTGAAGACAGATTGTCCATTTTACTGTTCAGTTCATCTAATCCTGAAGGAGCCATAAAAAGTCATATGAATCTCATTTTGAATGTAACTGTCTCTCTGCTGACTATATAGAGAGCTTGGGCCAATGACCTCAGATGTGAATGTCTATACTGAATTTGTCTAGTTTGGGTCAGATATATAGACTTCCAAAAATACCTTTGAAGGCAATCTTGACAAGTCAGAGTGCAGGTCACATATCTAAAAGGGCTCCATAGGGACCCTGGATGATTAGCTTTAGGTTATAACAACGTGCTATGGTTCTGGTTTACCACCAGCCAGAAGCCAAGCCCACAGATGTGTTCACTCCCTCACCAGCATTGGAGAGAGAATGAGAAGGGTAAAAGCCAGAAAACTCATGAGTTGACATAAAGGCAGTTCAATAGAGAAGGCAAAAGCCACTCACACAAGCAAAGCAAAACAGGGACTTAATTCACTGATTCCCAAGGGCAGGGAGGTGATCAGCCATCTCCAGGAGAGCAGGTTCCATCACACACAGTGGTTACTTCGGTAGAAAAACACCATTGCTTCAAACTTTCCCCTACCTTCCTCCTTCTTTCCCCCAGCTCTGTATACTGAGCATGAAGCCATATGGTCTGGAACATCCCTTTGCGCAGTTGGGGTCACCTGTCCTGGCTGTGTCTCCTCCCAGCCTCCCATGCACTCCCACTTCCTCACCAGCGTGGCAGTATGGATATCAGAAATGGCTTTGCTGTGTAAGCCCTGCTTAGCAATAAAAAAACGCCTCTGTAATATCAACCCTGTCTTCATGACAAATCCAAAACACAGCCCCGTTGTGAAGAAAATTAACTCTACCCCAGCCCAAACCAGCACAACTATGAAGACCTTTGTATTAGTATCACATTAAGCTGCACCTGCTCATGCTACTTCACAATCCCACAACGAGGTTAAGACATGCTTTCCTGCTCAAGTGACAATGTAGCAAACTTTTTTGGTTTATGTAAGCAACAATTTTTTTTTGTAGCTATTTCAATTTGACTATGCAATGCCATGAATGACTGTTACAGAACAGCCAAAAGGAGCGTGTCCTGTGGTAGGAAGACATAAGGGAGGGGATAAAACAGTTAAACTGTGATTGCCACCAAAGCTGTGTAGGGTTGAAGTGGAAGTTTAGAGACTTAGCTCCTAAAGAGCTCTTAGGAGAGTCAAACTCTCTTCCCCTAGCTGCTTAGCGATGCATTTCCCCTTAGCATCGCATGTTTATAAGATATCTTTAAGGTTACATCTGTAGCAGTCTGTTTCGGTTTTTTTAAACAGATTTTATTTTAAGCCATGTGTCAAAATGACTCTGTTTTTAAGCAGTAAATGTCATTTTGATATAAATGCATTCACTTGACTTTCACTGTGAGGTGATGCCTACTGTGACCATAAAGCTAAAGTTCATTGCCTTGATAAATAGTTCATATCTTGGCTGCTCAACAGAAGGATATCGGAGAGCCCTTAAACTAGTAACTTGTGGGCTGACTAAGTTTGAAAATTATCATTTGTCTTTTGATTTTAATTTCTACATAAAATTATCTATCATCTATTCAAGGAAAAATAAGATCTCTAGCTAATTGTGCCTACCCTTTGGGTCAACAATGGGTCAGCTTTGTAGTCCTATGTTAAGGGTTGAGTTGTGCTGTGTCACTTTGGTTCTGATATGTTTTATAAGCACCAGCTTGTGTAATTCAGGAAAAACATGTCAACATGGAGCATGCACTCTGCCAGAACAAATATGAATAAGTAGATTCCTTTTCTTTTGAATAGGATTTACATAATTCTAACTGACGTATTTTTTTTTTTTATCCTGATGCAAAGCACAATATTCAAATCAGAAATAGTGTAGTGCTTCTCTATCTCGAATTTATCTAGCAGAAAGGATTGCTGATGAATATATGGGTGGGATGTCACAATATAGTAGGTTTTACTTGCTCAAACCATCATTGTGCCATTTAACAACAATGCTACATCACAAAGAAGGATGCGTAACATATAAGCAAACAGTGGGTAAAAACATATATCGTGTGCCTGCTAAGTACTTTATAGCCTGGGGGGCAAATTCTCAGCAGGAGCAAACCCAAGTAGCTCTTTGAAGTACATACACTTGCACAGTGCACACTGACAGTCTGGCTCTGGGGCAGACAGGCAAGCACAACACACTGTGGCAGGTTGATTTTGTGCCAAGAATCTTCTTCATTTCACTTCTGCACAGAACCTTTCTCCATTTCTGCAGGCTGTAAACAATCTTCTGCTCCCTTTTCCCAGCTACCTAGGAATGCAATCTAAATCCTGGACAAAAATCCATATCACAGAGAAAGCATTTAAAGAAGACAGCAGATGTGTGTAACAAAAATGAATGGCACCAGCTGTCGGCAAGCAGAGCTCTGGTTGACACTGCCCTAGGAAGGAATTGAAATATATAGGGTAAAGAAAACCTTTGGGATGGTTTCTTTTTACCTATTGTGCCTTCCGCTGTTAGGAAACAGACACAAATCAGGGTGTGATTTTGTTGTGTCCGATGGCAAACAACTTTTTTGTGCACTGCTGTTTCTGTGCCAGTCATTAAATGCCAGTGGCCTAGGGATTTTCTTAGAAAGGTTTGAGTCCTGAATACCCATGTCATTGTCAAGTGAAGTACTCCTAAGGAAAGTTTATTTTCTTCAGCTAGTCATACAGGGATCTCAGAACGAATATTTGGGATATAGGCAATGCAGATATCTAAAAGAGAGGGGATGAGTTCTGTCCCCGTCTCTGCTTTTTTGGTCATATAATTTGCACAAATGATCTGTGAGCATCTTCACAAAATTTTCATGAGATAAACCTATTAAAGACAGGTCTGCACAGCTTTCTCTCTTTTTATCTGTGAGTGGTAATTTGCTGAGAAAACAGCTCAAGCTCCAAAGCTACTTCTGCCTCTGGCTGCCTACTTGCCTCCCAACCACCACCTTGACATAAAAATCTCCTCGGTTTTGAGTTATCTGTGCATAAATAAGTGGTATCTTAAAATCCCATGTAGATTCAATCAGGAATTGTGAATAGAAATTCAAGACTTCAGCTCCTGAAATTAATGTCATGTTTGCTGCCAAGTCCCCCATGAATGTCCTTCTCTGTGTGACAGAATGCATGGAGAGCAGTGTCTTGGGGTGACACAAGCAGTTAGCAGGGTCGGCACTCAGATATTGATCTTGAGATGGTGGCACACATCAGCAGAGGATGTCTGGCCCAGCAAGTTGATTCAGCATGTTTTCTGGGTCCCAGGCTGCCTCGAAGGAACAGGAAGAAATAGGTGTTTTCAAATCATGGAAATATAGGATGGTTTCAGTTGAAAGGGACCTTAAAGATCATCTAGTTCCAACACTTCCACCACAGGTTTTCCACAGGCAGGGAAAAGAGCACATTGAATTATCTGTCTGGCAGCTGTGTACTTCTATGTATTTAGGGAAGCTAAGATATATTTCACTCTATTTAGTGACTTAAAAAATGTTAGATGGATCTCTGAGGTTCAGTAGGTGCATGGGGAGGTTTTCTTACCTCTTGACCTCCAAATTTCCTTAGATATACCTGTCAATCTTGTTTACTCTTTTATCAGCAAACTGTAATGTGACAGGCCTCATTACTATTAAACACAGGAATTAGTGGCATTGTGATGGACTGAGGATCTGTCATTCAAATGCAAGAACCCTTTGGGACCAGAAAGAAATCATTTGGTAAAAGGGGGGGAGGGCCAGAGAAAGAATGTTTAATTTTTTTAGTGTGTGATTTAAAAAAACCCCTTGCTCCTATTTCTAATGGTCTTTATTGACAAAGAGGGCAGTAGTGGTTAAAATGTGATGAGGTCTGTTTTGCAATCTACTATTGCAGGCTTTGCTAATTTTAATGTATTAAAGGCAACAATATACTGCATTTACTCAAAAAATAGTAAAAAGAGGCATCTATCTTGTATCTGTCTATAAAATGATGCTTGCCTCACAAGAAGCTGGCTAGATTCCGTGATCCAGAATTTGTCGTGATCAAAGCACATTCTGCAAAGAATGCAGAGAATGACTTTGCTTAAAAATCAGCTGCTGAAACAAACATCTAAGCATTCATTTATTTCTCATATGGCAGCATTAAAATAATTGGCAGCACTGCAGCAAGCGTAACAGTAAAATGTATTTGTGCTTCATGCCACAACAGAATGATTTTAGTGGGGGCTAGCACAACTTGAATGCCAATAAGGTACTGAAAGCTGTGAAACATAACCACCATACCGTATTTGAGACTTAGGATTTACTCAACTTACTGCAAAATCAATAATGGGATCATTTGTAACAAAATCTATTTGCTGAGAAGGAATGTCAGTGCAGGTGTTCATCACAGGAACGGGATGCACACTGGGTACAGTGCCAAAGCCAAGGATACAAATGAAGGTCTTTTAAAGCACACTGGCTAATAGCTGACAGTTTCAGAAATATTGGAGACTAGAAGGATATTAATGGGACCAAGTGGATGGGAGGACATTATAGAATATAAACTTCCACTAAACCTTTGAATTATTTTTAATTGCACGTTTCCCAAAACTAGCCAAAATGACCATCCCCTGTCATCACACTCTTTGTTGGCTTCTCTCATGATTACTGTTTTCAAAATAAGTGAAGCTGTTGAAAGTAAAATCCTTCAGTTTTCCTTCTGAAATCTGTTCTGACCTATGACAGAAATGGAGTTTTATATCCTTTTTATAGTTCATTAAACTTATCATTTGTATTTGTCCTTCTTTGCCCTAACTGTGCCTTGGTTCATAGTCCCCACAAATTAAAATATAAAGCCAAAAGTATTAGTGTTGAAAACACAACTGTGCTTTCCAAGGCAAGGGTGATACAGCTATGTCACCCAAATCACTGGTTTTGGTAGAACTAGCAGTGTTTTTGAAACAACCAGATGTACTAGCTTTTCAAGATGGTTATCTCAAAATGGAAGTACTTCTATTTGGCTGTTATTCACAAGCCTTGGCCTTCAATCATCTTCCATAAAGGGTGGATTTTCTTTGAAGCACAGGCCTTTACCTTCTATCAGGACTTCCCTAAAATAAGGGATTTTTTTGAGTTAGAACTACTTTTCTTTTTTCTTTTAATGCTCATCCTATTTTTAGACATGTTCAGTGAAATTGTATATCTAGAAATGTCTAGGCAAAATGGCTCTTAAGAATTCTTCATTTTATATGAAATCACCATTCTTACAGGAAACAGTCATCTCTGACTCTTCTGGCTTATATTTTGTATGCAAGTGATACAGCTCAAATAATGTCTTCAAATGACTGAGTTGCCTTCCTCTAGCATCAGCTTGTCATGCTGCATGTGTAAAGTGGGGAAGAGGAAAGCATCCTTTGCTATGCTTTACTATTTAAGGCTGGTATAGATTCTGTCATCTCCATCAGACCAAATTGAACAATTTTCCATGTTCTGATCACCTCTAGATCTATCTTTGGACTAGGTGTCTCCTAAACTGTATTCAGTAAATAACTACAGAACAAATGAAGCTTTTAATAGGAGGTTTGGATATGGAATCTACCTTTGACTGTTTTGTTTCTGTGTGAAGACAGAATCTGATGATTCTGAAGAGAAGAGACTGAACTACTCTTAACAATCTTGATTTTAGAGACCTTTGTTGGTGGTCTAAATACTCAATGTGATATAAGATCCCACCAAAACCTAGAAAAAAGGTAGAAGATTAAGTTCACCATAGTTGAAAAGTTCAAAATCTTTTAAAAATCTGAAACTGTTGTTCTTGGCTCAGGATCAACGTTAACATTTGGAACTGACAACATAATGTTGAAATTACACAGAAGATAACAATTCAGTGCATTAGCAGACAGTGCTACATATTCAGTCTTCTGGAAAGACAGCAGGAGGAAAAGAGTTTGATGCTTATTTGCCCTGCTTTCTTTGGGAGAATTGAAATGGATAGTTTGATTTCTGCAGTTGACAAAATTATTTTGGAGGATGCCGCTGGAAGGAAAATAGCAGAGCAGTAAAAGAGTAGGATACCAGTGGATAAAGTACCCAGTTAAACTGAATCACATATCTCAAAACAACCACTACAACTGCAGCACCTGCTATCTGCCATTATCACTGCAAGTTGGTTGGCACGAAAAGACAAAAATTTTTGCTATGAATGTCTGCTACTATGAATCATCACAATGTTTCAAAGTGTTTTTCAGCAATGAAAAATCAACATTGTGTTCACATCAAAAATAAGGACAAAGTCGCTAACATCTATTTTATATAGCACAACCAGTCTGACATTAGTGACTTAAACTAGAAAAAAAAATAGTGACTAAGAAGTTCTTAAATGTTTAAGGTGTAAACGGAAACAGTCAATTCAAAAGATAAACATGGGTGAAACAAATCATTATAAATGATTGCCTGTATAATGACAATTCTGTCAGCACAAATGAAAGAAAATGTTTAAGCTTTACTGTTATGAGAATGGATTAGAGGTTTTTATAATATGAAATTTTTTCTGCTCCTTTGCAGTATATAATACCAAAAAAATGAAACTGTGTAATGAGCCAAATCTTCCACAGGTTTTAGTGACTGACTCTAATATGGTGGCAGATGGTGTAAATCAGTGCAAAATTTGGCAGTAGGTCTTAACTGGAATCTGTGATATTTCCTGGGACTTATATGCATGTAACCCATGAGCTTCATCTGAAATCACAAAATTTTTCTTGCGTTTGGATGAAGGCATGAACTTAATTTAGCCTCTCAGACTGTTCCTGGCATTTAAGTTTTCATTAGTCTTCATTCTGATTTAGGAGAAAATGTGTGCTGACAAGTCAGTTAGAAGACAAAAACTAGTGACTTCCAGCCATTAAAATGTTTGGCAATTTAGAGAAAAACATCCTAGGACAAAAAGCTGTCTGCTGCTGCATAATCAGACATTTTTCCATATCTTCACTTTTAGATTAACTTGAGAGGAGAGTTTGTCAGAAGGGACCCAGCCAGAGTGGAGAAGCTCCCTCTAATTGTTTTGCACATGTTGGAGGAGTGAAGACCGGGAAACAGAACTCTGACTAAGTACAGCTAAATACTGCTTAGCACTGTGGAGAGAAAGGCTAAGGACAACATATGATACAGTTTTGGGGTTTTTTTCCCTTTATTCTCTTAATCTGTCTTTAGGAACAATTTATCATTTTTGCAAATTGTCTTGTGATTTTATGTACTGGTTATGACTTACCAAAGAAATATTTTCTATAAATATTGCACTCTTTTTCCTTGTTCCTTCACCTTAATTTTGTATTGAAATTTAGTATTCTCACAGACAGTGCAGAACTGTTTATTCCCTGGAGAGCTCAAGTCCCTTGCAGGTTTACTCAGACACTCTCTTTCTCAGGTGTAATGCGATCCTTCCTCTTCCTGGCATGGATTGTAACCATTATCCCACGTCTTCTGTGTTTGTGGTGTTTTGTCTGGGGCACTTCGTAGCTTTCAGATAAGATAAGTCCTATGTTTCAAGTGCAGATTCTGAAATTAATTTAACTCAAGAAAGAATAGGGACAATACTGAAATATTTGTCCTATATTTTGTTCTTTACTCTGCATTAAGGTAAGAAATTATATGCCCTTGAATTTCTGGTGTACTAAACTGAGGATCTTCTGCTTTTAATAAAAGTGATCAAGCATGTGACGAGAAGAGTTTATTGATAGAGAGTGAATACACAGTGATTTATTTCTTATTTCTCTCTCTTAATATTGTGTACATAAAGTGCAGATGTAAGGATGCTAAACACTTTACACAGGTGTAGTTTTTAGCCATTAAATAGAGATAGGCTCCTCCAGATGACAATGCATAGAGAAACAGAAAAGATCTCAAGGTGTCATCTAATGTATCATCTTGCAATCCTTTTCACTAAGTCTAATTGATAATTTCCAGCTACCTGCAACATTTTATGTTTGGCTTTGTTAATTTTTTTCCATATTTTTCTAATTCATATTCTTAGTTATGAAGAAATCTGTCCTTCAAGGTAACTACTCTTCATTCCCTGACACTCAAAGGTCATCACCCTCTGCGAATTTAATAAACTCTGTGCTCCACCATTGTGGTTGTAGATGAATTGATGGATGAGTAGAGCCAGATCCAGAACATACATTTGCAGGACTTGAGGTCGTTTTTCTTTCCATGGTAACACAGAATTAGTGATAACCTCTCTGTGTGCAAGGTCTTCTGGATAGTTTTATATCCAGGCAACAGCATTTTGTCCACTTCTTGGAAGGGTTGAAGCATCATCCTGTAAACCCATCTGTCCTTGGCTGTTAAAAATAGAGAGAGACAGCAAGATTCCTAAGACTCCAGTAAAGACTTTTAAATTTAGTAGGGAAAATACCATCCTTTGTAATCACAGTATAATCATGGTGCACATGAATGTTTAAAAATGATTAGTGACAACTGAGAGATGAAGGTGGTTTGAGGGCAAAAACAAGGAGGTGGTTTGACAGCAAACAGTGTTTTGTTGCTTGCTGTATCTGGACCATGCTTCAGCCAGGGCAATACACCACAAATAGCGGATGTATTTATAGAATGAATAGGCCTGGCCACATACTCCTGACCAAGAGAAGCAAGAAATGTTTCTGGTATTGTGTATTATAACTGATAAAATTTCTTTTGCCCAGTGCATCTTGTAAAAAAATAAAAAGAAGAAAATGAAGCTATTCTGAAAATGAAATGTGATGAAGGATTACCAATGATAGACTCTGGACAAACTAATTTAATGCCTATAACTTAAGCGTTTGGTCTGAAAAGTAGGAAATGGAGATGATCTAATGGCTTTCTGGAGAATCTGGAAAACTTGAGTTTTCAGCATGAAGGCCTTGACTTTATACTGCCTCTTTTGATGAGATAAACTATGTTTGGTTGCATATTAACACCACCAAGTAATTTCTGTCTATTCTGATGCTGGTTGTATATAAGCTCTGCCTTAACATTTTGTCCTGCCCTTCTTACGGTCTGTATTCCCTAAATGGAGAGCTGAGGATTTCCCTTTCTCCATGAAGTTCAAGGTCAGTGAAGAGCTAAGGCGGCTGACTGCCTTGATCTCTCCTAGATGCCTCAGGGGAGGAGATGCACTGGAAGAACACTATGGACAGAAGTATTGCAGAATGTCCATCGTCCTGCTCGTGTGGCTGTGATTGTTACTGGATGTCAGAGAACTTTAAAAGTTTCAGGGGCTGCTCTGAATTATGCTGAGGGTTGAACAGTTTCTAACTCTACAGATGGGAGGGATGGAATACAGTCCCAAGTTGTTTTCACAGCATTAGATGTTTCTGTCATATTATATACCATTGCTTTCAGAAAGGGTTGATTGTCTTTAGAGTACTGGTCTAATTTTTGCAGATCTTTTTCTGTTGCTGTGTCTTGTATCTGGTTTATATAAAGGAGTGAGAAACAGACAAAAAAAGATTTTATTTAGACTTTTTGGTGTTTTGATGCAAATTCATAATCAGCAAAAAAGGTTGAGGTTTCAAAGTCACCACCACATCGAGTAGGAGGTTCTTCTTATTCTTCTTATTCTTCTTCTGTCCTCTTTTAAGAGGTAGAAAGAGACAGACAGAGCCATAATACATGTATACGTTGCACCTGCTGTGGGTCTGACTGCCTTTATTAATGAAGGTAATCCCTCATGTCCAGTTCTCTTGGAAATATCATCAGAGATATTTCTTCTTGACAAATATGCTTTAGGGGATGAATCAAATATTATTGAGCTGTCACTGCCTACAGGTAGTTTGGGAGACCTCTCCTCCCAGAGTAGTTCTTTTGCCTTTCGATATTTTAATAGGCTCTCATATTAGAATCTAACTCAGGTCTGTAGTTACAAAAACTGCAAATTGAAGCTGCAGTTTTCTTAGCAAATTGGACAATTTCGTCAGCTTCCTTCTGTTGGGAAGTTTACAGTACCTATTTAATTATTAAGCTGTCAAGAGAAAACTGGCTTCCCTGAGAATGTCAGAAGCATTCTCATGTAGGAAAAATGGAGAATGTGAAAGCTGAGGCAGCAAGATGGAAACTTTCCATAGTGCTTTTGTATCAGACATTTAGTACAAAAGCTATGCATAGACCAGCTGGGCATTGACCCTCTGAGGTTTGGGGATTCGGCCCTGGCCTGGTGGGGGAGTGTTGTGGACAGAGTCTTTGATGGAAGGCATGAAATAGGTCGCTCATTGTAGTTTTGCTGTGGATTCTTATCATTGTCTTTTCCTTTGTTTAGCTCTGGGCACCTGAGTCCCTCTGTGACAGCTGAATCATGTGCATGTTTGACAGACATAAGGGAGCTTAAGATTTTTGACTTGGTAGATCCTTTGAAGTGCTGAATGTCTGCAAAATTGCTGTCAGAATGTGTCAGATCTCCTTATTAATAAGCAGATAGTCAGTTGCTACGTTTCCTGTCCCAGATTACCTCTCATGACTCTCTGGCTTCAAGTATCCCATGAAAAAGCTATTTTTACTATGCCATACATTTATTCAGTCTTCCTGGATGCCTCCCGAAAATTCAATTAATAAATGTCTCATTTTTCCCTCTCCAAAAAGCTTTTCTAAATCTGTTTTCCTCCTGCAAGCGTAAAACTCCAGGGGCTGAGACTTCCTGCAGAGTGTGCATGTAAGCTTTCCCATACTGCCAGCCTTAGCTGCCGCTGCAGGAGTTAAATGCCAGTGTTGGGTTTATTAGCACAGACACCACTGAATCCCCTCATTTCCAGCCAGTTCAGAACACAATCTGAACCCTAGGGCTTCTGCCGCTCCATGTTCTTGTGATTTTGAGGACCACAGAGACCTGAAACTTTCACAATTCTGTAAAAAACCCAAAAACCTAACAGGCATCATTAGTTAAAACGACCTGTCTTTTGGATGTGTGGTTTTTATATGTTCATTTGTAAGGAAATAATCTTTCACATTTTCCTAAGTCTCTTTTTGCAGCTGTCTTGCTTTCATGGAGAAAAGACCTTTTGCTTAGGGATTTTAGTCCGTAACAGAGTTTGAAACCAAGACATTGGAAACAGTAATATTTATTCCTTCTGAACTTGGATGCCTAATTTCTGTATGAGAGTTGACTGCAACATACTGTGGAACAATATTCATCACAAATACTTGCTAGAAGAAGCTGATCACTTTCATGAACACCTATAAAATTTCTATTTTTCTCAAAATTAGAAATTTAGCCAGAACCTCTCAAAAGAAAAAAAAGAAAATAAATTTGAAGGTGACGAAAAATAGATTTTAAAGACACTTACTTACAGGAGTACACATATATAAACATTGTATGTACGTGTATATAAGTCTATCTGTGTATATTTATGGAAGTTTTATTACATATTTTTATATATATATATATATACATATATATATATACAGACTTTAAAAATTAGATAAAAGGCATTGCCTTTTATATATAATAATAAACGAATTCCTACCTCTAAATGGCCCAGATGAAAAGTTGTCTTGGCAAAAGTTATTTTGGCATCCCACCTTTCTTCCTATGCTTTCAGGAAGCCTTTTCAGCTGTTCCCACCCATCTTCCACAGGTTTAACTATGTGTGTTCTTTACCTGTGGCCCATGTAATAACTCCAGCACCAGTTTTGCATTTTTGTGACAGCAGTTGCTGCACCCTGAACAGCAGCAGTTTGATACAGGTCATACTAGAGTATGGACCTTTTTTATAAAAGCACCTGATCTGTACTTAAAACAAATAGAAATGTTTCTGGCCTGTTTTTACTGCATGGAGTAGGTGTAAAGAAACTGTTGTTTGCCTGCTCCATTAGCCACTCCTTGCCTACTAAGCGACTATTAAAATAAAACCTGTACTCACCCCATGCAGCTACAGAAGTGGTATGAACTGTGAATAGACAACAGAACAGATGTTGGAAGGTCATTGTAGAATCAGAAATGATGTACCTTTAGATTTAACATCTATCTTCCTGATTCCCAGGAATTTGATTCCCCCTTGATTATTAAACAAGGAAAGAGCATTTGTTTTGGGTGACCCTTTTGTTTGGTGTTCATGCCCCTTTTGTTTGGTGTTCATGCAGTGTATAGCACAACAGGATGCTGGGCCTTCAAAAAGAAATGATTGATGATAGCTCCATCTCCATGCCTGTAATGGGTTTAAGCAGTAATTGCTGCTTCAATGCCAAAAGATTTACAAAGGTCAAAATCAAGAGGGAGAGAAGACCCCTGTCCCTGTCCCTGCCACCAGGAGAGTAATTGTTATCAGTAGCTCCAATAATGGCAAAAGTGCTGAGCTTGCTTTGTGGTTCTGCCTTAAAAACTTGATTATGTTTCCCTGGTATGCAAACCTCACTGGCAGGCCTTGCATGCTGATGACAGTCATTTTTCTTCCCACTTGATGGTGACCATTTCAGTTGTCCTTGAAACACCCCCCCCCCACATCCTCCCACGCCAATCTCATCATAGTTTCAGCAGTGATCTTGCTGAACAACAAAAGAGGCTCAGTGGTGGATGGATCCTATGATATTCCAGCGATGGTGGGTAGCAGAGACTGGTGCAGTAGCGGAACAATTGTCCTTGGTTAGACCATACTCTGGCATCCTGAAGAGGCAGAGACACTGTCTTGGTTTGGAGACAAGGATGCTTGAAGACTTTTTGTAGGCATGGAAGTGGTTGTTAGGAATGCTGGCAGTGCTACAACACTTCTCAGTTCAGTCTTGGGCTCTGCCACAGATGTTTTGACCAGCATTGGTTGGTCAGCAATGAAATGGCCATGTACGGGGAGTAGGTTAGAGGCTGAGAGATAAGGAAAATGCTGATACTTCTGCCCTTCTTCATGTTTGTAGCTTGCCATGCAGCCCTGGTGCCACTGAGAACTTTGTCATCTTTGTTCTTGACAGCACAAGTGTTTTGTATAGGTGGAAAGATGTCCTCGCTCCTTGTCATTGACTTAAACATATGTAAGAAAGAATATCTTAGAATGCATCTGGAATGGGCTTGAATCTTTTCCTCCCTTCCATAGGTGTCAAGACTGTACAACTTAAATGTTTCCAGAAAGCCACTGCTGCCTTCTGAGAATGAGGCTGGATAATCAAGCCAATTTGATTAAATATGCATTAATTTATCAATTGTGTTGGTTAAAGTACACACCTCTTAGTTATGAAGTTTAAACTAGATAAAAGTGAATTCAAGCATGAGCAATATATTCTGCCAAGTGTGTTTCAGTCTAACGTAGGGCCTTGTATCCTAAAAACAATTGCAAATATTTTTATTTGTGCAACATTTCAAGAGACTGAAGAAGCATAAAGGGATTCCCCTATGCCAGCCTCAGGCCTAGAAGACCCACAGGCCAGCTCAGATTGTGGGGGATACCTGTGGGCACTGTAAAATTAAGAGGAGAACAGCTGTGGGCTTTAGAGAAGACAGACAGCTGGAGGGAGGTTTCCTTTCATGATAAACAAGTTTCAAAAAGCTCTTGATTCCTGCTAATTAAATAAATCTGAAGTTATTCCCTGACTCACTGGAGTTTAATATCTTTTTCAGCCTTCTTTCTAAAAGTTGACAGTATTACAGATGGGTGGCTGCTCACAGAAACATGATAGTGTTTCCACCCCCAAGGTAAAGTGAGGTTTATCTGGCTGCACATCCACTCACTGGCTTTATTATACAAGTTGTCCTAGTGTAACTAAGGCAATTGGGTTACACAGTGCATATCCTTGGACAATCCAACCACTTTAAAACTATGTTTGCATCGACTCGAAAGGGTTAGTTTCAGCTCACTGAGTCAAAGCATAGCTTTAACTACTGTGAGTAACTCTCTATTAGATGTTCACATTCTTATAACTAGGTCAAAATTACATTTACTTAGTTACTCTGCTGCAGTGTTTCAGGCTAAGAAAGCCTCCCTAATCCTTAGTATTCATCACCACTGTGATCTCAAGGCTTTGAATCAGACCAGACAATGCTTTACTAACCGCTTAGACCTGAACACAAACAGGATATTTTTCCTTGTAATAATATTTTCCTCCAAACACCTAGTTCTACTTCTAGTAATATGATGTTTATAACTCTTGATCATAATATATATAACATAGAATCACAGAATCATAGAATCACAGAATCACAGAATCATACAATGGTTTGCATCGGAAGAGACCTTAAAGATCATCTATTTCAAGTGCCCCTGCCAAGGGCAGGGATGCCATTCACTACATCAGGTTGCTTAAAGATCCATCCAACCTGACCTTGAAAACATCCATCAATGAGGTATCCACAACTTCTCTAGGCCACTTGTTCCAGTGTCTTGCCACCCTCAGAGCAAAGAATTTCTTCCTAATATCTAATGTAAATTTATTCCTTTTCAGCTTAAATGCATTACCCCTTGTCCTATCACTACAGGGCCTTGAAAAAAGTCCCTCTCCAGCTTTCTTGTAGCCCCTCTTCAAGTACTGAAAAGTTCTTTAAGGTCTCCCTGGAGCCTTTTCTTCTCCAGACTGAACAACTCAAGCTCTCTCAGCCTGTCTTCATAGGAGAGATGCTCCAGCCCTCTGAACATCTTTGTTGCTCTCCTCTGGATGGACTCCAACAAGTCCAGGTAATTCCTTAGCTGTGGGGCCCAGAGCTGCACACAACATTCCAGGTGGGGTCTCACGACAGCAGAGCAGAGGTGGAGAACCATCTCCTTTGACCTGCTGGCCACAGTCCTTTTGATACAGCCCTGGAAGTAGTTGGCTTTCTGATCTGCAAATGTACATTCCTGGGTCATGTTGAGCTTCTTGTCAACCAACATGCCTAAGTCCTTCTCCTCAGGTCTGCTGCCAATTAATTTTCTGCCCATTCTCTCTATTTGTGCTTGGGATTGCCCCAACACAAGTGCAGGACCTTGCACTTGGCCTTGTTGAACTTCATGAGGTTCACACAGACCCACCTCTCCAGCCTATCAAGATCCCTCTGGAGGAAATCCCTTCCCTCCAGTGTGCCAACCAAACCACGCATCTTGGTGTCACCAGCAACTTGCTGAGAGTGTGCTCAATTGCATCGTTCATGTCATCACAAAAATGTTAAACAGTGCCAGTCCCAATATTGATCCCTGAGGAACTCCACCCATCACCGGTGCCCACTTGGACACTGAGCCATTGGCAACAGCTATTGGAGTGTGTCCACCTGGCCACGTCAGGTCAAAAAGTGGGTTCCTCCACACTCCGAGAGGAGAGTTGCCCACTACCGTCACCCATCGCCTTTTCTTGGTTATGTTGATTGTTACATAGGGAGCTGATGGGGCTGCCTTACCCAGCTCCAGCATCTCCTTTGATGTGATGGATCTTTCCTCTTCAGTCTGCAGAGCATTGATGTGGTTCTGCAAAGGTGCCTCTGGCATCAGGGGAAATCTCTTCCTCCTTCTGTTCCCCGCCATTGCATGTTTCCAGTCTCCTGCATCACTGTCCTTTCTGCATTATTGCCACCCCCTCCCCTTGCTGTTTGTGCAGACCACAGCTGAAGCTGAACTCTAAGAGAAGTGCCCACCATCGTGCCTTGAGGGTCAGAGACAGTGAGTGCCCTTGACCCAAGTAGATGGTCACAGAATGGTTCCTGGTGCTTGAGTGCCTGGATTACGTGGACTTCAAATCTCAACACTTAGTGGAATGTCCCTCTTTTGAAGAGGTGCTGTCCCAGCAGCCATGAACTGCCATGCCAGCCCTGGAGTGATAGATACAGTCTATCAAATCTAATACTTGTCAGACTTCGTCTATTGGCAGATCCTTAATGCTTTTCCAATTGCAGGTTTATGGAGGTCGTTCTATGAAAAATAATCTTCTCCATTGCTTTTATGTATTTTCCTGTCAGTAGGACTGAATTCTTTGCTATTTGCTATTTTCTTTCACGTACTTCTTCCCACAAATCCTTATATATTATGGTATAATGATGAGACACGTCACCAAAGCGACTCGGGAACTGGCACTGCTATGATGTCACACTCATCTCTGCACCATATCCTGTGCTTGCTGTTGCTCCCCCTTTCCCTTTTGCACCATACTGGAACAAATCAGGTTCATTTGACTTAGGGTGTCAGGATGGAGCCCTTTGCTGCAGGAAGGAAGATGGGTCAGAAGGGGAGTGCCAGGACAAAATTGTACCAGCAATGTACTGTATACTAGATTATGCCATAGGAATAACCATTACTTAGCAGAAGTAGCAGTTTAAAAAAGAATGAAATAATCACTAGAAATGCTTCTGGGCTTTTGTCAAACACATAGTGATATTATAATAGCTTTCTGTTGTAATTATCATGATAAATGTTGTCTTTTTTCAGAATAAGCTATCTCTTTCTTCATAGAAGAATGATAAATGTACTAAATATAAGCGTGAATTATTTATTTTTCTGAAGTTTTATTTTTCTCAGTGAAATATATTTAAGTAAATAATAATGTTGGGTTTTTTCCCAGATAGTTCTTGAATTAAACCTCACATCTTTGAGTAAAGTTGAGTTACTGTTGCCTTTTATAACACCACTTACAAAAGGGGAATTTATCTCATCTACTTTCAGACACATAAAAATTGCATATTTTTTCTAAACTGATCCTTTGATCTGTCTAAATTATCAATAGAAAGAGTTAGTAACCTCCAAAATATATTTAATACAATTAATTCACTTTGCAATAAATATTTAGGATAAGTGAGGTGCACAACTTTAGAAATGGACCTATATCACACAGCAAAAGCTGTAAGCACATAGATGAGTGTTTTTATCAGGAATGTGTAATATCAGAAGGAGGAACTCCACTCATAATTCCAAAAGCCCTTCTTAAACCATCAATGTTCAATTCACTCTGATTATGATTTCAGAACACGCGCAGCCTCATAGGTTTGCTCGAGTGGCTCCAGACAGTACCAACATTCTAAACCAAACCTAAGGCATTTAACCAAACAAAGGCATTTCTTTTGTTTATAACTCCACTTCAGCTTGGAACTGACTTTACATTTAACCAGATAAAGCATGCCAAACTCAAGGATTTTCTGTTCACCGCCTCCAAGTGGCTCTACAGTATAGTCAGAACAATTTCAAATCTATTGACAGAGAAGACATCAGCTTTATGCAGTCTTTTATCAAAAGAAATATGCAGTTCAATGCTAATACTTAATAGCAGCTGAGCTCTGCTCCACATCTCCATGCAATGTCTTATATTAACAGGGTATTCGTGCTTTCCATTTCTGTATTGATTTCATAATTTATTTCTTCTTTTTACTTAGCACTTGAATTGCTTGATTTTTTAAAATTTCATTTCCATTTTTTGAGCTATCTTTTCAAGACCTAAAACATGCATTTTGTCCCTGAAACACCCCTTACCTTCTGTACATGTCTTCCCATTTTCAAACTAGAGAAATGAATTGGAGATGGATTCACCAGTCTCTAGATGCCATTTTGCATATATCTACAAGTGTTTGAAGATATTCATTTCCGATTTTCCCAAACTAGGAAGTGTGCCAAGACAGATTAGTATGAAATTTGTTCCTTGTACAGTTTGCCCTCGTCTTTGGTTCTGTTTTCACTTGCAGACACGATATGGCAGTAAATACACCTTTAATCTAGCTCTAGATACATGTTATTTTTTATCCCATTTATTTAATTTCTGTCTCATGTTTCCATTTATTTAATGGCTCTTAGTGAGTCTGATGGACAAATTCACCTTTGTTTTTTCTGATTCTTTAATTCTATCTCTGTTTTCCTTCTATTATTGTAAAGTATAAGGAAAGACCAGCTCTCTGAATCAAAACTGCCTCAACCAAAACTCCTTCTGCAATGCTTCATATGTTTGTTTTCTTCCAAAATTTGCAAGTATTATGTGGTGGTATTAGTATTATTATGATTATTTTACAAAGCAGTATCCTTTCAGCAAAATAGTGCTTTCACACCTTTACATCAGATACAAAGGTAGATTTTTCTCATCTGAAAGAGTAACCTAATTTATCCATGGTGTACATATAAGCTAATGTACAAGATTGGATGGGTGGCAAATAAATAATACTTATTTCTGCTTTTTCAAAATGTGTCTTCAAATACTGATTTGTTTAAACAGCTTATAATGTCCTTAACAACAATGGGCTACAATTGAAAAGAGATAACAACATCACTAATATAAAAAATGTAGGAAAACTTAATTTCTGGGTTCATGCCCAGTGTTTTGACAGCTATATTCATCAAGTAAAGGTTGAGAGGTTGGTAACAGCTTTAAGAAACAATGGGAAAATAGAAATAAGATATTTATCTTATCAGAGTTTAGTTAGAGGAAGAGGGGTGTAGGCCAGGTGCAGAATGTCAGAGAGTGATAAGGGCTATAGATCACATGCATTTACATGTCATCAGTCTTGTCATCCATGAGGCTTGTACCATGACTGAAAAGGGAGGAAGTATTAATTTGTAAATATCAAGAATCTGGAGTTAATGGAATTTGATCATGCCACTCACCAAAGGTACAGAGTTGAAATATTTAAATGTGTTGAAATCTTTAATGTAACAGTGAAGTGAAATCATACGTGAAATAGATTTGAAGAAATCTAGGAACCTTATCTTTTCCTCTTCCCCTTATTGTAAATATTTATTATTCTTGTGTATGTGCTTGGCCCATTCATCAGACAGTCTCATCTAGAAAATGAGAAGGATTGTTGTTTTTATGCCTTTCACATGTTTTATACCCACTGTATGTTTTGGCCTGTTTTGCTGAAACATCATAAGTTCTCTTTCTTTCTGATTTCCCTGGATACAAGAAAGAAAAGCTCTTCTAGTTGTTACTGCTCTTAACACATACTTGAAAGTGGATTTGGGACAGAGGCTGAGGCACTCTAGAGGATTATTTGAAGCAGGGGTTTACAAGATCTATTTCTTCCCTGCAATTTTATTCCTGTAGTGGGAGCAGTCATCCACAGGAACTGAGTGTGATGCCTAGCAGGGAATTTGCTGGAGGCTTTAGTCAATTTTTTGCCATGAGTCTTCAAAGGAGATGGACCGTGATGTTACCTAACCTGGGATGCTTTTCCACTTTCCTCTGTTTCTTCTGTATTCACATTCTAGTCAATACTATGGGCTATAGTTGTGAAACCTTTGATTGCTTTCTGCTATCCAAATCTTGTTGCTTCTTTGTCCATATTATCCATTTAACAAAATGTTTTCTGAATACAGGAACTAGCATAAAAGTGAGCAGCTGCTGGAAGAAAGAGATTGGAAGAGGAACTCAGTGCTCAGCCTGCAATATGCATGTTAGCCTCATATTTGCAGATTTTCTCAAAAGCAATGGCCAGTTTAGTTTTCCATGCATTATCATGCAGAAGTTATAAACATGTTCAGATATTGCACAGCACTATGGCCTTGCTTCAGTTTTCATGGTGTTTCCTCAGACCTTTACCTTTTTATCCTGGCTAAACATGCCCAAAGTCTTGCACACCATGTTTGCTCTGCAATATCCCACCTCCAAATCTGTTCTTGAAAAGTGGTTTCGAACATTTCAAGCCCCTATTTTGAACAGATCCTCTCTGGAGTGGACCAGAAAAATGGGTGTGCATGGCTTTGTGCCTCATGCTGTAGTCCATCATGCCATGCTGAACAGAAATCTCTATTGAGATAGGGACATTTAGACTTCTAAATGCAGAAAGTTAAGAGAAAATTCACATTGCTTTATCTATCCTCATATTTGTGGTTCCTCACCTTACTACTGCTCATTTTACAAATGAATTTTTTTAACAAATATTTATCATTTGTAATGCTACCATGCCATTAGCAAAATAACTCAACTAATTAAAGAAGAAACCAGGAAAGGAATAGGAAATCTTTCCTTTACCCTGACATCTTATCTGCTAGTTGACATCTTGCTTTTCTGTGCTTCTGTTTCTTTATTTGAAAAGTAAAGCTACCACACAGTACATAGTGATTGCAAGAATAATAAACATGAAAAAGAAACCTTTCCCACATCAAGTCCACAATAGTCAGGAAAGGTAAAGGGGACGAGGTAAGTAATAAAAAAAGTACTTTTTTTCTTTCTGGATGCAATTCCAGAAGTTTTAGGCATTCAAAGGCTGCAGCAATGAAGACACCAGGAACATCAAAGAGTGATAGTGTCACTGCTTCTGTTGCAGTGGGTGTAGGGTAGGACACAGACATAAATCAATGTTTTTAACACAAAGTTTGAAAGTAGCAGCAGCTCACACAATTAAGCTGGTGACTCAGTGAATTGCATCTTTTAGAATTTCCTCAGCTTTGACACATCATGGGGTGACTTTATGTCCCACTGTTTTCACATCCTTGTTGATATCTTGAATTAGCCAAGCATGTGTTACTCCAATGAAATCAGATATCTGTTTTAATACGATTGTTTTCAACACTGCAGTTGATCTGATTATTCTTTGTACTGAAAAAAAGGGAACACATTCAATTCTGTTTCTTTTTTCTTTATTACAAAGGAAAATTATTTGTTCCATTACACTCTTTTTCTTACTCTTCAATTCGATTTACCTACCAGTAACTTCTATCAAAGCTTCTCCTTATCTGATTTAGTATCTTTTAGATGAAAAATTATTAAATTGTGAAAGGAATTAATCTGAAATATATATCCATGCTCTGACTGCACACTATTGTGGTACTAATAATGTTAAGGATTTATTTTCCACGAAACATTACATTTTTCTGACCGTGCAGCCCTAATTAATCCTTGAAATCTCCTCTTTTTAATTTTCTTCTTTGACAGGATGACTTATTTTCCTGGTCCAGCATGACTTACTGCTTCTAACATCCAGTTCATGCTTAAAATAAAGGATCAAAATACTGTTGTGAGGTCTATGGGTATAAATTTGGAGCAGTGGAATAGGTGCAAATTTACTCTCTGTAATGGGAGGGTACTTTCCAAACATGGGTAGAGCTCTGCTGTCTTTGTAACAGTGGAGGGAGGAATGCTGCACTTCTTATGCATTTATGTGATTCCTGATATTGGTAGACATTCATATCTTCTTATACATTGTTTTGCATTTTTCATTAGTAATGTACGGAGTGACTCACATCTTCAAGGGAACCAAAACAGTGCATTTGTTTGGACGTCAAGGGAGATACACCTTCTTCAAACTTCTATATGGCCCAACACCATTAAGTAGTATTAAACAAGTTCTGAGGTATGTCAGCCCCAATAAATACTCCTGGGTCATCTGTTTCGGCTCTGGTGTTTCTTGACAAAAGGTGACACAAATCATTTTTATAGTTTACCTGTGATATATACTCGTTGTTTCCCTATAGCTGAGATTAGAATTAGATGTTTAAACTCCATACCAACAGCCAGTTAATGAAGTTAGTCCACTCCACTTGCTTCTCATCTAATTGCAGCTTGCAGCCCTGTCACAGAAGATCTGACGGAGTCCAACATGTAAATCTGTTACTAGAACCATTAATGATGTAATTGGGACTTTTCTGTAAAATATTGTATCACTGAGTAGATAATATGCAAAAAGATTCCATAATATAGATATGTGCTGAGCTGTTGAATTCTGCAGTGATATTCACGTTCAGTGGCGCTATGTAACCACTCCAGTTCATCTATTTTCTCCTAAAATCCATTTTGGATGTCCTGTCTTCAGCTAACTGGGAATTACTTGGATCTAGGGACAATATTTAAAAAGCTAGATCTTTTGATTTACTGGGTATATTGTACAGCAGGGCCTCTAACTCTCATGGAGATACTGCATTTCTAGTCACTTTGTAAGTCACAAGAAAAAAATTTTTGAGAGAAGATGCGCAAAACTGTCAGCAGCAATTCTAACTGATGCATACTGCAGAGATCAAATGCAGGCTTTTTTCATCTGTCCTCACAAGTTAAGGATACTTTTTTTTCTTTTGCCATATACATTATTGCCATATACATAAGATACCCTAGAGATCGCTGTGAGAAGAGGTGGAAAGAGGGATTTAATCAAATTGCAGATTACTTAACATATTTGCTTATTAATAATGCATGATTTGAATGTGTTTTTCTGATCATAGTTAATTTTAAAGAATATAGTTGCTTATTAGAGAATACATGCAAAAGTCTTATTAGGAATTCATTTGTGCCACCGATGATTATATTCCTTGCCTCAAATTTACCTACTAAGTTCTGTGATTTTCTCTCTCCTGCAGAGTTGCAGAGATTTCTTCAGCAAAATCTGGAAGTTCTTCCTTGTTACTGTTCCCTGAATTTGGTGGATTTTATTGCCTCATTTCCTTCCTTTTAATCCTTTCTCTGATAAAAGAACATAACATATATTACTCTAGATAATTTAATAAGTAAATTCAGTGTATGCCATTCCACTCTCTGGACTGGCTCTGATGTCTGAATCTTGGATCGTCTTGGTGGTTTACAGCGTTCTCACGGAATAGGTATAGTCAAATCTCAACAAAAACTCAGATGAGAATGAAAAATAATTATTAAATTAAATATTTCCATTGTCTGGTTAAAGTGCAAAGCATATTTAATTAGCATGAAATTGCCTATATTTAATTCAGTGCGCAATTTAATGCAATGTTCAGCACAGATTACTTAACAGTGTTACACTTCTGATACTGCATCTCACAGAAAGAAGAGAAAGCAAGCATTGCATGGACATTGGTCACTTTGCTCAATACCCACACTACAGTCACAGGTGTGAGTATCTGCACACTGTGGGAAAGGAGTCAGTGTTCACAACCACCCTTTGCACTTCAGTCCTTTAATGGGAGAGGAATTATCTGCAGAACTGTAAATAACTCTTGGAGATCAAATCTATATATTGTTATTTTTCCAGTAAGTATTTTTAAACATTAGGGATTAGCCAAAATATTTATCCTCAAAATGTTAAATTTATTGATGCCGTTTAATAGATTTACTTCTTTTTTCTCATAGTACAGCAGCTCAAGCTTCTCAACATTTTTATTTTACAAAAGGTAGTAATAAGCTCAAACTGACAGAATCTAAAAGTTCATGTTGAAAAAGGCATAACCTTTGATGGGGATCTAGCCATAAATAATCTCATTATGGGAGGTTGTGAAAAATTAATGCTGTAGGGGAAAAAAACCGCAAGTTTTCTGGGATCTTCTCCTGCACTTGCTCCAGAAACATGTTTTCTCAACCCTGGTTAAAAAATATAAAAGTATTTTTTAGCAATGAGGTACTGTCTAGAAATCAAATCAGTGAAACATCAATCCTGGTACAGTTCTGGATAGGAAGCAAAGCACGATAGGCATATCTGAAAGTCATATACCATGTTTGTGATTTACAGAATTTAAGGGGAGGCTACAAATCACAGAAAACAAGAATCCAGTTATTCCCAAAGGATAGAAGTGGATTATAGACATAGATCAGACTTCCTTGGACTTTTGATTCTGTGTGTCTATGTTATCTTGGTGGGAAATGATTTTACACTTTAGGTGATAAAGTCTTGGAAGAAAGGCCACACTCATGTCCAGCTGTTGGAAAATAAGTGCTGTGGAAGGCTACTAATTGATCTGCACTGTAGGATAAATTTACTTGGGATTTTTCATGTGGGTCAAAGTCGCAGGAAAGGTAAGGCAAAAATAGCCTCAAGGATCCAAGCAGACGCACAGGATTCAAGATTTTATAATTTTGCACAGCCCATGTCAAAACCCATACAGTGGCATACTTTTTATCATTCCTTATTCTTTAATTTCACCACTGAGCATAATGCAGGTATAGTCAGTCTTTCTCTCCTCTTTCCAACACAGTCCTTCTGCCCTTTTACCATCTAATTTGTTCCTTACTGAGGTGAACGGAGCACAAAGGTGACAGGATGCTCCAAGTGTGTTCTAGAAAGTGGGAATTGGGCAGACATGGAGCACATGCTTGTGTGTTCATACCAGCCTGCTTATGGCTCTTGCTTCATGCATGTGCATTTGTGGGCATAAAGAGTACTCCGTGTTCATTTCTCATAGCCTGGGGGAAGGTTCTCATGGCTGTGCCGGGTATAAGACAATTGTGAGCCATTTGAATGCTACTTACATTGGCCATGGACTTCTGTTTGCTGAAGTTTGATTTTGAATCTGAAGGAAGAATAAATTGAAGTGAAGAAAGAATTGGGAGCCCACCACATGTCCTATACCATCAGAAAATATTTTCTTCCTATTCTGTGTGGTTGGATGCCCTGGCCCAGTGTTTTCCCATAGTCCAAAAAACCTCATCTGGCATAAACTACTTTTCTTCTGTTCTAAAGGCTCAGCTTTGGAGCTGAAAAAATGACCTCTATGGATCCTGAATGTCTTTAGACAATATCCCAAAGACATAAGATAGAGATAATGGTGCATTGTGTTTAAAACTTTAGGATAGGTTTCAAGAAGACTAGATATAGTTTCTTTATAGTTCTGGACAAATACCTCATGTCTGCTGTCTGTATACTGAGGCTAAAGCTGTTGCAATTCATGTCAAAATCCTTACAAGGATAAATCCATAAAGTCTCAGGATGCACTGACATATATCGCCAGGGGGACTGTATTGATAGATAAAAGCCACTATGCTGTCAACAAATGTCTTACCGGTACATACAAAAATTGATGAGCTTTTCTTACACTGTTGGATGTCCTGAAAACCAGGAGAATTGTGACACATCCATGCCAGTTATTTTAATTGTGAGATGGATTTTCTAAGTGCAAAATTCTAGCCTGGAGTGCTCATATCTGCCTTAAATAAAGGACAGGATTTGTTTTACAAATTGGAATAAGTGGATGTTTTCCTTGCCTAGCAAATTATGAGCTACTATGTTTATTATTGGAAGGAAATGGACCAGGAAATAGTTACTATGGTTAGTGAGCTACAGATTATTATTTGTGAAGAATTCCAGACATGTTCCATGAACAAGTCCTGCATGAGGTCTGAAACTGAAGTATCTGGTTCATCTTCTGAAGTCCAACGAAATCTTTTGCTTTGTTCCAGATAATGGGTGGGAATACGTGCAACGAAAAGATATGTGGGTGGTATCTTTATTTTTTTTTCTTCTTTTCTGTTTGTAGTGAATCTGTCAGCCAAGAAATAAGACTCTCTAATCGGGTATCATGCTGCATAACAGTGTCTAGCAATGAAGCTGACAAAATATCTAATAAAAATGAAGTGATGTGGCAGGTTTGGTATGTTCAAAGGGTGCTTTATTTAAAAGTCTCACATTAGAGAAAACTATCAATGAAAGGTCAGCAAAACCATTTCGATTTGCTAAGCCATATAATGAATTTCCATAGGATATGCAGGAAATACTGTGAAAAAATGGTACAGTTTTTGTGTTTGGGTGACTTTAAAAACCCTTGAGTAGTATACTTCCAGATGTGGGACGTGACTTTTTCTTTCATCTGTAAAAGGATCAGGCTGAAACATAAAGTCTGTTTGGTAGCATGCAATAGAAGGGAAATATCATTTCCTATGTCTGGAGTGTCGCTGGAGTCAGCCTAGATGAGGCTCTCCGATTTGACTACTTGTACACCTGAGCACACAGCAGTCAACTCAACTGAGCTGAACTGCCTGGCAGTGATTGTAATTATTGCTAACCAATGAGCTTACCACAGCTGAGTGCTCCCAGGATGATATACTGGATCCTGTTCGTGGTTCTTCAGTAGTTGCTTGCTGAGCAGAGTTAGGTGTTTAGAGACAGTCACATGTTTATACTTTCTGCTTGACCACTTTGCAAATTAGGCTGAAACTTCCTACCTCTAATTACTCTTCATAACAAAGGTGTGCTTTTTCCCAGACAGTACAAATGTTCAAATTGTTCTGGTACTAAAAGCGGAGCAAAATGGCTTTCCAAAGAAGTTTCTTAAATAACCACACCTTTCAGTCACAAACTCACAGAGACAGACTAGACAAAGGATATGCTCAATATCTTCCTTGTTTGATGGCCTGTGAGTTACTGAATTTCCTCTTGTAGTTAACCTGAGCGCAAAATTTTGGACAAAATCTCTCTCTTCATTGCTGTCACATTTATGAGAGATATTCTGGTTTTGATAAGTCTCTCCAGGATCATAAAATACCTTCTTCACCTCAGGCTCCTTCCACATTTGGTCCATCATACCATAGCTACCTGCAAAACTGTACCCTCCTTCCTAACCACACCATTTATTCTTTGCTTACATCTATTCTGCTGCTTGCATTTACTCTCCATTTATTGATGACACTTGGTTGATCTCCAGCGTTTGATCTTCATCAATTCCTTCGGAGTTTGGTTCAGATAGAAAGTCATTCATCCTGCCAACTTCAGTTATCTACAGAGTAGACACTCACATCTGAGTGCGTAGTTTACAATACCTTTTTAGTCAGTGGAGGAAAACAGGCACTTCACAGACAGAAGCCATCCTATTTAAAGCCAGATGTTTGAAGCAGGTGAGGGAACTGCTTCATTCTCTCCCTTTCTGGACCTGGTGATCCATGAGGAGTCAGGTGAGATAAATCCCTATTAATATATACACCAAACGGACATGTCTGCTTTCCTACACTGCTGTACGGAATGCTCAGAAGTCTGAGCAGAGCCTGCTGCATTGAGGTGACTCATTCTGCTTCAGTAGAAACAGCATTTAGAAAATGCCTTTGGGAAACCCAGTCCTTCACAGCTGCTGACTCCTGAGAACTGCAGGGTTCTTGCTTGGCTCGGTAGGAGGCCTTCCTGTGGCATTGCACCCTCGAGAATCCCAGTGCTTGTTTGTAGGGAAAGGGAAGCTCAGTCCTCTACAGGATCCCTACCTTCTCTCTACTTCAAATGCTTTGACCCTATGGGAAAACGTAAATACATGGACCTCTTCTCACTCCCTCACTTTTTCCCCAAAACTTCATTTTTCTCTTCACAGTCCTCATCTAAGATTTGCTATAGGCAACTGTTTCTAATGAATGCCCACTGGTTATATGAGGACAGATAAAGCTGTGACAAGGATGAGGAGGCAATACTGTGGTCAATCAGGAGTATTAGTTCTGCACAGCAGTACTTCTCCCAGCACGCTGCCAGAGAATCTATCCCTGGGCTATACTGTATATTATAATAAATATGTCTTGTCCATAGTGAATAGAAATAGCTTGTTTGTTTACAGTAAATATCTGTAGGCATATGAGTTGGAATGTAGCCTATTTTACATATGGGAAAAATAAACCACAACACAATCATTGTGGGAATGGCCAAATTTGAATCGTTATTAGGAATGTCAGACAACAATCTGTACTCATCATGTCCCAAATCTCCTCAAGTGCTCAAGCTGAAATTTGCTTTTACTTAGTACTTCTATTTCCATTGCAGACAGTCATAAACACACAAAATTGTATTTGCAACAGTGAGAAGACACTTCTGTGTTCCTTCTACACACACTGTAACCTGTATAAAATTTCATTCTTTTTCTGTGTCTGAAACAGCCCTATTCCTAACCCCTGTGGCTTATCTATTCCTTAAACATTAGCCTATTTTTTTGCAAGAGGAGTTTGAAATGCATTATCAGTTTCAACAGTGTTCACAGACCAGATAAGACAAGCAAGAATGTATGAAAATATTATCTAGCAGTCCTATTAGGAATAACACAGAGAAGAAGAAAAATTATGGCACAGGCTTAATGTCCTGCAGCTTCAAAGCGATATAGTCTGGTAGATACACCAGAGATCAATGCACTGGTTATAAACCCTCAGGTTTCCCCTGGACAGCTCATGCCCTTCCAAATGCTTTACACAGAGCCATTCTCTGTGGTCCTGCAGGGCAAAGATTATCTAGAGCTTGCTGGACACTGTTGGTTTCACGGCCATGGGGACATCGTGGCAGCAGCCAATCTGCCGCATGCGAGGAAGCTTTCATTATTAAATGCTAAAAGAAAAAAAAGAAAAAAAAGTATGAAGAAGACAGGGCAATCTTCCTCAGGGTAAAATATCCTTCTTTCAAGCTGTTCAACAGATAGGAGTGAGTCAGTCACCTTGTATTGGTCATTAGGAGCAGATACCCACTTCATGCTCTGCTGGGAGACTGTAATAAGCTTCGTCTGTCAGATCTTCTCACCCCACCTGTTAACTTAAACACTCTGCTGTGTGGGAGCCTCTTTCCTCACTCTGCAGAAAGCATTTAACCTGCTGCTGCCAGCTTGGTGGGGTGTATAGTCCCTGCCTGCAGCCTGCCCACCTGCCAGCCCCGGTCTGCTGTGCTGCCTGGCGCATCCATCCAGCATCCCACAAAGGCTAGAAGGAGCTCGCTCCCACCCGAACAAGCTAGAGGCTGCAAGAGTACAGTCGGGATCTCACCTCTTTTGTCACTTGTCTAGTGACTTTACTTCACACATCTGATTCCCTTTCTCTGGCACTTTTTACAGTTTGTCTCTTTTGCCGCCTCTGAGTTGCTAGTCACGTTTTTCCCATCAACATTTTGAATTTGTTATACTTACAAAAGTGCTGCATTTTTTATCTTTTATGGTATCATACTCTATCCCAATGTGCCTATTATACTGTTTTTTAAATTTTTTTTTAATCTTTAATCTTTTCTTTCAGATTTTAGATATCAGCCTCTCTATAATTATTGTTTTACCTTTGCCGTCTGGAGTGCTGGTGTTTTGTTGTTTGGTTGGGTTTTTCTGGTCCCCTAACTCTTTCTCACTTTCATCCTGTTAAAATTTTCAGTGCATTGTGACATAAAACTGTGTAATAATCACCATATTCCCTGGTTTATATCATTCAAAGAGGCATAAAGAATTTGAAAAATCAGAGTTTCTTTTCAAGAGCTCCTGATCTTGCTGGGGAGTGTAGGACTGCTCAGGGTTTATAAACAATTTAAAGAAATATTAGTGTGGGATTTGTAAGTGAGCAAGATTAGTATTTCATATGGGGCCTGAGTGTACAAATGAAGACTGATTTCCTTTATATCTCAGACTCACTAGTATCCTTCCCTAGCAAACCTGCCCTCATCTTCACTAACTTATTTTGTACAATCATCTATCTTTCTACTTTAAAAAAAGAAACACCTTTCTGCCTTTCAGGATTCTCTTGGTCATTAAAAAATAGAAGATTTCAACTGCTTTAGGTAACTAGGAGCAACCATGAAGGGTTGCTCCCTGCCCTAATCGCCAGCTTTTTACCATTGCAAGTAGGCAATAACTTACATCTGTGCAAAACAGTAGTCAGGAATGCGATCTAAAAATGACAGCATTTTACACTTAATTTCCTTGGGTGAAAATATGCATCCAAGGTGACAGGAAAGGGTATAAGGAATTAGATTTTAGGTCCAATATTGAGCAGATCCCTAAGATTCACATCTCTTCCTCTCTTGAACACCTACATGAAGGTATGCTTTTCCATCCTTACACATCTCAAAAGTTAAATCCTTTGGTGGATTGCAAAGAATGTGTCAGGAGATTTCAACAGTGCTGTACTGAATTTATGAACAGAAATTTCCAGCAGCTCCAAAACTTTCATTCTCATTGTAGCAGCCAGGGTTTTTAACTCTGGAGAGCTGAAAAGCCATTCCCTAGGGATGAGTGGGGTGTCATCCTTGCACAAAACAAGTGAGGACAGAGTTTGAGGAGCCCATCATTTTGGGTTTGCTGCTGGAGCTGTCTAATCATGGCCAAAGCATGCCTCACATAAAGATTGACCAACTGGGAGAGTAGTCCTGGGGAGGGTCAGGAAGGATTTTTGCACTCCAGTGTAGCAATTCTGGAGAGACGGATTTTCCTCCTGTGATTTTAATAATATGCATTTAAACTAGGTGTGGCAAGATATCCAAAGGGCTATGGAAAGGGTTCTGAAATGGAATTGAAACTTCATTTGAACAACTTGAACAACATCCAGTAGAAACCTCTCTTCTGCAAATCTGAGCCAAATATCAGTAAAGCAGTTTAACTTCTCAGCAGTTACTGCATCAGGCTGTGTTGGAAAATGTGTCATCACTGCTGCTTTGTGGTACTGGTAACTTATAAAGTTTATCTATGTACAAATTACTTCAGAGGAACACGCATTTGGTAACACTGAATGTGTTTGTATGTTGTGTATTCCTTAAAATGGAGAACTTGGTTCCTTTGGTAGCTTGTTGGCAAGTTGAGTAAGTTTTTCTATTACCCCATTTCAGAGATAAATCTTTGTGCTACTCTGAAGCATAAAGAAGACTTTGGCAGGACAGTATCGGTCAGCTGCTGAAGGGCTGTCATATTTCAAAATTAAATATGGTTCACCAAACTAAAAGCTTTCTTGTTCAGCCTCAGACATAGCATGGGATCTCATCGGTGTTAACAAATGCCTTAAATTTACTGGTTTTCATCACTTTAACTGCATACTTTGTGCCCTGTAAGCTCCATTACTCTACCAAAGATGTACTTAGTCATGCAAAGATATATTTAAGGCAATTACATCAAATTTCCCGTCTCCAGAAGAGTAGTCATAGAAATAATTCATAGCACTGCATGAATAGCAGTATGTGGAAAGTTTGTTTAAGTTGAAGGGATGTAAGAGAGGTTTATGCAAATAACATAAACATTCTGAAGAATGTGACATTTTAATTGAAAAATAATTAGAAGTTTTTTCATTATTTGAAAAGATTGAACTAGTAAATTTTATTAAATGGTTTTGGAAAAGTGGGTAATTAGGAGAGCTTTTTAACTGTCTGCCCTTCAGTTTAATGAACACAAAATGTGCTCGCAGAGAATGAAACTAAAGTGTTGTTATAATGTTGGAGTTGGAAAAGTTAGATTTAAAATTAGATTGATTTTTGTTTAGTATTATTCAACAAAGTAGTCTTGCTATTGAGGCAGTAAGCTCCCTGTTTACAACAAAAAATTGTTCAAGCCCCAGATCTATTTCAAACCTTTTGTTTGGCCTCTCTGGGTCATCATTCCTTACAAGGAAGAGGTTAACTGTCTTTTTTTTCTTTCCCCCACATTGAATTTTAGTTGTTTGTATGTATTGCACCTAGGGAAAGGTAATTCTGATCTCTGTCTCATTCTCTTGATGTTAAGGGAATATAAATTCTCTGTTATAAGCAATTGCTACTAAGACTGATTGAAAAACACATTTATGGATTTTAAGGATATTTTTTGTTTGTTCCAAAAGCCAAATATTATTAATCCATCACCTCCACTTTCTCATGGAGATGAGAAACACTCTTTCTGGAAGAGAAATTATTGTTTTCTTTTAAACATCTGATTTGAAATATCTGTGACAAATGAGCAAATCTGAGCCTGGGTGTAATTAGATATATTTATACTTTTGGGAGTAGTATGAAGCAGCAGGTAAAATATATTTGGTAATTTTATCCATCTTCCACAGCCTAGTTCTTAGCACTTCATTACTGAATCAGCTTCACATGTCAAAGGATCATTCCTCTCACCCTGCTTTGTCCTCAAGCTTCCCATCATTTTTGATGAAGGGAAAGGCCTGGCAAGTGTCAAGAGTACTTGCCAGGAAGTTAAGAAGTTATAATGTGAGTAGGAAAAGGAAGGGTTGTGCAGACAGAAAGTGCCAGAGTCAGAAAGTGCCATGGTCAGAAAGACACACTGGGAATATTTAGGAACAAAAATTATAATTCAAGATTTTTCACTGATCCTAAGAGACAAAATATTAGCATGTTTAGGAACTTTTCCTCTGCTGTTGGAAAAATAGATTTTAATTGTGGACAGAGGATTTTAAAAGGAGATGTGAACAAGCTGAATAACAAAAAACTCTAGATGTCTGTTGGTTTCTTGGGGACTAAACCTATGGACATATTTAGGCAAGTTGGCAAGCACCATTGATTACATTTTTATTAACTTAACTTCCTTCTAATGCATCAGGTATGATCAATTACCCAGGGCTGCCTAAGTAATTAGCTTACCATCTCATGCTATTCTTGACATACTGGGTTTATTGAGGCCTTTGATCTTTTTGAATGTTATTTTTGAAATACATTTTGGATGACATTTTTAGAGGGTTTATTGTATTTTTTTGTTTTGCAAGTGGTCTGTTGTGGGTGATCCCAAGGTTAATAACTTGTTCAAGGACTGTAAAACCTGTTCCCAGGACTAATATCTGAAAAAAAAGCTATGACTTCTCTAAGCTAGACAGAGCTTGACTTCCTCTGAGCATAGAGAGCCTCTATATTGGCTCTGTATGCCCGGAGGAACATGGAGGCTACCTCACTTCTACAAAGGAAAAGAATTACTTTTCTGCATCCTGTTCCATCACTCTCTACGAGCAGATAGATTCTACCTGCCCACCACAAGTTGCTTCAGAAATGCCATCTCTACTCATGGACTTCACTGCACAGGGTATAACTTTTGGCTGACAATTCTTTTAATTATACAACACTGGACAATAAATTGCTTAGTGAGGATGTGCTGAATCACAGTAAAATATTTCAGGCAACTGGCAGACAAGGCTGCCCAGTTTTATTACCATTGTAGATGTTTATTTCCCACCCTTCTTCTTCCAGGTCAGTAAATTCTGGTAGCGGACCATTTACACTTTCTACAATCTGTGTTATCCAAGGACATAAACTTTACAAATGAATGGGGCAAACCTTGACTGCTAAGTTTTCTGGCTCTTGCTGTTACAGTACATCCATCTTACTTATTTGCTAGCTCTCAAGAAGGCAATGAAGCATTGTGACTTCATGAGCAATATTAAAATATTCGTATTTATCCCTGTGACTGAGACTGATACCATCATGGGTGCTGAGATCTGTGTTTCTTATATCTGCAGCAGCTGTGATTTCCCTGTTGTTCTGTGTCTGATAGGGTTATTTACTGCATGACAGAGTGTGTTATGAGGGAGCCTGAGATCAGAAAACTTACTTTTACATTATCTTGAAAAGTTTAAAGTAATTTATTGAAATACAAGCGCAGAAGTGAATTGGTACTCTCATTTATTTACCTCTCACACTGACTAGGTGTGTTTGGGTGATTGTACAGGTCTTAAGAAAAGATTATAATCTATTCTTACAAACTTTGAATGTGAATTGCACAAAATAATCAAAATACTGTAAGAATGAACTGTATGTATCACCATTTTTTTTTTTCCAAATTTACCAAAAAGTTACATCAGTGCTTTCAAGAACCCAAAAGACAGGATAAACAGGAAAGCTCTGCCACAGCCAGCAATATTGTTTTATAATCTGTGCAGAGATCTGTACAACGCTGTCAGAGAGAGAGAATTGTCTTCCACCTGCCTGAACCACCTTTCCTGAACAGTTCTCTGGTTATTCACTTGCACCAGTCTGTGGAATGGTTTAATGAATAAAGGAAGCTTGATTTGCTTTGAACAAATTGTTTCTTATTTGTGGAAGTCCTTTCTATTTCATCCAATGCCTGGATTCCTCTACACGGTCAGCATGCTGAAAGCACTCCTCTCACTCCAGGTCGGTGGCAGCACACAGCAGCACACCCGTGCCCAAGCGGGCACACTGCTCTGGTCATCAGCAGGTTGCAGGCTCCTGTCACACAGTGGCAGTAAAATCCCTGTGTATCTATCTCATGCAAAAATTTGGAATGGTTCTTCAGGTCCATAAGCCAGGTTGTGGATATAAATTTTTGTCCTCTATCAAGGAATAGAAGGAAGGGGCTAAAGGAAACTACAGGCTCTTGTTGACCGATCGTTCCTGCTCTGAAGTTTTACAGGAAAGCTTGGCCCTTTATGTGCTTTTCTTATATGCTGTGATGGTCACCTGTCACAAAAAGTGTCAGATGGGACCTCAGACAAGAAATTCTCTTCTATTGAGCATATAGAAAAATGAGTTGCTGGTAAACAAGAAATAAATATAACAAATAAAGGTTGGGGTCTCAAACTTCAAAAGTTTGCTCTAGTGAAGAACAAAGATGCTGGTTTACAAATCTGTGTAAATCCACATAACCCAGACACTTACAACTAATGCAGCCAGTAGTGAATGATGATATTACACTCTTACAGGTTTGAACATGAGATGAGTTTCCTTCAAAACCTTGCATATATCCTAGAGTCTTCAAGCTGTCTGTCAATATCACTACTCATCTTTTTCTGGTTATGATTTCAAATTTGTCATCTCTACTTCTGCTTTCAATCTATAGGGCAAGATTTTCAAGAATGTAATTCAAGTTACTTTTCAATTTAAAACATATATCTTCATCGCAGAATTGTAATCTTATGCTCTTTCATGACTCTGTGAAAGGAGGATGACATTTTTTCTATATATTTCAGTCCATCTAACCAGCCTTCTAGGATCCCTTTAAAGTTCATAGAAGAATTTAGAGAGGGCTCCTTCCCTGTCCAAAAAAACCCCCATATTTCTGATAGATGCATTGCTTTCCAGAGGTGCCATTCCATCTTCATTTAATATCTAAAGTATGATGCTAACTATCTTAGACTACATGTCTAGGTTTTTGATGGATAACGTTAGGTGAAATGAAGCCAATCTTGAGCACTTGATTTAAAGGGATTTAAAATCAGTAGGGAATATTCCATGGATTGCTTAAGCTTGTGGATCATTCCCTTGAAAGACATGAGAAAAACGCAATGGAAATCTACATGGTAGATGTAATTCTGAAGTCTCCCAAAGGAAAATCAGGTTTGATGGAGCATTGAGAGTAAGGTTTGTCTTTGCATCTAACCTTCCCAGCTTTATTTGCCATTTTCCATTACAGCTTATTTGACTTGCTTTACCAGGAGTTGCATTTTGTGTGCATGTTATTCTCAGGGCAGTTTGATTGCCTGTTTATTGTGCCTTAGAACCCTTATAAAATCGGGTTGCTGCATCTCACAGGACTGAGAAAACTAGAACCATGAATGTAACACGGAGGGAAGCATTTTATTTCTTGGGGTTTTTTGGCTACATGTTTTGTTGAGAGGCAGGGACATATCTGCATATTAGATGATGTTCCATTAGACGATGGCAAGATGCTTTGCCCTTTGTTTTTCTGAGCTGGAATTTTCTAGTGTCATGTTTTATTTCTCACTATCATTCATAGGTTATGAACTCCTAGAGCGAAAATATATTTTTTGTTATTTGATAGTCAAGCATTTTCAGAACTGTTTCTTCATATATGCTGAGGGCACATCATGTTATTATCTATAAATAAAAATAATAAACCTGAGAGAACAGTAATGACATTACAGGGCAATTTATCTACGAATATAAAAATACTTTTTCCATTGTCTACTATAACTCTGCAACCATTCAGACACATTTATCATTGCAACATTCCTTTGAATTCCATGTAGAGTGGCTATTCCTGTTTTACAGATAAGAAGCAGAGCACAGAGAATAACAGGAATAGCAACAGTGTCAAAATTCAGATACTTTACTTAGCTAGCTAATATCCTTTCGTTTCAGCTTTATCAAAGGAAAAATAATGGAATTTCCCAATAGTGATTCAGAGGAGTCTTTTTAGACTCTTTCTCTGAGGTATCCTTCAGGAAAGCTTATCTATAGACAGGTTTCCAAAGGGCTGGGACATTGACTTAGACAGCAAGAAAGAAGAGATTGTTAAATCTCATCTGGTGCTCATACATGTCTGTTTCTTCCACATCCATCAGCTTGACTGGGTTTGCTCCTGAGTGGTGGGGTTGCCTCAGTAATCCCATATAGGTTAGAGTGATCCTCCAGGAGCTTCTGAGTTTCTGCTTTTGTTCCATCCCTTTCACTCATTTTCACATTGGCTTCAGGCAGCAGGACTTCAGCTGAACTGGAAGACCCCCTAATTTTTTCAAGCTGTTTTAGAGACACATATTATAGAAATTTGATGAGAAAGATAAGAACTGTGCCTCATCTTTCCTTTTAAATGATCACAGATCTTAGCAGGGCTTTTCTGGCATACATTATTTACTTAATTTTCTGTTCTATGGCTCTGGTTTGTCTTTTTTAACTTTGTAGATATGTTTGCATATACCTTACACTGTCCTGTACCCACCTTCCAACCGCTTACACCATCTGGAATAAGCATAAAAAGTGAGAGATGTAGATTAGAGCTCTCATTTCCATACTCTATTCCACACAGAAACAGCCCAGTGCGATAGGAAAAGGGGAAATGACCTCAAATTGAAAAAGAGTGGTTCAGGTTGGATATTTAAAAAATTTCTTCATTGAAGGAGTGGTTAAACATTGGGACAGACCCAGGGATGTGGGGGAGCTGCCATTCCTAGAAGTATTCAAAATGAGTAGACGTACAACTTTGCACTGTGGTTTAGTTGACGGTGGTATTTGGTTGAAGGTTGAACTCGCAATCTTGGAGGTCTTTTCCAACTTTAATGATTGTTTGATTCTCTGTAGCAGAAAGCTCTGTGCTAACAAAGCAGGTGTCATTCTTTACACTTTTAAAATTATCTGTCACTCAATTTGGTAATCAGACTCTGGAGCAGTTCTTTAAAAAAATACAGTATTTAATGATGACAGGTTTTTTTATACTACGTTTTTTCTCTGGACACATATTAAAAAACCGAAACATATATAGGTGAGGTTGAATTAGGGAGATCCTTATTTTCTCAGAATTGCTCAACTATTTTAGAGACAATCTGTCTAATTTGGCAAAATCTACTCTATGTTGTAAACAGCATGAACAATCTATTATACTTACCTATTAGTCTGCATTACAGTCTTCTACCATTGAGGTAAATAAAAACGACAGAAAAACAGTTTAGGAAAAAAGGAGGTTATTTAAATTCTATTGGTTTTTAAACAGTGACAGCAGCAGTGTTTTAAGACAGAAAATAAAACAAAAAGAGAAATAGAGAAAAAGAGAAGTTTATGAAGAAAGAAGAGAGAAAATGTCATGGTAAGGAAGAGGAACAATAAGAGGAAAGTCAGCTGAATAATTTTTTTGAGGTTGCACTGGGTGAATCAAATTCTGCCTGAGGTTTTCTGTTCTACTGAGAAAGAAAAGTAGCTATCTGTCTGAATGTGGTAGAGTCAAAGAAAATACAAAGAGAGCCATTATAGGTATAGATCATGCTAGCATGATGCAGCTAAGACTGAGTGGAGTAGAAATTCCTCTCTTGCAAAGAGGAATAAGGTGAGAAACAGCAGAGCAGATACTCTTCTGAAAGCAAAGAAGCATCATATCCGTCCGAATATTGAGAAAAGAGCATGGGATTGAGGAAAAAAATCTGCTTAAGTCCTCTTCTTCATATAAGTGCTCCTATCTCTAACATCAGTTGTATAACCTGTGTTTTCTGACCTTTTCCTGATTGTGTTTAAGAGGAAAGGCAGGAATGAAGTCAACTGAGACACTTCAACAGCTACATGAAAAACTGACTTCGATATGGTTTCACACAAGGAAATCTATGGAGTCCATCAAACTGCATCACATTGTGTTGGCAGATAAACAAAGCTGGACTCAGGAAGTGCTACAAAATTCTTCAGATGTTGGCTTCAGCTGTTGAAAGAATGATGGTCTTACAATTAATGACATTGTAACTGCTCAGGATTGAGCAGATCTTTCAAATTAGGTATAACCACATTAACATTCTTCTGTCATCCTTCAGAAAAAGATTATCCCTTCTGTCTCCATGAAGATACCACGTAATTAATAAGATAGAGTCAGAATAGCATCAGATGGAAATTAAATGCTCTGATCAGATGATTTCATGCTTTTTTCCTAGCACTGAACACTGGAGAAATTTTTTGAGATAAATATTTTCTTTCTTTGCAGAGATATCTAGAATCAAGCCTGATTGGTAAAACTGTGAAAAATTCACTGGTATAATCAGTGGCAGACTGGCCTGGAGATATGTCCTGTCATGTCTATGGGAAGATGCTGTAAGCACACCCCTGGACTGCCCTGAGCTTTACAATATTTTGTGATTGATGTACCCTTGCATGACCAGTGTAACATGCACTGCACATAATGAAACTCAGTGAATCCTGTGGTCATTCTGTGACATGGTGGCTTTCTAGTCACAAGAATATTGCTTTATAAGCTGAATTTAAGAGAGATTGAATTTTAAACACTTTTAAGAGCTAATATTGACAGAGGTAGAGCAAGGACTCCAAAAGTTTCTGAATTCACTCATTTCCCTGACTGAATAACACATACGACACTTAGTTCATTTGCTTTCATATAAATGAAGTGAAAGAAAAGGGTTAAGTTTTTCATTAAAGAGCTGAAGTTTAGCAGGTAGCAGATGTGCCATAAAACCAATATAGAATTAAATAAAATAAAAGCCAAGGACAAAATGGTGTGATTGTCAAATGTCCTGTTCTGTCTACTGCTATTTTCTTCTTTTCTACCTTAAGCAGATCACAAAACTGCAAATTAAATCCCTTAGCAGCTGATGTTTACTGATTTTATTATCGTGCTTATTTTAAGGGTCCCATACAAACACTTTGTTGCAATATCAATTTAGGATTGCAATCCTTATCTTAAAATACATTTAAATAGTTAGCAGACCAAAGATCATTTGAGAAGCTTGCAATCTTAATGGAAGAAATTTCTGGGTTTTATTACAGATACACAATGTCTTGTTTTTAATTCTTTACTGTAAAAAATAAAAAAGGAGGGTTTTTAAAATTTTTCCTTTTTTTTCTGCAGGCATGGTTTATTACTCAGCAACACTACCATTACATCCCTCAAGATCTCAAAGGTTACAGTTCTGTTCCCCTACTTTTAAGGGACAGTAGTTTACTCTTTGTGTCATTAAATTGATTTCAGGACATTAACTGAGTGTCAATGAAAGTGTCCCAATTTATCCCAGATAATTTAGGCTTAGAGTAGAAGGGTTTGTCTGAATCTCTTGGGGTGTTAATAAGAATATAAGGGCAAGCTTTGGATGAGGTGCTGAACTGACACAGGTAAGGAAGCCTTTGCATAAGGAGTGTTTCTATACGAAGAGCGCTCCTCTGCTTCGGCACATGAAGCAGGACCCATGGAAGGCCCTAAAGTCTCTGGAGGTCAGATGGGATGTCTTCATGTGTCTGAAGTAAAATTAGACCCCTGAATGCAGGCAACCAAACTGTGGTCTGTATCTTCATTTGTTATATAAGGAACTCCTAGAACCGGTGCACATGGAAAAACCCATGTGTACCACATACACACACGTTGTGACAGAATTCAAATTGAACTTCTTGAACTCAACCTCACCCAAACCCTACAAGCTGTTTCAGGTAGAGGGAGGCTTTGACTATATTCCCTTGAGACGAGATTCGGGCCATGGATTTGACTGCCATGTTCTGAGCAAGAAGACTGTGGGTCTATCTGGGAGCTATACTGGTTTGTGAAAGGATTTGCATATTCCTTGACCCAGGGGGGAAGATGACAAGATACTGACTCCGTGGTCCTCCAGATGTGACATCCTTTTATAATGTGGGAAAATGCAGTTCAGACCTCTGCTTCAATTAATTTACTAGAAGTGACTCAAGCTGGCGTGGTCTTTTTTAAATACAAGTAGAAACAGTGTAGTGGGAATGCAAAAACAAACTGGTATTTCTGATGAAGGCAGATAAAAATAGAGTCTGACTGAGTAGTAAGACAGATCTGTCCATAAAATATAGATTGATTGATAGATTAATTGACATGTTTTGAGTATAGCCATTGATGGAAGTTCTCTTTTTTGGAACTATTAATTTTTTTTCTTTCTGCTAGCATAATGTCTCATTTACAGAAGAGATGTTGTATGCAATTTATCTGTTTTAATGCTCTAAATTTTTCCATATTTTCTTCCAGACAGGTCGTGATTTATTATTTCCATATAATGACACTTGAAAACCCAGATTACGATTGCATTAATTGCTGCAAAAGTTGGGATAAAGTCCATTTATATTCTTGTAGTGACTCTGGATTTTCTTTGGCTAAAAAGCAAATTAATTCATACTTTTATTTTAATTATAGGAAAGAAAGAATTTTTTAAAAAAATTTTAAAATGGGCTAGATTATTTTTCATAAAAGAAGAAAAGCACAAATTCATGAGTTTTTGCCTATGCTGCCCAACCATCTCCCTGAAGCAGCAGTGTATTTTTCAGAAAGTGGCTGGGATTTTTGTTTTTACTTGTGGTATGGTGTGTCTGCGGAGGCACAGCTGTGCTACAGCATCTTGTCTAAAAGGGAAATACAACATATTGATACAAAAGACAGACTTCATCAGATTGCATAAAGCAGTTCTGTACAATGAGGTTGACCTGCTTTTGTATCCCTTTTATCTTAGCAGTACCAAGGCACAATCTTCACTCTGAGATAATAACAGACTCAGTGTGATCCAGATTGTTCTTTAATGAAAGGATTCTCCCTTGCCTGGTTGTAAGATTTGGCTAATGCAGGAGGAAGTTGCAGCCAGCAAGGTCCTTCACATGTAATGTATAATTGATGCAGAATTTGACTGGCAGCAAAGACTCATCTTCCAAAGTTATTTTTATCAGTGCTTTCCTCAATGTAATCTCTCTCACTGGCTTACAGTTTATTGATGAAGAGTCTTTTGAACACAATCCTCATTTTATTAATGAGATCTTGCTTGATTTAACAAAATAATAATACTTTCTTTATAAAAGACTGGTTGCTGCTTTTCATTTGTGGCTAGTGTGCCAATATGGATATTTTTACTTATTAACACCAAAATCTGGAATTATTTATTTGCTACTGCATGCATTGTCAAAGCGGTAGATGAAGATTTTAACATACTTGAAATCACTTGTGCTTTTTTGTCCACATATTATTGGAATTTCAGTTATCAGATTTACACTGATGACATTTAGAGTCAAAGGTATTCAGCAACTTGAAAGATTAGTCAGCTACTCAGTGTTAAGCCCTGAAAGAGGAAACAATCATGCTTTTCATTATTTAGTGATTTGAATACATATGTGAAGTACTTTTTTACAAAGTATTGATAGAGAAATATATTCTTCTTGTTAAACGTCATGTCCCTAATGACATTGTTACATTACACACATCTTAAAACTTCCCTGAATCTATTAAATTTACAGGTGTGTGTGAAAACAAGGAAAACATGAATCTCTCATGCTCTCCATCTTGAAATAAGGGGTGTAAATTATTGAGGGCACAACTGAAAGCAGATTCTGTGTGCAAGCTCAGCCACATAAGAGCAGTTTGGAGAGATTTGAGAAGATTTTGTTTCTCTTGTTTACTGATTTTCATTTACTGCACAAGACAAGTCCATGTTCAAGCAGGAGCTTGAGCTGAATATACAGTTTCTTCTGAGTTACACATATTTTGCTGTTCTATATTGCAAGGAATTCTCTCCAGTTTTGTCAAATGATAAAAGGTTTATATTTTAAAAGACTAAATGAATATCAGTAAAACAAATGAATGTAACCTACCAACAGAGAAACAGTCCTCTGTTCTGGGGGACATGCAAAGGGAAAATTGGGATGACCAATCTCTTTATGGCCTACAAGGAGGAGAGATTGGTACCACGGCATGAAAACCTGTGGATGGACGGCTTTCCACCTCTGAACAGGTGGCATGTGGGATGTTCTCCTTTCTTCCTCCAGATTTCTATGATGGTTAATTTGCAGGATGTGATAGCAATGGAAAAAATACATGCTGAGAAAAATACATGCTTTTTACACCCTCACTTTGTTACTAATTTGTTGCGTCTAAGTTACAGAACAGGTTGCTTAAACTCCTACCCATTTATTACTCTCAAAACCTTGCTATAGGTAGAAAAAACACGCTTTGTATGCATAGTCGGGGGTTTATTATTAGTTTAATTAAAGTCTTAACAGTCTAATCCGGGAATTATTATTACAGTAACACTGATATAAACATTTATAATGCAAATTATATGCAACTAAATTGATCTACACATAAACTTTCTGATATTTATTCCATTCTATGATGTTGTCTCCACCTCCTCCACTGCATCTCTGGGACCTTCAGTCAGAGGTGGAGGGTATAGGTAGTCATCAGCATCATGAATTCTTCATGGAGAAGAGCTCAAAACTGTTGGTGACTGTTTCTTCCTCCTTTCTTTAAGATCTTCTTGGGGTCATTTCTATGTTTAGTAATATGCTACACCTTGCTTTTTCTTCAGCTGTCTACAAGCCCACATTGCATCTGTATTTGCTGTCTATGGTGCATGCATTTTACACACCATGGAGGGTTGTTCTATATTTTTTTCTACTCCTGTTTCTGCCCACATTCTATTAATATTCTTGGTGTCATCTCATGCCTGTACTTTCAAGCCCATCCCATTCTTTTCCTCCTTATGGGCTGTATTATGTCCTAGAGGCATGGGTAATCCTTTTTGCACAGTCATTGCTTGTTATTGTTATCTGTTAGTTTAAAATACAGAAAATTCTAATGCACAATCTTGCACATAAAAAAGTAAAAGTAAAATCAAGGTAGTCATCCCCTGAACATTTGACAACTGCCATTACATTTTAAAAAAGCTCATATAAAGTTGAGGCAGACCAACACAAGGTCTGACAGGTCATGAAGTCTGTTTTGTTATGGTAATGCAAAGCCTGCGGCTGTTAGAAGCAGAAGGAGCTCTACACTTGCCTTTCTACGTGGATACACATTTGTGTAGGGCTTATGCCCTCTGCGACAAACCATTCAGCACTTTGTCATCTTTGTCTTCAGTAAAAGTGTCCAAAGGGGCACCCTGGGAAGTAGCAGTCGGTCTCCCTGCTGTTCTCAGTAAGATCATGGAACAGATCCTCCTGGAAGATTCGTTGGAGCGTATTGGAGACAGTTAGAGACACCCATTTTGGCTTCACTGGGTCCTGCCTGACCTAGTGACCTATGATGGAACAGTTGCATCAGTGAGTAAAGAGACATCTATGGATCTCATCTACATAGGCTTCTCTAAGGCACTTGATACGGTACCCCACAGCATCCTTGCCACTAAATTAAAGAGATATAGGTTGGCTTGATAGATACTTTTAGATGGATAAGGATTTATCATAAGGACTAACAATTAGGATAGTGAGACACAGGAAGAGATTTTCTAGAGAAGTTGTGGATGCCTCATGTCTGCAAGTGTCAAAGGCCAGGCTGAGTGGGGCTTTGAGCAATCAATCTGGTGGAAGGTGTCTTTGGCCATGGCAGGAGCATTGGAACTAGATGCTCTTGGAAGATCCCTCTAATCCCAACCATTCCATGATTCTATGAAGGAGTGGTGAGCTGGTGCAGGCTCCTCTGCTCCTGCAGTGCAGGTAGCTATTGACTGAGTGCTAAAGGCAAAGCCTCTCCTCTGTCTTTCAATATGCTCAGGAGAGCCAAATTTAATTACCAGTAATAAGAAGCCAAAGTTAGACGAAGCAATATAAATGAAAAAGTAGGTACAAGCTATTGTTTCCTTCATTTCTTTGTCACTTGTGCTGAGGGAGGGTCAACACATAAACTGCTCTTGTTTTACATTCCTTGAGTGCTGCATAACTGAGCTCTGATTGTCTGATGTCTGATTAGCTTAGAGTGGGAACAAATAACCTGTGAGGAAGGATGGTTGCTAAAGTGCTGGATGCTAAATCTTTGTGGTCCTGAGTAAAAAGAGTATTTTGTGTGAAGGCCTTTGTTTGTTTGAACTTTGTTTTGCATTATTTTAATTCATGACTGGTATATACACAAAACTTACCCCCATTTCTCTTGGTCACCATCTTTTTTCTCTTCATCTCTTTTTTCCTTTTCTTCTCTGAATTCTCCCTCTCTGTTTTCCCTCAACACCTGTTTGGTTAAGCAGCCATTTCCATAAAGTTTTGTGACACAAATATGAACTGACATTACTAGTCCCCTGACAAAGGCATTTCTAATGCTTGAAAAACTCCTGGCTGTAGAGTTAGAGCAGAAAAAAACCCAAACCTGTGGTTCACTTTCTGACAGAGATTCAGTCCCAAACCAGAGAGTGATTACATCTAAATAATTGTTCTGATGATTTAACATATCAGTAAAAAGCATGTTGATAATAAACAATATTATTTTATTCAGCTTGCAGTGGCTTTATTTGTTATGACAGTTGTGTTAAAGAGTTGTAAAACAGCAGTCCCTCATACTGGTGTGTTTTTTTCCAAAAGATTGGTATTTATGATAGCTAGAATTCTGACTTCTCTTTTTCTTTAGGCTAAAGTGTGTTTGCCCAGAGAGTGGACAGAATCCATTGTGTTTATTAAAGCAAAGTAATCTGGAGAGCATGACCAGTTAATTAAGCCTATTAGCTATGACCACAAGCATTAGGCTCTCACCCTCAGATATTTCTTTAAATAGGAATACATCCTGTAAATAGCTCCACTGATGTGAAAGTGTTAGTGTCAGTTGGTGTCAGGTGAGAAGGAGGAATAAAGCAGGAATTTATTTCAGTTAGATATGATCAAAAATGACAAAAACCCATTGAGCTCCAAGCATTTTTGTCCTCTTTGCTTTGACTAAAAGTTGGTGACTGCAAAAGGTGCTGGGCACCTCTCTTTGTATCTCGACCTTTAACACACGAAGAACTGTCAGACTGAGCAAGCACCAAGATGCTTATTTAAACTGTCTAGAGACGAGGATGTGACAGGTAAACGTCTGCGGTCTGACTTTGCTTTTAGTGTCCACCTGAAACTCATTTCCCCAGCAAGGTAAAAACAGTCTTGGGTTCCTTCAAGTATTAATTTCCAGAGTTTTTCAAGGTGACCTCTCTTAAAAGGAATCTCAGTTTGTAAGAGTATCTTCTGAGCAGTAAAGATGTGCCAATGTCTCTGAAAAATGGAGCTACTGAATGTCTATCTCTGTTTGCTGTTGTGGGGATGTTTCCATGTGCTCCTTGGTCAAGAGTTTCATCAAGGAGCTGGGTCTCCAATTGCAGCAGTTCTAAAGTGATACATAGGGGGTACAGAAAGGATTTTCCTTTCACGCTGGGCAGTTTCTCAGCACATCTGCTGATGAGGTTACTCAAGCGCATTACAGGACACCCAAAATATCCATTTTTAGGAAAACTTACCTATTGCCTATAGAATTAGCAATACCTTAAATAGCTAAAATATATTTCATTTTAAACAAATAAAACTTGAGTATATTCTTTAAAAAGGAAAAAAAAAAAAACCAAAAACCTGTGCTTTTCCTTTGGTGTTTCCCACCATGTGTAAGGGCTTTCCAGTCATGTGTGTCACTCAAAATATTGAATGTCATGATCTCTTATTCTCTGGAGAAGAACAATGAACACGTGTGTGAAATTATCTTTATGAGTTCTCTCTCTCTTTTTTAATTTTTTTTTTTCTTTAGTTGTTTATTTTGTTGCTGCGGTGTTCAGAATACTCTTACAAAGTCAGGGCCTTGATGGGTTAAATGCAGCTTAAATGAGTAACTAAATGCTTTTGTGGTCCCAGAGAAACCATAATCTAAACATTAAAGGGAGGTAACGGAAAGCAGAAGGCAACAGACTCTAGATCATGTTGGTACTTCACTTCCCAGTTCCAACTGTGCTGCTTAACTCGCTCCCAACAATCTGATATTTCATACAGTTTTCTCCCTTCCTGATTCCACTTGTAGCGGTTTATATCCAGCTTTGCTTTTACTGCTGTAATCTGTATTGTTTATGCTATCTTCATTTTCTGTCAGCACAGCTTTCCCATTCCTGATTTGCTGTACTGTATAGCCGTATAAATAACTAAGGAGGAGGCAGCTGTAGCAAAAACTGAGCTGTGCTGGGTTTTAAAAATTCCTCTTGTGAAAATTAGAAATCATTTGACTTATACAAATTGCTTTACTGGAGGAAACGAAACTCAGTTTTTCTGGTGCCTGGAAAGAAACAGAAACAGGCACAGGATTTGGTGGTGTTGTGCCAGGAATGTATCTTTCATTAATTTCTGGGAGGATAAAGCCCCTAGTCAAACACCTCATTCACAGATGCATATTTCTTTGTCCTAGAAATAAAAGGACAAAAAATATGACATAAACCAAAACCAGGCTCTAAGTGAAACAAAACTAGCCAACAAACAACATAAAGTCAAGCTTTTATCACACCACTTTGAAAGATATACTCAAGCAACTCAAGGTAAATTACTGTGAATTAATCACCACTTCAGTGAAGACATTGCACGATAATTCTCTAGGGTCCATTTCTGTAGTATATTTCCCTTTTATAGGAAAGCTTGGTGTTTCTGGGAGATGAGTACCTTGTATTGCTCATAAGAAATCTCTGGGATAGATATCAGTGACTGAACTGCTCTTGCTTAGCATTTTCAATACTTGAACATTATCATTATAGAGAGAGCTTCAGTACTTCAGAAAGCAAAGGGGATATTAAATTGTGGGGAAAGTGGAAGAAATTATGGGCCATCCAATGTATACACTTGACAGTACATTGTTGAGCTTGGAGGAGTGAATTTGAAGGAAATGTGTGTCTGAGCTATATCCTTGAATGGGAGTAGGTCTGGGATTGTAATTGTGATGGTGAGCTGTACCTGGGCCACTCAGAGCTTGTACCTCCAGCCTGGACCCCTCACCTTCCTCACCTGAGACAAATGAGATATGTCCAACGGGGAGCATGAAGCACATCCAGTTCATTGCAATTCATCCTGATTCAGGTCTGCCTCACTCTACCAGACCTCTTTTGGGCCTCTTTAATTAAGCAGAATTGTCCTCATCCTCCAGTATTTAAGATGCTTACCTGGATTGCCCCTCAGGTCTGCCAGATAATATGTAATTACCATTTTTTGGTCTCTGTCTGTTGTGGAAATAATGTAATATTACTTTAAATATCACCCAGTGGACATAAAATTGGCAGCAGAGCTGCAAACAAAAAAATATTAAAAGCCCCCAGATGCTCAGTGGCAAGGAAGTATAACTATACAACTCCCTGGAACTCCTGGCTTGATTTAACAGAGGTGGTTACAAAGAATTATTGCTCAGGATGTACCTCCTGTTTATTTCCTTGTTAATGCTCTCCCGTTGCTGGTTTGATTTTTATTTTTCTATGCTTGCCTTTAGAAAACGAGCAAGATGGAACACAAAGTGGGAAATGCTGCACAGAACTCCCCCAATGCTTACAGCCTACAAAAAGAGAACAAAATTTTCCAGTTTCTGTTTAATTCTGCATGCAATGTCAGCTTCTGCATTTTGAAACACGCAGATAGAAGTCTGACCCAATTAAAGGTACTGAGAGTTTTTGCTGTGGAGTCCAATACCCAGAGTATTGATCCAAGTGTCTGACATACAGGCAGTAGAAATCATACTTCTTGGGTCAGGAATATTATTCTTTGTAGAATGTTTACAAAACACCTTGGAAAAATAGGATGTCTGTGTACATATTACCAACTTCTGTGAGACAAATCAGATAAATAAGGATAGTGTGCTTTGAGTGAATAGATAATCAGCTTTCTTCAGCTAATCAATTAAAAAAATATGTTCCTAATAGCTGCATAAATAAGAAATTGGAAAGCTAAATTTGTTAAATTTAAGATAAAAATTGTTTGGTTTGCCTTGCTTTTCCCTAGGAAATGAATGAAGAGGTATGATCCATCTTCTTATAACAGAAGTGTGAGAGGGTTTGATTGGGTCCACAGAGAGATCAAACACAAAAAACATAATAAAGGGAGAACAACTGGAAGAAGCTGAATGAGTCACAGAGCAGTGTAGAATGATTTCCTTAATCTCCACCATGTGTTTCTGCTAAATAACTCCTTATTTTGCCTTTTATAATACCGTGACAGGTCTTAAATTGTTCATCTCTTTTTTTCAGATTGTAAGAGAGCTATAGGAAATGTGGCAGGATATACAGCTACTGTAAGTGCAGCCGCTGCAAATGTAACATCTGTTACCAACTCCACTCATGTATGTATACTCTAGACACAAAAATAATCTTAATAGTTTCAATTATACCTACATAAAGATAAGCAAACGCATTCATGCATTGTGGGAAGGATCATTTTTGCCCAATATCTAGAAGCAAAGTGGAAAGATTAATATTTTTCAAGGTATTTCACTGAGAATATTCACTCTGGATTTTTCACGTCTTTAAAGAATAAATTTTACTAGTATAGTGACATAAGACAAAAATTTTTTCAGACTAATCTATTTCATATTAATTTCTATATCATAAGTATAATGCAGATATTTGTGCACTGAGCATGCATTGACAGAAATGTGTACTTTTCTGTATTATACATTAGGTAACATTGCATGAAGGTTTTCAGTTGATAGCTATAAAAACTTCATCTGCTTGCTGCCCAAATTTAGTGTGCACTGGCCAGAAGGTGGTGCTTTCAACCATAGATGTGCAAATCAGGAAAGAAGACATGAATATGAGCTGTGTGAATGATATGAGCTGCAGTGAATAATAGAGGAAAACAGAGAATTCTGTGTATTTTTCTAAGACAAACACAGATTAATAAATTCCACAGTCCATAAAGAAGCGAGTATGATATGGAATCTTCTTTCTTATTTGACACTTTTCTTCACCTTCTATCTAAATTAGGTTTCTCTTCCTGATTGCAATACAGTGATAGTGCAGCCTAGAAAGGCAGAGTTACAGCTTCCATCTGTGAGAGCAAGGGGACTTTCAGCTGACTGCAGAATCTCCGTTGGTCACACTGTTACACAAGTTTGGTTTGAGAAGCACTGAAAAAGAAAGCAGCAAACTGAAGTGTGTGTGGCCTCTGCCCTTGAAATATCTTCAGTTTTTGAACATCTCTTTGGCTTTCACTAATGGTCCTTAAAGCAAGAGAGGAAAAGATTTGCTATTAGTTTGAAATGTACTGATTACATGTGGAAGAGGTGGAAGGAAAGGACAAGTTTCACCCTGCAAATGGTTTTGCTTTCTGTGTAAACAGAAGAATAAGAAGAAACCTTCTAGGGACAGCTTCTGAATAGCTGGCTCTGTAGGATTACACTCACGAGTGTGCACCCAGTGCCTCTTTAGACGCATATGTACCACTGTTCCACTGCCCTCCAACGACTTTGGCAGATCTTAGGGAACTCCCTCGTGCTTTAAATCTCTGCTGGCCAATCCCTGCACCTTCCCTACACTTATGACTGTATCAATTCACCTCTGAGTAGTTTTATTGCCCTCAACAGGGTTATTTGCATATGTAAAGTTTATTCATATACTTACCTAAATATTTGCAAATTCATGTCAAGAAAATTATCTTCCAAATGTTTGATTTGAAATTACACTCCTTTGATTAGAACTCTGCCCTTAGCCTTTAATGTATCTCATTGAGTTGCTTGACCTCTAGATGATCATCGTAATTATTGTCTCTCTTTTCACATTAATTAACTACTTGATGGAAGATTTGAGTTAATGATGAAATACAAGAAAAGAGAAAGGTTCATAACCAGACGAATATTTGTGGTGAATGTTCACAGTATTAAAAACAATTAAGTAAAAGTTTATGTACACATAGGTGTTTTTGTTTATCTTGATAACTTAAGCAGTGTTCCTGGAAACAAACAAACAAACACACATGTATTTTAGTATCAGTAGCTAGTTTTCTGCAGCCTTCAACAGAATTAGCTTTCTGTTACAGTTCTTGAAAATCTCTTTAGATGAGATCTTTAGTTGTGTTCTTAATGAACATGTTAAGATTTTTAGTTCTGTTGATTGAAGCAAATTAATTTCAGACTTTACTCTTTGAGAAAACTGTCAAATTCTATTCCAGGGATGAATTGAAAACTAATAAATATATAATATCTTTTGAAGTCTTTGAAAGTTCTTAATCCTCAGGGTTCCTATGTTGTTGTCTTTGGATATTCTGTGAGAGTGAATTTTTATCTTTCTCCCCCTACAGAATGCTAGCACAAGTCTATGTAATTTCAAACACTGTTTAAAACCTTTTGGTATATAAATGGTGTAGACTTAGCTTTCAGTGAATCATAACCCACTGGTCTAGTCACAAAGTTCTTTCTCTGACATCCTTTTCAGGGGACTTTCTGCCTTTGTAACAGCTTCAGACTGAGATACGTGGTAATAGAAACGTTGGCATTTTCTATTAGTATGGATAAAGAGATTATTACTATAAAGCGATAGAAAGCTAAACAATGTTATCACTTTCTGAAGATTATATAGTTTATTAAATTTATCTAATCCTTATTAATTCCACACCTAGGGGATTTAAATTGATGAGATGCTTTGAAATAGACTTTGGATCCAGGATGAATTGAACTATGTCTGTTCAGAACAGGTCCAGAAACCTCGATGGGGAAGATCCCTTATCTTTCTATTTGTATATGCATGCACCTATCTTGTACTTTGGACGATTATAAATAAATTTTAAAACCATAGAATTTGCCTAATAAGAAAAGTCAAATGCAGTCAAATCCACACCGTGGATGAAATGGGACTTGCAAAGCCGTGGCTTTGTAACATAATAACTTACAGCACAAATGCCACACTAACTGTGCCTAATAGAGCTCTATTCCCCATCCTCTTGTTAAAACTGCACCTGCTCATAAGAGATAGCTCTGTCCTAGGGAAGGATTACTCAGCCTCATAATTTTTCTTCATCTTCTTTCTTGTCACTGTCATACTTAATGCTGCAAAGGCTGGAAAAACAAAGGTCTCCAGAGGCTGGCATGGAGATATTTCTGCCTCATGTACAAAGAGTACTGTAAGCAGCTTCACTTTGTCACCTGTCCAAGCAGGGTCACCCTATCGTCTGCCTACATTCAAAGGAGAGTACTAGCTTCTATACAGGGTGATTAAGCTCAGCCAAAATTGTCTAATGGAAATGTGTTTTTCTTTTCATTGCCTGTAGTAAACATTGAGGACGAACTTTTATTCCCTGTGGTAGCACAGCTCTGTTAATCACAGGATGAAATTCAGTATGTGAACTCAGAAGCAAGCTGTATAGAAAGCCTCAGAAACACATCAGAGGCCAGTAGAACTGAATCAATTTACACTAACAAAGATCAAACCCAGTATGTCTGGCATGGTCTGGTGAATACAGCTGATGAAGGGGGCAGCCATTTTAAGGATCTAACTACAATTGCTCTAGGATTTCCGACAGAATATTTTTTTCATCAGAAAATTACCTATTGATCAAACAAAACTATTTTTCCAGTACTGGTCCACTCAGCTGAAATTCTGAGCTAAAACCCAGAAAATGTTCTCAAAACAGCATAAAGTAAATTTCAGGAGGGCTTTTTTGTTGATTTTTTATTTGCTTGGTTTTTGATCCCAGAATGCATTTTCTTTGAAGATGTACTCTTGTGTTAAAAATGTTACACTTTATGCACAGAAGTAAAATAAAAAGATCAAGTTTCTCAGAGTGCAGGCTTCCAAGTGATTAATCAGCTTCTTGTAAGTAATTTTTGCCTTTCTCTGGGAAATACCAAATTACCTTTGTTTCATTAAGAACATGCATGGATACATGTTCACAGTCACAAGCCTTTCCATGAATAAAAATCTGGGATCTTGCACAACCTTGTTACTGTTTTTCCCAGAAGAGAGGCTGACGCAGGCAAGGACTCTCTCAGGACATATGTGCACAGATGGGAACAAGCAGACTCAATCTGCCTTTGCTTCATGGCCATATTGGCACAGAGCTGCTTCCCTCAAGTAACCTTTGGGATCAGGACAGTGGGGCAATAAGCTGCTGAGCGTAATCTTGGGACTTCCCAGCTTGTCCTGCTGCATTTGTATAGGCAGACTGAATCCCAAATCCCAGGTTTCCAGGCAGATGAGTCATGGATGAAATGAGCACTGAGATTTAGAGTTGAGGTGAAGCGAGATGGCAACAGGGCATGGGAAGGAGGAAAAGGAAATTTATACAATTTTGATATTACTTTACAGGACCTGAAAGGCTAAGATTGCCAGTGAGAGGACACTGAGCTTGGTTTGGTTGCTGGGTTTGGGGCCTGCTTGTCTGTTTTTGTTCTTTTTCCTTTGACAGTAAGTGCTGGGAGCTAATAGTAATTTTGTGAGAAGGAGAAAAACATCTAAATGGTTTATGGGGGAGTTACTGGAGGTACATGAAGGGACGCTTTACACTACATGCTTCCCAGGGGACAGGTATCACCAGTTATTCTCCTGCGGACAGATGGGGATGATCTTTATGGATCAGCATCACTTACAGCCAGTTGCTGCAAAGCCCTGTAGTGGTTAATTTCTCAGCATTTGCTAAATGTTAGCAGTCAGCTTTCTGCTGTAATAGATGTGGAATGGGAGAAAGCAGACATAATCCCCACTGCAAAGAGTTTAGGATCTAAATAATCTGCTGCAGTTTATCAGGCTCTGAGTGTGATAGCAACACAATCATCAGCAGCTGAGTAGCTCAGCGATGGTTATCAGCAGATGTTCATCCTCAGCCTTGTGGGATTGAACACTAAATGATTAATCATTCCCATTTTAAAGTAAAACACATTAACTGAGAAATCAGGATTTGCTTAGCTTTTGCTGAGCATTGGTGAAATTCAGATGAAAAGAAATAAATAAAGTTACAGTGCTGCAAGTAAAGGTTAGCTATGATTCTGTTCCCTGTTTATTGAAGATAAAGGATATTCTTAAGAGAAAATTCAGAAAAAATAGGAATATGAATTGAAATCTAGTTGAGTGATGAAAGTGGCCATTAGATTGGACCCAAGTTAAAAAATTATCCTTAAATACTAGATCAAGGCAGATGGCTGGCAGTTGTTCTTATCAAATGTATTAAATTCCTGGAAAATTGTTTATTTTATTCAATCAGTGCAAAATGAATATAATCCCTATTACATTATAGAAAAGTATTCACCAATTAATGTCACATGGAATTATCTATGGAATTAGTGAGGGGACAGGACAATTGATGAAACATATATTTTTTGGCACAGTGAGAGTAGGGAAACATTAATCTTTCTGTAAGGACAGACATAAGGTAGTCTGTTGTCTTATAGTGCATACTTGTCTGAATGATGAACAGCGTAATGCACTTGAAAGTGTTGATGGAGCATTAATATAAAGTTAAGGATGCCCTTGTCAGGAAATACAATTAGATATTATTTTTTCACCATGGCCCTGGGCTAGAGCCACATGTTCTAGTGGGACTGGTATAAATCCAGTGAGGTTATGAAGCCAACTTGCCTTTTCTTAAAGCTCACACCTCACCTCTTTCCCAATGGAGCTTGGTGTCTTGTTCCCAAAGCCCCTCAGTGTGGCTCCACAACTGCTGGCTGGGGCTGCCATTGTAAGATCTGCTTGTGGAAATCCATACAAACATCTCTTCAGTGACGTATGGCGAGAATAAAACACTGACTACACTTGATTGCATGAAAAGTACACCTGACTCAGCATCAATTCTGGCACTCAGACTTTGGCTTTTTCCTGATTTTCCACATCAACACCACAGTAGTACCATGGGGACCCTGGCAAGTTCAAGAGTGACTAGAGGATTTTGGGGGACAGGTGAAAGGCATAGAAGCTCAGGAATAGGTTAGCTTTGCCCTGCATGGCTGGTGTTGCCAAGAGGGTCTGTTTGGCATCTTGACTGGAATTGTCTCAAAAAACGTGAGTGCTTCTGGGAAGCAGCAGAATCCACCAATGAAATATTGCTCTTTGGGCAACCTGTTATGGTGTTTTATCACCCTCATTTGATGACTGCTCTTTTTTAATCTTTCAAATATCATGATGATTGAGATAGGTTCCTGGTGACAAGAAAAAGCAAGCAACATGCCCACCTTGAGGACAGCGAGCAAAAAAGACTGGGGGACCTGCAGGCTGGTCAACCTTATCTCATGTACGTGGAAGGTTATCATGACAATCCTCATATGAAGGAGTAGAGGATGACCAGGAGAAACTAGCACGGATTTATAATGGTTAAATTTTGCCTGAATAAATATATTGTCTTCTACATTTGGAGAGGACTGGGGGGTAAGTTGTGATCAGTGGGCTTGATTTTAACATCTATGTATTCTCCATAAGCCTCAACAAATCCATTGTTCTCTGTTGCCTTGTCTAACACAGGTTCTTCATTTCACTATTGTGAATGTACTCCATGTTTTAAGGTTACTTGTGTTCATTCTCTGAAGCAAGCAGGCAGCTGTCCATCCACTGCTCAACTATGAGAACTATTTATTTTGATGGCAGAGATGTGGTCTAAAGCATATGTAGACATCAAAAGCTGATACATCAAGAAAAGCTTACAAACAACATAATGAGATTTCACCAGAAGAACCTTCTAGCCTCCAGAAACTCACAGTTAGGGACTTCCTGAGTGGGGGCAAGTCCTGGTATTCAGTGTCAGTCAATGGATTCTTTTCTTCCATAGATTTAATCACCTCCTGATAGAGTGGGAATGAGTCTCATGCATAAGTGATATAGATTGTGTACTTCATTTGTCACTTGTCCAGAAGTTAAACTCCTGTTCCCTTTAAAGGGACTGTGTCTAGAACAAAATGGATAAGACCCAGTATTTATCATAAATGCTTTACTTTCTATCTTTCCTTGATGGTAGAGTAAAAACTCTTCAGTAGAGAAGTCATAAATTAGTGACTATCCTGAGATTATTTTTCTTAATTTTAACTTTTGATAACCAAGGTTTTGTAAAGAATTTAAAAGATTCAGCCATGAGATTTCATAACCAAATTATCCCCAAAGCAGTTATTAATATTTGTCCATTTACACTTTGCTGCCACGAAAGCATAGTTTGTTGTTGTTACTTTTGTGTTTTGTGTACTTTTAAACAGCATTTAACAGTTTATAGTTTATCCTTGCTTACAGTTCAAAGTGTTCCACAGTGCTACATAACCTGTTCAAGGGATACTCATGGCTTTTCCTAATAGAATACATTTTCTTGGCTTGGATCAAAACAAAACAAAATCCCCACTAAGTTTATCATTTCGATGGTAAGAAAACCATCCTTGAGTTTTGTACCATAGTTTAGGAATACATAATTAGGAATAATATAAAACACAATAAAACAGATAATTTTCCACACATTTTGATTACTTTTATCAGGTAGTACCAAGCTTGAGAGTTAATTATATTTTTTAATTCCATTAAAAGCATAATCATTTTTGCATGCCAAAATTCTCATATTTATCATAGTACTGAGCTACCAGCTGAGAATTCTACCACTAGAAGCTAGAGCACTTTACAAAATAGGTGAAGTGCCAGAACCGATTTACTGATGGGGAAGCTGAATTGAGGAGGATTGGAGTGATTTGCCTGTGGTGAGTCAACAGATGAGTAGCAGCTGAGGGAACGAAGCAGTGCCAGTCGAGAGCATTCCTAATTAGGTGTTTCAGTGGTCACGTATTCTTTATCTTTTATTTAGATGTTCTTTCATTTTAGTGGAGATGCCATTTTCAGGATTTTCTCTGCTTGCAGATTGGGGGTTTGTTTTGTTTTGTTTTGTTTGTTTGGTTTTGTTCTTTTTTTTTTATGCATAATGTGATTAAAACAGATTTTCCAGAAGTGGATGAAGACCTTGGAACACAAAAATCTTGGAGAGACTGTCTGGGGCGTACTTGAATTTTGAAATCTTACTGAACATTTCCTCTGAATCTGGCCATTTTTATCTGCTGCAATTCAAGAAACCTTTTACAAAAAGTTGATCCTGGCTTCATTTTATGATAGGAACTAGTTTTTCTGATATATAGATTGTATTTTCTATTGTAACTTTCCTATCTTCTCCAATTCAGCCATTCTGTTGATCAGTTCCTTGAAGTTCTGCAGCTCTATTGTTTGTGTCCACAATAGTATTTTGAAGGTTTTCTTTCAAATCTAACACTTATTGAAAGAAATACAATACTTCAGCCTCTCACCCCTGGAATTACATATGACTTTCCTCGTGGTATGCTTTTTTTGTTTTTCCTAAGTTATAATTACCTGTTACCTTTATTTACTTCTTATTTCCTTGGTAATTAATTTGATTTATTTGAAAATTAATCTCAGACTTGAGTTACGTTTCAAGGAGTAACATTGTAAAAACACTATGGATAAAAGAAAACCAGACTCCAGAACTTTTCCTACCAGTCCCTAATTGCCTATACCTTCTCATTTTGTTGCTTTCTTGTTTACACCATTAAAAATACTTCCGCAAAGTTGAAGTTTCTCTTCAGGTTTGGGAAGTTTTTTTAAGTATTACACGATTATTGAATTAATGAGTAATGCTTTAATAGTCCAAGTTTTCAAAGCCTACTATGTACTACCAATAATCCTAAATTAATTAATAAACCAAATTTTTCACTTTTATCCAGCTACATAAATGCTATACACTGAAGCCAAGGTCTATTTAATCTCTTAGAATCATAGAATCATTAAGGCTGGAAAAGATCATCAAGTCCAACCATTAACCCAGCACTGCCAAATCCACCACTAAACCATGTTCCCAAGTGCAACATCTACATGTCTTACAAATGCCTGCAGGGACGTTGACTCAACCACTTCCCTGAGCAGTCTATTCCAATGCTTGGTAATCCTCTTGGGCAAGAAATTTCTTCATATCACAAAATCTGCACAAGTAGACTGAGCAGTTTACTTCTGAATTAGTTTTAAAACTTTGTTAGATTTAATCACATGTTTTCTTTGTAGGACAGTATCAGAACTGGTGGAAGTTGTTAACACAGTGCATTTCCTGTACATCAAGGAAGTTAAAAAGCACCCTTTAAGAACAGAAATATTTGTGCTAAAGTTATTAGTGGGGAAAAAATAACCTGGAAAAATTTCAAGCAAATTTGAAGCCTCATTGTCAATGAGTATTTGGAACGTTACACTATGTCTAACAAAACCTAATTAGTTTGGCTTTATTTAAGAAAAATCAAAGGTTTCTATATATTTGTTCTGAAGTGTTAGTCAATTAATTTGCAAGCATCAGATAGAGAGTCTGTATGATTTTTTATTGTTTTTTCCCCATGTATGTGTTCAAAGTGTATTAGTAAGACAGATAACATTTTTCTTCAGAGGCCACTGTGGTCCATCAGGTAAATAATTTATATTTTGTGCTGTATAAATACATAATTGTGTTTTCTACAGTGAATAATAAAAGATCCAAGTTTTCTCTCCTTTTATTAGCTTTACATAAGCATTAGGGACATCCCTCCAGAGACAAAGGGAAGGGAACACAGAGACTGCCTTTAGTTAAACAATGTACATTTTAACCTCTGCCTCTTTCTCTATTTAATGCAGAAAAAATTCAAGAACAGAAGAGAATATTTTCAAGACTATGAAGCCTAGAACTTAAAAGCTAAAAAATGACAGAATTAAGATTGCACGTGGGTTTTATATATATGAACTTTCCCCCTCACCCATAGGACTCCTGCTTCAGCCAAAACCTTCTGTGAACACAAGAATATTAATCCTTTCATCATCTTGGCTACTACAGTCATTGCAACGGTACCCATGGACTTCAAACTATGAATTAATTTATTCCCATAGTACCTCCATGGAGGTAACTTATTTCCCAGTGTCACAGTTGAACAGTTGACTGTTATGAGCTGCAGAAAATAAGCAAGCACCAAGTTATCACTAATTTATGTTGAATGATTAGAGACTTTGAGATATTTTACTGTTTTTTTTTCTCCATAATACTTAGAGTACTTAGCTCTACATAGTATCCACTATGGTCAAAACCAGCTCCCAACATCTCTCAATCCAGCTGTGAAGGATTAGCATCACTGCAAATCAGATCCTTGATCACCAAATTTGAAGCCCAGAAAATGCAGTTTTCCTTAACCAAGTGGCTCTCAGTTTCCTTTTACATGGAATATCTTTTTTTCCCTTCCTTTTTCTCAAGCCCATTTTTATCAGGCCAAAGACTCCTATTCAGATGTACAACAAGCACAGCATTGATCAATATTCGCAACAGACTCTATACCAAAACAGAGATTCTAGGCTGCTCAGAGAAAAATCCGTTTTTGTTTTTTTAACTTGGGGAGAGATAACATCTTTTCTCTTGGAATAAATGGAATTTTTTCTAGCTGAAACCTTCTGCGGAAACACTGAACTTCAATCAGCCTTTACGTATGGAAAATTGCACCATCTAGGAGGAGTGTCTGGAACATTACTTACCCTTTGACCTCTTGTCAGGACTTACAGGGCACAGTAGCCTGTCTCAAGCACTGTTTGGGCCACAGAAAGACTTTGCCATGAAATAAGCACAGAATGGAGGGACAGGATGGTGTTAAATCCAGGCCTGGCACAGGCGAGGTCTGGCTGGCACATCCTGGATAATTCATCTAGCCAAGAATTCCCGCTGTTGCAAACAGTGTGAAGAAGCAACTGCTCATATGCATATCACAGTCAAACAAAGATCACTCCAAGTTATGGGACAGAGGGCGTCTGCAACCACTGAAGCCACCCCCTTCCCCACCGAATATGTTTCCGTGGATACCCAGAACTTGGACTGTTCTAAGCCACTGTGATGGGAACTTGAGATAAGATAAAGGTGGCACTTTGTCTGAGTGTTAACAAAGCTGGGGGAGAAGAATGGATCACTGATAATGGACACAAAGAGTGCAGAATTTATGGGCCACAAAGAAAGCCAACTCAGCAACTCTACTGAAATCACCACCACCTCAGTAAAAGATAATTCTGGTAGGCGAAAAGTGCAACCACCAACCACAACCCACTGACTCAAGAAACCTGGGCCTTTTCTGGGCAGTTTAGAAAAAGAAAAATTTAGTGTTATTAGTCAGGTATTTTTAAAATCTCATCCTGTTTATTTGCATACAAAGTCCTATTTTATCTGAATACTACTGTGGAGCAAGGAGAGAGTGGAGATAAAGGTTCAGATTCCTTTTATTTCATGTCTGTTCAATAAGCACTTTTTTCTCCCACAGACTGCAAGGTTGTTATGTCAGTAAACTCTGCCTCAGAGCCCTTTCAGTTTTCATTGTCCATGCAGGATTACTGATATGACTTCCTATGGTCATTCTATGTCTCTCAAACCACCATGTCTGCTGCCAGCCACACTCGTAGCCTCTTAGCAGCTACTCATTCCTTGTTGCAGAGAAAAGAGTAAATTTCATTATATCAAGTGATGACCTAAGGTATTGAACTTTAGCTTGAATAATTATGTCAGTTGCTCTTCCCTTACCCACCAGTGCTGTAACCCCACAAGAAGGCCAGCAAGTTTGTCAGGCATGATTTGCTCTTAGTGAAGCCGTATTGGCTGTCACCAGCCATGTTTTTATTTTCACTTTGCCTTAGGTTAGTTTCCAGGAGGATCTACTTCACGACCTTGCTGCACACACAGAGGTAAGACTGACTGTACTGTAGCTGTCTGAGTCTTCCTTATTTCCCGTTTCAGAGATGGGGATTATGTCATGTATTATATTAAAAACTAAATTCTCACTCTGGATATGTCTTGGTGGAATGAATTAAAGCTCATTTTCTTCCCTTCATCTATACATTGAAATAAAAATAGTTTTCTTATCACTATGCTTAAACCTTCACCCGGGCAAATGTGCACCTTGATCGGTAGGTAAGTCTGCATTGGGACTTGCACGTGAAAGGAAGTCAAACACCTAGAGACCTCCTCTTAGCTGTTTTTATGTACACTGCTCTTTTGCCTTGTGGCTTCCTATTCTTTCCAGTTATTATGAAATGAAAAGCATTCCACTGCTCATTAATGAACATGAATCAAAAATTCTATCACTTCTATCTGCTTTATCAAGATCCATGATTGACAGCAGCAATTATTGTCTTAGAAATATTGAATCATAGAATCGTTTAGTTTGGAGAAGTCCTTTAAGACCATGTAGTCCATTAACCCAGCGCTGCCACATCCACCACAAATGCGTGTTCCTAAGCACCATATCTATGTGTCTTTTAAATCTCCAGGAGAGCTGGCAACAAAACCAAATTATGACAACAATGATTATGTGCAGACATATATGTATGTAGCATTTCTCTTGGAAATAAGACAAAAAAGGAAGGTGTATGCCCAGTGGAAGCAAGGTCAGGTGGCATGGGAAGAACATAAAGATGTTGTTGCCACTGTAGGGAGAAAACTGACAGGATTTTTAGGTGTGTCGGCCAAAGGTAATTCCTCTTTCTGCCACTCTCCTTTTCTGATGCAGAGTATATTCATATTCACTTTCAGGACTGAGAGGTTCTGAGCAAAAGATTCAATGACCAGAAAAGGGCAGGACACAAGGGAGCTGCACAATTGGAGTTCTAGGATTAGCAAAGGAACAACTGATATTAACAATGAATCAATGAGCTATATATGAATTCAGATAAAATGTAACTGTAGGCAGAGGAACTAAGAGCATGAAGATATTTGGAAACCTAGTGTCAGATTTACCCAGATGTCATATCAACCACTACATCTTCACAAGAGATCTGATTCCAATTTCTAGATGACTCTCTATTACTCCTACACCAGCTAATTTTGCAGGGGTTTATCACGCCTTTGCTTGAACATCTATAACCCTTCAAAGAAAAGAAATTAAATTTGGTTCTTGTTCTCATCCTAAGAATACATAAAATTCCTTCAGAAGTGGAAGTCTATGACAGCTTCATTTGAAGGACTAATGGGTAGAATGAGAAAATATCCTGTATTTCATTCTGTAAAGAGGGTCTTTGTCAGATGTGGAGGGGTTCGTATCAAACAAAAAGGTCTCCAATGCTCAAGAGACAGGAGAACATAGATAACTTCTTGACATCCTTTCTAAAGAATAACAAGACCATGATACTTCCAGACCCCTCAGCTGTTGAGATTTGACATTTATGCCAATTTTTTCAAGTCAGGTTTGTTTCTTTTTTCTCCCATAATATTCTCAGATTTTAGGGAGGAAATGACTCTGTAGAATTTTACTTCTTCAAAAGGGGCTCAGAGATGACATGTAAGAGTTGTTAACCTCTCCTTTATCTCCCTTACCCACTGTTCCTCTTGATAGCATGAGGTTAAAATGTTCCTAAAATTGTGGTAGCTAAAATGGGCCTTGGAAATGAAAGTGGGCATTGTCTTTACTAGAACTCTGCAAACCTACACCTGTGTACCCACCTGCTTAGTAGATGATGTTAAATGCGATAATTACTTAGTAAATATCAAGCATTGTCTTTACTAGAACACTGCAAACCTACACCTGTGTTACCCTCCTGTACAATAGATAAGAAATGCTGGGGGGAGAGGGGGCTTAAAGTCATGCTTGAGCAAAAACAATACACACAATAGAACAATATCTAGTTAATAATCAACATATGATTATGTAAAGAAAGAGTATAAAATGTCTCCATCTCAAATCCATGTCGGAGTCAGGTTTGAGTTTGTCTGTACCCCTGATTCCCAGAGCTCTTCAATAAAAGCACCTGCATATAATCATCCTGTGATTATGTGTTTCCACGCTAACACTCTTTCATATTTTGACTTCAGCAGTCAGACCAAACACTTTCTGTTTGATTTGCACTTTTTCATTTCTCTGAATACCTTTTTCTATTCTTTTGATTAAATTTATACTGAGATTTCAAATTACAGTGGCTATTATTTAAAGGAATTCTTACATGTCCATTTGAGAATAAACTAATGCCTACAAGTTGGACTATCCTTTATGAAACAACTTATGTTTGCCTGACAGAAATTCACATCTTGTAAATGTCAATGAAGTCCTGAGGATATTATATCACAAAGACATAAATGACTTCTAGTTCACAGGATGAAGGCTTTAAGTGTCCTGCAAAGCCATTAAAAGTCCCCTTTGTGTAATGGGACAATCTCATTTTTTGTGAATCCTTATATGTAGGAGTTGCTCTGGGTTGAACATTTGAATTATTTGTCAAAATAAAATTGAATACAGTGATGGTTCAATAACCCAAATGTTTGCACTTACCACACTTAGAACATATCTTCCTAGCTCTGCAGACCTAAAACTAAAAATCACAAGGATAAAAATATATCTATTAATTTAATTTTTTTAGTTACAATTATTATTATCACAAGCTGTATCTGTGGAGATATTTCTCAGTGACTAATGGTTTCTTAAGAAGAAGACTGAGCAAGAATATACTGTAAGAAAGAGCAGATGAGAATTTGTCCTCATCCCAGCAGTTTCTGACATAGAGCCCATGGTTACTGTATGTAGTTTTCTGCCATGTCAGGGATATGCAAAAGGTGACTCCACGTGTAAATTTACCCTGTCACTTTTGGATACATTTTATATTCCTTCCCCTAACCCTTAGGAGATTTGTTCCATAATCTTCTTAAGGCTAAACGTTTTTGATATTCAACCAAATGGGACACTGCAAAATGGTCCTTTACAACACATGCTTCTCTTCTGGAGGCTGGAGTTTAGTTTCTGTTATTGTTAGTCTGGTATTTTGTAGGCAACACTTATGGCTCCACAAAACCTGTCAGTTTGCTCCAAAATTAATGGGCTATCTGTTGGCCTGATTATTGCAGGTTCATCTATGGCAAAGCCTTTCCTTCTCTCCTATATTCTCTGTATTTTGTCCTTCTTTTGTATTTCAAACTGGTTTTATAGCAGGAGTCCTTGGTCTAAGTACCTTGTTTTTCTTTCTTTTTCTATTGCAGAATGTCATTCAAATTGTAGTCTCAAATTCTCAAGGCCATCCGTTGCTTCTTCTGTGTTTATCTTGATCTTTGCTATTGATAATGCCTCTCAGATTTTATTCAGTGACAATATTCATTAGCATAGGCCTACATTTTGTGGCAAAGATCATTAACAAAAATACTCATTAAGTGGCAAGATCACTTCTACACTGGTGCTCTTTGTTCAGTAACTCCTGCTTTGAAACACTGTTGTTGCAAAACCTTTATTTATTTTTGTGTCTTCTTTCATTCCCTCCATTCATATTCATTAGGAATTTTTCATGTGTCATTTCTCAAGGATTTTGCTGCAGCCTAGGTATGTTCGGCATATTGCACATCTTTTTTCCCCCAGATCAGTTACTTTATCAAAGGAACACAATATGAAATTACAATATGCAGAGCTTCAAAACTATAGCAAGAATGGATATGTACCACAGAAATCAAAATACTGTAAGTGCAACACAAATGTTTTTTTTGTGTGACACTAAGTTATTAGGTTGTATAGTCTCTGAAAATAGTTTCCTTCCGTGCCTGGTAATATATTTACTAGGTTGTTACACCTCCTAGAAAAGTGGAAATCTTTATTTTTGCACTTGTTAAGAAGAAACTAACCCAATTTCACTAAGCTCAGCTGTCGGAACATTGAGACATCAGGGGAAGTACTTCTCAGTCCCAATAAGCTCTGAGAAGTATTTTAAAGCAAAGCTTTAAGTACATTTGTCATTTCTTAGTGTCTAGCCTGAAAGCATTTAGTTTTGATGTTGCATCATGAACACAATGCAGTTATCATGCTGAGATTTTTACCTTTTAGAAAAGCAAGTGGGAGAAAATTTAGGTCTAGCAAGCATGCTATGTGTAAGTAAATGAACTAGGAATATGCTGGTATTGGAGATACCTTATTACTCAGAAGTCTAAATTAACTTTGTATTTTATCATAGAAAAACAAAGAAATGTTATTTTTGTTAAGTTGAAGCATTTGGTCTATAAATTACAATTAGGTTAGTAAGCTTCCTGAAAATAAAGTTGTAGTAATGAGAGCACAGAGCTAAGTGTACCGTTACACTTAGTATAAATGAACATTTTGTTCCTGCAAGCATCAGATGCCCTGTGTTGAGCCTGAGCTAGGAAACGTATGGAGAATATAAACACATCCCCCAGTGCTCTGTGCTGGACCTGTGACTACATGTAATAATTTTTGAGTAACCGGCCCTAGCTAATTTGTGATGGATTTGTCCTATAACTACTGTAGAAGTGGGAGGTGTTAGCAGATGGGGCACATTCAATGAGAAGAAAGGTAATGCCAGCGGTGTTGGCAGTAAAAGAAGCAGAGTGTCAAACCCCAGAAACAGGCTCATTTGAGTAGATAATGGGAACTCAGAAGATGATCTGAAATCAGGTAATCTTGCTTGTCCTGAAAAACTGTCAGGTACAAAGGCATGATGGATGGGAGGGCACATCAAAATGATAAGCATGTAATGGAGCTGAAAAGTTACAACTGTTCCAGTGAGTAGATGATCTTGTTGGAGGTGATCTGAAAAAAGAATGTGAGTGTTTAATGTCCAAACCATCCTGAGCACTTTAGCCATTCAGTTTGTGTACTTCAACAGAGGAATGGGCTTGCTTCCACATAGGACCTGAAGATGACACAAGGAGATGCATGGTGTTCTAGAGGTGGTCCCGTGGCTGGTGCAGGAGGGAGGAATGACTTTGTTTTTATCACATTGTATGCACTGGGCATAACTCTGATTTGCATTCTGTGTCATGAAAATTTGCATTGATGCTGCTTCTGTGGCAAATCTTGCCACAAATCAACAGTGTCTGCTCTGGAGGAGGACTAAGCCCCTTCTTTTTCTTTTATATGCTTTGTATCTTATCTGTGTTGGACAACATTTTCCTTTTTCTTTTCCTTTCCAAATTGTCATTCTGCCTAGCTGAATGAAATGAATGAGTTTTGTTTTTAAGCACTTTGGGCAATTTATATTCTTTTCACAAGTACACAGTTTTAATCACATAAATAATTCACAACTCTCCGTCCAGACCAACCTGTAAGCCTTCTTTATACAGACTGTTTTAAGCCTAGCTAGTGGAGGAGTATGTCTGTTCTGTACAATGATTGAACTGCTGTTGAAAGTGGGTGTGTCTGGCCAGCATGAATCGATTGTAAAGTCAGTGTGTACAATCCTTGATGTGTGATAGTTCAGGTATGAGAAGTCTACCACACAGCAGGAAAGAGCTCTTTGCCTGTGTGCCGTTTCGATAGTTGGACTGTAGTCAGAAAAGTATACTATGACAAAGCCCCTTGTGAGACAGTCCTGAAGGGAAGAGAATTGCAGGAAGGCTGGACGCTCTTCAACAAGGAAATTCTAAAGGCTCAGGAGCAGGCCATTTCCACTTCCAAAAGATGTGCTGGCAGAGAAGATCAGCCTGGCTGAACAGAGAACTTTGGCTAGAACTCAGGAAGAAAGGAAAGTTTATCACCTTTGGAAGAAGGTGCAGGCAACTCAGAAGACAGTGATATTGTGAGGTTATGAAGAGAAATAATTAAAAGAAAGCCTAGCTAGAATTTAATCTGTCTAATACTGAAAATGATAATAAAAAATACTTCTATAAATACACTAGCAACTAAAAGAGGGCTAAGGAGAATCTCCATCCTTTATAGAATATGAGGGGAAATACAGCAAAAAAGGGTGAGGGAAAGGATAAGGTACTTAATGACTTCTTTACCTCAATTTTAAATAATCAGGCCTCTTCTTCTCCAGCTACACAGCAACTTGAGATGGAAGACAGGGATGGGAAGCAGAATGAAACCCTCCATAACCTAAAAGGAAATGGTCAGTGACCCTACTACACCACACAGACACAGACAACTCTGTGGAGCCAGGGGGGATCCACCCAAGGCTACTGAGTGAGCTGGTGGAAGAGCTTGCCAAGACACTCTCTACCATTTACCAACAGCCACGCCTCGCTGGTGTGGTCCCACTTGACTGGAGGTTGGAAATAGGACACTCATCTACAAGAAGGGTCTGAAGGAGCATCTGGGGAACTACAGGCCTGTCAGTCTGACCTCGGTTCTAGGGAAAGTCATGGAATAGAAAATTTTGGGTACCATCATGCAGCAGGTGCCAGACAACCAAGGGATGAGGCCCAGACATCATGGGGCTGGATGGCCTGGGCCAGAGAGAGGTGGTGAATGGTGCCACGTCCAGCTGGTGGCCAGTCACAAGTGAGTTGTGGTTCACAAGTGGGTTGTGGTTCACAAGTGGTCCTTCAGGCCACAGTATTTGGGCCAGGTCTGTTTAAAATCTTTATCAATGATCTGGATGAGAAAACCGAGTGCACCCTCAGCTTGCAGACGCCACCAAATTCAGCAGGAGTGTCTGCTGAAGGGTAGCAAGGCCCTACAGAAGGATCTGGGAAGTCTGGGTTGATGCTCTGAGGGCAATTGTATGAGGTTCAACAAGGCCAAGTGCTGAGTCCTGCACTTGGGTCACAACAACCCCAGGCAAAGCTACAGGCTGGGGGCAGTCACTGGGAAGCTGCCTGATGGAAAAGGCCATGGAGGTGCTGATCCACAGCGTCTGAACATGACCCAGGGTGTGCCCACATGGCCGAGAAGGCCAGTGGCACCCTGGCCTGTATCAGCAATAGTGTGGCCAGCAGGACCAGGGCAGTGATTGTCCCCCTGTGCTCAGCACTGGTGAGGACACACCTCGAATCCTGTGTTCAATTCTGCGCTCCTCACGACAGGAAAGACATTGAGGGGGTGGAGCATGTGCAGAGAAGGACAACGGAGCTGGAGAAGGGTCTGGAGCACAAGTCTGATGAGGAGTGGCTGAGGGAGCTGTGGGATGTTTACTCTGGAGAAAATACGATGTATGTCCAGACACATGCCCTCTCTATTAGTGAATCCCCAAAAAATTGTAATTCTGGCACCTCTGTCTTAAGTACATGTACAGCATGGTGACATGATTGCATTACATATGTGAGGGGCTGTGTGCCTGCTGAGATTTCCCTTTCTCCTTTCTTCACTTACTCTTCCCTTAAGCATCTCCAGCTTGCTATGTGCAATATACTCCTCTTACATTGTCTATTATCAGTAGCTTCTTGTTAGGTAGTGAAGCTAATGCTTCAGTGTACATGTTCCTTGTACACACTCAGAGAACTGATAAAAGCAGTCTCCAAGGATGTAAGTTTAATGGAAAAGGAATGAAGAGACCTGGCAGTTTCTCTGAGAAAATTATATTACAGCAATGCAAACTATCCTAACAGAGGGTAAGAACAACAATGGCAGTAAGGAACCAACTTGGTTAACTCATGAGATTACTTTAAATACAAGGGAAAAAATGTGACTTTCCAGTGACGAATTACAAAGACCAAAGCACAGACTGTGAAGTAACTTGCAAGAGAAACAAAAAGTAAGAAATTCTCTGCCTGTGGTAGGAAAGGAAGTATTTTATTATTTGTTTTCCAGCTGTTTGAAAGCTATCAAGAGAAGATGTCAAAACCAGCCCAGTGTTTAGTGTTTGGAGTTTGTCCTAGCCTTCACTAAAAATGCCATCTGTAGGAGGTACTGAATTCAAATGATATCCAGAGATGAAACATTGGTTTCGGACTTAGAACAGAGAAAAGTAGATAGAGTATGTTCTTAAATTGATGCTTTAAACCACTCTTGACATTATGAATTTAATCCTAAGATATTTGAAAATATTTTATGCAACCTAAGGCCCACTAGAGTTTATATTTCAGAATTTTTTAGAAGATGGGAGTGATGACAGAAGAAATGTGGAAAATGATGAAACTGTGCTACTCTTTTAAAAGTGACTAAGAATGGAATTAGGGACCAGACAAGAAAATAAATTTTTCCCATTTGAGTCCATTTTTCCCACGATGATAAATAATCTCCCTGTCTTTATCTCAACCCACAAGGCTTCCGAGTCCTATTTTTCCTATTTTCTCTCTCCTGTCCCACTGAGGCAGGGCGTGAACAAGTGGCTGTGTGTAAGTTTTGCCATTAGCCATGGCCAACCCAGTGCAATCAGTAAGGTCATGAGGATGTATAACAGCGCCTTAGAAAAGCCAGCAGCAAACACTAGTCTGAGCAGAAAGGCCCGGACACATAGCCCTTACATCACTGTTGGATTCATACTATCAAAAGCTGTAGATGGCAATTTCTAGGAAGAGAATGAATAATTCTGAGGAAGGATGGTCCTGGTGCTGAATTAACCTTGACTTCTTCAACTCTGTTCAAAAGGATTGTATTGCTGACAGGTGCCCTAGAACTCTACTTGTATGTATAATTGCATTGAGTGTGTTTATGTATCACATCAGATCAAGCACCAGTGGTTTTTGTTAACACTTCTAAAAGAGTAAACACTTCTAAAAAACTGGGCTGCTAAGTTTTTTACTACTTTTAAGGAAATGTCCCAGTATTATTAATTTTTGTGCTGTTAAATGCTTGAAACAGCCTTATGAGACTATTCTGTGGAGCAAAGATAAACTGTTAAAGCAGAAGATATTTAATATCACTGAACTGTCTTGTTTCTATTTTTTTTTTTTGTCTCCATTGGGGAATTGAGTAACATAATAATATATTATTTCAATATTGTCAGGATGATGGATATATATCTGGGAAAGATTTCCTGTAATACAAAATGTTTGTTTTGCTCAGACCCAAGAATATACAGAAAGGTATGCATTCTCTGAACCAGACCCTGTGCCTCCATAGTAGACATTTCTGCAACTTGATGGCAGGTGGATGATCAGCAGATCTGGAAACTACACTCTTCTAAATCAAGAATTTTTATCTCAAATAAAATGGACACAAAACAGGGCCATTAAGTTTCTGCTATCCCATCATATTTCTGAAGAATTTGCGTGGTCTCCTTACGCAAAGAAGTTATCACTTTCTCAAAATACGAGACGCTGTTGTGCTTTTTTTAATATATATTATTTTTAAGGAACAGTGATATCTGCATGCCACATGGACCAAGCAATGTTTCCCCCAAGAGCATGGGTGGAGAACTTCTGCTGTGTGCTACTTTTCAGAAAGTGGTCAGACACTACCACTTTCTCTGAATAATACAGTTGATGAAAGCATTCTTCTGAAGTGTACCTCAAAGCTTTCAAAGGAAGGCTTGTAAGTAGGCTTGTGCCAGTGATCAGGCACCATGTGAAAGGAACAATTTGCCCTCCTCAGAAAACTGTAGTGAGTAAAGGGATCACCTCTAAGCCTCCTTTTCTTCAAACCAGATAATCCCAAAACCCTAAACCTCTCCTCAAAAGACATTCCTTCCAGCCCTTTTACCAACTTCATTGCCCTCCTCTGGATGCATTCAAGAACCTTCACATCCTTTTCAAATTGTGTGTCCCAGAACTGCTCAGAGTAATCAAGGAGAGACTGGACCAGTGCTGAATACAGTAGGACACTCTCCTCTTCTGACTGGCTGGTGATGCTGTGTTTGATGCACCCCAGGATGGGATTTGTTCTCTTGGCTACCAGGGCTCGCTGCTGGCTCACACTGAGCTGCTGCTGAGCAGCACCCACAGGTTCCTGTCTGCAAGACTGCTCCCCAGTCACTGCTCTCCTCATTTATACTCATGTCTGGCATCACTCCATTTTAGATACAGAATCCAGCACTTGAACTTGTTAAATTTCATCCCATTAACTTGGCCTTGTCAAACCTTATAAGGTTTGCTCATACACTCTCCTCAAGCCTGTCAAAGTCCCTCTGGATGGCACACCTTCACCTGAGCAAACCAACTGCACCACTCAGCTTCCTGAGGATGCACTCAGTCCCTCTGTCTACGTCTTTAATAAAGTTATTGAATAGTATTGGTCCCAATACAGACTCCTGAGGGCTACGACTTCTTACTATCTTCATTTGGACATCAGGAGATTGACTGTAACGCTTTGGATGTGGCTATCCCACCAATTCCTCATCAGTCAAATTGGGAAGGGGACAGGTAGATGTCCTTCATGGAGACTTTTGATATTGATTGATGCAAAAGAAATGGGATTTGCATATGAGAAGCTCATCAGAGACACTGCAGCTACATCCTCACGAGAGTTTGCAGTTCGATGTGTCCTGCCATCTATTTTGTAGATAAACCCATGTGATGAAACCCATACTAAAGTCCTTGCATCTCTGCAATAGGTACTGCTGGAGAAACTGAGGCAAATTCACCTCCAGATTAGGCATTTAATTAATTTTCATATTTTGGAAGTAAGAGAACCTGGTGCTTAAAACAGAGCTTTTGCTTTCAAAAACGGTGTAAAATTTCCTACACAGTCTTTATTTTTGGAGGCAGATATGTTGTTCATTCCTTCAGCATCCTATTATTCCCTTCTTCCTTCACTGTGGTGTAGCACAGTACTGGACTTAAGATATCTTCAGAGCATATCTACATAATCAAAAGAAATCGTGCTTGAAAATCAGTGATGAATCTCTTTTGGGGTCTGTGGGTTACTGCCTTGACTCTGAACTCTAAGAAACTCGTTCTATATAAACTAGGAGAAGGTTTTATGTACCTTTGTAATTCCTGTTACTAGCCATAGAATGAGTGTCATATTTATGGCCATATTGAAAACAAGAGGTGTCAAATGACAGACCTTGTTTTTGCATCTCTGAAGTGACGTCTTGGAGGATGGGAAATGAAGTTAAAGCTTTGGTTTGCTGTCATCTTTTGTAAATACTTTGCAATTCGTGGGCAGCATCTATGACCTAAGTGCCTCTCCCCAGCTGATATTTTAGACAAGATATATATGTTAACAGTAATTCATCTTTTCATTGCTCAAGAATTTTCAACTGCAGGAACATCCTGAGCCACTGCATCCACTCTGGTGCTTTCATGCAGTTGTGCCATAGAGGAATTAAAGTATCAAGAACCATCTCAAGACAAAACTTTTTTCCAGCTCTCAGAACTGCAGCGCGGACATAACTCCTAAATTTTTCTTTGCTATTGAGAGATTGTCTTTAAATTTCTACAGAATATTAATTGAAATATAGTTTTCTGTTTAATTTCCACCTAAACTGTTCATACATTTATTTTCCTGAGGTTACTCACAATTCTCCATCTTTTCAGTCCACATCTTCTAGTATATTTTTAGGTTTCAGGGTACCTCTCTGTTTTAATATTGTCAATTTTTACAAGCCCATTCTCTAGCTTTTGGCTCACAAACAGAAAGCCTCAGCACCCTTCCTGCCTACCCTCCTTACAACCAAAGAAGTCTTTTCCAGACATAGGTTCAAGGCACTAATTTGCATTCCTCCCAGGCGGGCTTAGTATTTCAGTCCTTTCAATTTCCTTGCAAATGAGTTTGGCACTTCCATGAGAAGCTGCTTCTTGTTCAAACCTACAGTACCCTTGTATAGAGTTGACTTCTGGGCTGGGAACTCAAAAGTTAACTTGTCATCGACAATTAAAACATAGTCAATATCCTCTCAGAAAGTCTCTAGAAAAGCTTCACTGTGAAATGTACCTTTTGCCTTTAGCTCAGTTATTTAACAAGCTATTAGTAGTTTAGTCAAGCAGAGGAAGCAACTGAACTGTTTAAATAACATTAGCAATTTCCCAGCAAAGGGATGAAGTGCAGGTGACGAAGACTGAATCTGTCTCCTTAAGAATAAGTCAGTTCTGGAAGGCAGGAAAAAGGAGGAGAGAGTTTAAGCAGTAGTGAACCCCTGAACAGACTTTAAGTAGTAGTGGAAGTATAAAATCCAGCATGCTTCCTTTATTTTCTTCTACAAAATCCAGTTGCAAATGTGGAATGTGAAAAAAAAGCACAAAGACCCTTAATATGTTGGCTAATAAACATCTTCAACTTGTCTGCTGAATGCTGGAAAGAAATGCCTAATAGACTTAATCTCAGTATCAATAAGATATTAAATAAAAGTTTTTATTCCTTTTTGATATACAATTCCAACCAGCGTTTGGAATCTTAATAGCCATTTTTCATATTTTATTCATTACTTTTTTGTAATTATTTTTTTTTTATTGCTTAATTTTCCTGACATCTGGATTGAGTGACAGGTACTTTCTGAATGGGAATCTCAAAGTTAGGTTGTCGGAAGCTTCTTGAATCACTTTCCAACCTAATATGATTCTCCTAGAAAGGTGAAGGTAACAAGAAGCGCACAGCTGCACAGACTAGTTTAGGAGCTGGTAGTGCTGAAGTCACTCAGCATATGTGCTTTCCAGGGCCACCGCTTGCTCAAAAAATTCTTGGCATGAGCTGTGACAGTGGGAGCAATGCCAGAGTCCTGAGGGTTAGGGAAAGGTTTGTAGAGGTTTGTACTCAGCACTCTCTCTCTCTCTGTAAAGGTGTCACTTATTCCTGAAGGACCTGCTAGAGCTTTAGCTCAGGGATGGAAGCTTGCACTATGAACCAGAGGTAACTCCTGCTTCTGATGATCTACTAAAGTTAATTTTGCAACTGACAGCAAAGTGCTGAGTTAGGTCCCCATTCAGTCTGTCTCACCTTTCTCTGCTCAGATTCGTGTTAGTGACAAGCAGCTTTGCACAGGGAGGAAATTAAAAGAAACTGTAGATTAAAGTGATCCTAAATTATTGAAAGAGGTTTTATTCTCCCCTGATTTCACACAAACTCATATTCTACCCATCTGTGCAATGCAATCTTTTGTCTTCTAGCCAGTGCCACTGAACAGCAGATAAATGTTTTGGGTTGCTGCCTTAAAATATGCCAGTCAGATGAGGCCAATCTAGTTCTCTTGTACTTACCTATAACACATATAAGTAATACTTGTGTCCTGCTTATATGTGACACTTGTAAATGGTTTGCACATCGAGATGCATATTTACATACGCTGACCTGGTGATTCCATTACTTTATATAATTAAAAAATATAAGTCTTTGACAATGCATTCTTCTTTGGCACTAGGCTAATGATAGCAAATTAAGATGGAGAAGAACTAAATTCATCTGGGCTCTGGAGATCTTTCTTGGTCCATGCAAAGAACTTTGTAGTCTTTTCTGACAGTAAATTTTAGACTGAAAAGTGTCATATGTACTATTGCAACTTGTCTAGTAGTTTGAAATTTGGATAAAAGCCTGTTGTATTAAATCTGAATAAACCCACATTGTAACATACTCATTGCCTATACACTCTTCAGACTTGCAAAGGGTCATTGAGATCAGTCTGGGCTACAGTACATCAAAGAAATACCAGGGTATGTAATTTACAGATGGTTTTTATTTTCTGCTTTCAGATGTTTGACCAAAAGGAGCAATAGTTTATCTGATTAGCTTCTGAATACTTCCATGTTTGTTTTACATTCCTAAGTTTCCTAACATCCTAAAACTTCACTTTGCTAAATTATGTTTTCAGTTCAACATGAAAAGACAGACCACCAAATGATGTCCGTGTTCTATCAATTAATAATTTGTTCAAATTATTAAACAGTCTGACAATTAAAAAAGTATGGCTATAGGCTATTTTAATTAGTGAAGTTCTGCTTCCTGGTCACTGTTTTTATCATGATTTTTTTTGCTAAAGAGTTGATTAATGTCCAGCATTTTCTTCTAATGAAGATAGTACTGCGCTGTAAAAAGCTTACAGCTGAAGAGATTGAAACCATCTATGATCTCAGAGCAAGGACTCAGGAGCTACTGATGGCTGTTTCCTTTGGTATCTCCTGTTGTTTTAAATTTTTTCTAAAAGTCATATATGAGAATAGTATGCAAAATTCTCCAACAATTTTCATTTTCTTTATATCCACAGGTAAATTCATCTCTGAAATATATCTTCTTTGCTCAAAAAATCAGAAAAAACAGTAAAATTTTCTTACAAATGTCTTCTGAGATGAGCAGAAATGCCTCCTAAAATATTAAAATATTTTCCAGATTAAAGGTTTTCAAGCCATAAATTCTTCCTTCTTCATTTACAGCCTTTCCATGTGTAGAGCTCTAAGCCTGACTGTTTTAAAGAGGTTATTTTAATTAGCCTAGCTCAATATGTCTTTCCCTATTTTCTTTATAATTAACTATGTTTTCCAAGGTCTTTTTTCAATCCACACCTTTTATCAATAGTTATTTCAGATTCACTTCTGCATTTTGATAAAAGATTTTAACAATTTCCTAACTGTGATCATTGCAATATTGCTGCAGATATGTGATCTGTAGATGACAATCTCCCAGGTTTTGGGAACTGTCAGTCTGCTATTGCTGCCTTTAATTTGTGGTGCATTTATACTGCTAATGTGACATTCTTAATCCTAAAATATTAATTGTAAAAAATCAAACAGTTATAAAGCTCTGAGAAAATTGTATGAACTTAGTTATTATCAAACAACCAGTACTAGCATCAAGGAATTAATTTCTATAGTTGTCATGTTGAAACAACGCTTTTCATGTAAGTGTCTCTGGACACAGAATTCAGACAAACTTCTTCCTTCTCTGAACACACAATAAAAGAATATTGTTTCAACCAGTGTGCGCAGCAGTGCATCTGCACATGTACAACACAATTCTTTCACTGCCCTACACACAAAGCTGGTGCACAATTTCTCATCTGCCTCAATAACTAAATAGACCTTAGGTGTACTTTCAATACATACTGTCTGACCTTGAAGCTCTCTGTCTAAATAAGAAGACTTCAATAGGAGGTATAATTAATCCGTTGGAGCACTCTACAACCATTCTAGTTTTCTACTACCAGTTTTGACATTGAGTGAATATGTTTTGCTAGGAGAATCACATCTTCTCTGGTCAAGAGTGAAATAGCTTTTACATCTACCTATCTATCTAATACGTAATAATGAAGAATCATTCAGCATTACAAAGTAGCTTGGGAGCCTTAGAAGAAAGACACAAAATTTAAAGGCAAAATATTATCTAAGACGAACTCCTGCAAGAAATGACATCCATCACCAGTTTCTGAGCTAGAGACTAAAATACACCCAATGAAGTATGTCAATCGCAGAGTGCATATTTAAAAACAAATTTCATCACATATAACTACAAAAATCAGGAAAAAGGTCCGTGTATGGAAATCTGCCTCTTAAGAGACATGAGAAATTGAATGTGTCGTACTCAATAGGTGTTAATTCTATTGCCTATAGAGATAGCTGAAATCTTTTAGATGTTGTGGTGATGAGTAGCATGAAAACAAAGCTAAACTAATATCCATTTCTTATTGCAGATTTTTTATTTTAGTTTGTTGAATTTTTTTTTCCTTTTCTCCTTTTCCTTTCTACAGTATGGTCTTTTTTTACATGATTTTTGGGAGAACAGCTGTAGTTTGGACAGAACTTGTGTTACACATGAAAAAAATGGTTTTGATGGTATATTCAAAATCTGTCAAGTTTCTTCCTTATGAATAAAAAAGAATTGAAAAATATATGACCTGAAATGGAAAGCAAAATGTGAAATTCTTTCTGCTATTCTTACACACAGTATTAATGACATTGAAGAAAACTCAGTTACTGATACTGATGAGATAGGCCTGCCAAAATTTTCTTCTATGTTTCTATGCTATTGTTCTACAGTTACTACATGCAAATGTCTTCTGCTAAACAATAGCAAGTTAAAAAGTGCAAAAGGAAGTGGACAGAGTTAAGAGGGGACAAGAGAAATAAGGCTGATAGTGGAAAAGCTTAAAATTTTTGTGTAAGGGGTTGACCTTGGCTGGACACCAGTTGCCCACTGAGTCACTCCTCTCCTCAGAGGGAGAAGGCAGGGAGAAAATAAGATGGAAAAAACCTCATGGGAGATGATAAGGCAGTTTAATAAAGGAAAAGCAAAGGTTGAAGATGTGAAAGCAAGGGAAAACAAAAGACTTTATTCTCTACTTCCCATCATCAGGCAATGTCTTGTCACTTCCCAGGAAGCAAGGTTTCAGCATGTGTAGTTGTTACTCTGGAAGACAAGCATCATCATAAAAAAATCATCATAAAAAATGTCCTGCCCACACCCTTGTTCCCCCCTCCTGCCTCCTCCTTTCTCCTTATTGCTGGGCAGATGGCTTATGGTATGGAATATCCCTTTTGGTCAGTTTGGGTCAGCTGTCCTGGCTGTATGTCCTCTCAAGACTTTGCCTCTCCTCAGCCTACTAGTGAGAGGGGGTGTTGGACGGAGAGCACAGATGTTGTGCTGGAGCTCATTTGTCCTGATCCGGTGATCTCCAGGCTTTTCAAAGGAGCTGAACAATACAGTAGTGGTACTGTACAGAGTGGGATCCAAATGAGGTGAATTTTGTAGGGAGAGAGGTTATCTTTTACTGCAGCCAATGAAAGTGTCAGTGATACAGTTTCTAAAGTGAAGGGCTCAAACTGTTCAAACCAACAGATTTCTTGAGATTTTTGCTCATTTTCCAGTCACTTCTTTATCTAATTTTTATCAACATTTGTTTTTGTGAAACATGTCTATCAAATGTCTGTAATGAGGGACCTTTACCACTCTCAAGTGGTTATTCAATTACTTTCTAAATGATTGGTAACACTATCCAGGATGGTCTATGAAATCTTTCTGTGAAGCAAGGACTTAGATGTATTTTGTATTAAACAATCGTGGAATAAAATTCGAAAATTATCTGTCAAGTGTGAACCAGAAGATGGCTTCAGCTTCGTGTCTCATCTACTAACTGTGGTTGTCAAGGGTATCGCCAAGTTTGGGGGCTTTTCATGGGAGACAGTAGCTATTTCTGTTTGCCAAGAATCTTGGAGACTCTTTCCGAATACTGGAGAGCAGGTGCAGCTACATTCCTCTATGTTTCTTAATCTTACAATAATCTCCAATAAACTAAAAATGTCATTGCAAGTATCAGTTACAGGTTACCTTCCAGTCAAAATTACTTAGTGAAGAATATCTTCCCATTTTATTGATACCAGTGCCTTCCTACTACTTCAGCCTTACTACACATTGATATAGATCCACCCCTATTCCATTTAAAATCTGGTTATCCAAGAAAAGCTCTTTTCTATACCTTGTTACCATATCATTTAGCTTTTTAACATGTAAAAGTATTAAAACTGAACCTTGAAAATATGACAGTGCAGTTCACTTTGTGATTGGTCTCAGACCAGGCAGATAAATGTGTATGATTTCTGGTGTATCTCAAAAACGATTTTAGTCTTAGCAATTACAAAAAAATCCTCCAAATTTTTATTATTTGTTTTTATATGAAATCCAATTTTGGCTCAGGAAAAAAAATTAGAGTGGAATTCAGTTTTTTCCTGCTTTAAGTAATGGCACATGATTCCAGACTTCTGAAAAGGTCCCAGAGATTGTTGGCAAGCTGGAAATGTTATTCCTAAAACAAGTGCAAAAATAGGTTTTCATCAAGGCACCGCTGTCCTTGTAAAATGACCCTTTTATTCCTCTCAGTGATGGCATATTGTTTACAGGCTGAGTAAGAAATGAAAAGAGGAAAAAATATCTTCTGAAGCACTTTTTTCCTCAGAAAAGTCTAAATAAGACTTATGCTTTTTTGTTTGTTTCCTTTTTTTTCTCTCCTAAGAGCAAGGCAGTGAGCCTCATATAGGAGAGAGATTTCTGAATAACTGTTAGGAGGATTCCATTTTAAGAAAGAGATAAGATGACAAGGATCATCGTTGCCACTTCCGGCTTTGCTGTTTCCCTCAGAGATGAATTTTGGCTTCAAAGCTGAATGTAGAGGACAGTGAGCAGTTTTATTGCCTTGGGATGAGAGCAAAAGCCAGAGTATTAATTTGCGATCTGCGGCAGGCTCTTAGGTAATCTTCCCCTGCTGACATATGTTTTTCCTTTTTTTCCACAAGTACTCACATTTGCATTCTGGCTGACTGGCTGAAATATATCCAAAATTTCAGTGTGTAATCAGCTCTATTCAGACAGATCTGGCTACCTGTGCATTGCTTGTTTCCTTCTACCTTCTTTGCATGTGCCTTGTTTCTTAATATCCTTTACAATATACATGCCGAGCAGCACTCAGGCTTGATTTACATGTACAATGCATTTGTGCACAGAGGAGCAATCACAGCAAGTTTATACACAACCCATCATTAATCTGTTCAGCAGTGCATTCCCATGTTAGCGTGGAGACACATTGACTTTCCAGAATCACACAGGGCAAAATTCACTGCTGTTACAAGGGCTTAACGCAAGTTTTCTCCTCTGTGATATGTGACTTATATTATCCACTTAACATCAGGAGGCTGCAGCTCTGAACCTCAACTGATTAACATTTGTAAAATATATCAAAAACTTGAAGTGAAATACGTTATCTGCAGAAAAAAATGATACAAACATATGAAAAAAACCCACTACCAAGTGAATTATCCTTTTTCATTAGGAATGGTGCTTCTCCTGTTTCTGTATGCCTGCCATTCTCACATTTACTGAATGCTTTCTGATCTATAACATCTCACATTTATTTTCTTGTCTAATTTTCCAGACTCCAGCTCAAAATGTTTTCCTCAAGCCCTCAAATAAAACTAAACTGAAGTGAGAAGCAGCTGTAACTTTAAGCTCTCAGCAGCTATTAGGAGAAGCATTAATTTTGTTTGGTAACTGTTCTATCATTCCCCTTCTCAAAAAAACCCTAACAAAACACCTGCCCCCATCGTATTTTTTCTGCAAGTTTTGAGTCAAACTGAGAAACCTTTATCCTGATTAAAATCTTCCAAATTCTTTTGTCTGCTGGAAGTAGTGGAATTCCTTGTATAACAATGCTACTTATAATTCCTTATACGTTAAGATCTCATAATCTACATTCTTACTTTGCTTTGCTGTTTTAGATGCTTGTGTATATTACAACTAATGCCAAGTTGCTAGCGAGCTGTCAGCCATATGAATTCCCTGATATATCCTAAACTTCTCCATAAGTGATGGGTTTTTTTAGACAGAAGGATAAGATGATCTCGTGAACCTTGGGGAGCAGTATCTAAGGGATACATACTAGAGATGAAACTATATTTTCATGAAGATCCTGAATATCAGGAAGAACATTTTTACTATATGGGGGACCACGCACTGAAACAGGTTGCCCAGAGAGGTTGTGGAATATCCCTCTGGAGATATTCAAGAACCATCTGAATGCAAAGCTGTGTAATGTGTTCAAGGATGACCTTGCTTGAGCAAAGAGATTGGACCAAGTAACCCGCTATGGTCCTTTCCAATCTTACCCATTCTGTGATTCCATGATTCTGTGAATGATTGATCATACTTTCTTGATAGTACACAGTACTCTTGCCCTAAGATTTACAATCCAATTTGCATAAACATTAATTAATTATTTTAAATAGTATTATCTATTTCAGAATGTTTAAATATAGCTTTTTATTTGTTGTAATTTTCCACAAGGCTTGATTTTTCCAATTTAGATGTCCATTTGTTGAAGTGATGGCTGAAGTCTTGATCCATCAGGAGTGGTGGAAGCCCATGAAATACGAAGTCCAATGGGTTAATACGCGCTCAGCCTAGGTGGGAACGCTCAGGTACCTCTCTGGAGATGGGGAGTTCTACACTATCTGTTGCCCCTTCTAAGACAAAATAGTTTCCTCTCATGTCAGAGCAGTTGAGCCAGTTATGCCTCATTGGAAGGGATGAATATCTTCAGGCCTATGTGTGTATGTGTGAACATCCCAATATCTCCCCCAAGGGGAGTTTTCATGCCTGAACCAGTTGTGTAAGGGAGGAGCTAGACATGACAGAAAGCATTATCCCTCCTCACAGGATCTGCTTCTTACTACCTTTGAAAATGACTGATTGTTTTCGGTCATTAGGCATTACTATTCCACGGTCTCATACCAAGAGAAGAACTAGCCATAACAAACTCTATGAACTCTAAGAGATTAACAAAATGAGTATTTGAATATGGAATTTCAGACTGTTCCTTAAAAGACTTCTGAAATTACATACATACATTACTATCCTTCTCAGGACAAAGAATTCTTATGCAGCCTTTGGTCAAGTCTTAGCCTTTCCCTAATGTTTATTTTTCACTAAAAATTAAGAAGAAAGGTAAAGTGACAAAATCACGTTAAAATAATTTTGGTTTCTCAAATCCTAGTAAGTAGTCAGGCATTTCAGAACAGCTATATTACTGAATGTCAATGTGTCTATGTGCCTCTTTGGACACAAATTTTATGAGGAAACAACCCAAAAAGAGTGTCTCTCTCCCCTGCCTGAGAGGCAAGCAGGTCCTGGCAGCCCCTCCCCTCATGGGTTCGGGAAAATAATTTCTCAAATGAAAGTGAAAAAAACCTGTTTATTTAACAAACAGAGTGCCCTGCAGGTACAGGGCAGAAAAGGATATTGAAAGCCCCCTCCTGTCCCTGCCAGGAGGCTGGTGGATTTTATATAGTCCCTTCTGTCTGTAAAACCTGCAGTTCTGAGCCGGCAGGGTCTGGTAGGGTCTGGTGATCCCTCCTGGAGAGTCCAGCCAAGCAGGTCCTGGAGATGGTAGCTGGTCTTGGATGAAGAAGCAAGCTGAACACAGTCCAAAAAGGAACAGAAGCTGCTGAGGCCGATCACAGTCCCTTCTCACCTGAAAGCCAAAGAGCTAGAGAGGAAAACTCCCTTTCTAACGCCTAACTGGCAGAAACACTGCCCAGAGTGAAAGTATGTAAACATCTAACTGCAGTCAGGCAAGCTGCTTTGAAGAGTTTTCCCAGCTTCTCTCTTCCCCTTTGCAGTTTAAAGGTCCAAACTACATTTGCATAGATCAAGCAGGTGATGTGGAATACAGCATTGTCATACAATCACCCTGAGACAGTTTGTATTTTTTTAAGCTTTATCATTACATATTTCTTAAATCATTTTTGTATGTCAGAATTTGCCACCATTTCTCTGTTGAAATTTACCCTTTAATAAAATAAATTAGGTCAGAATGTTCAAAACAGAGAACCTGACTTTTCTAATGTAGAGATTCAGCCACAAGCTGACATAAAAGATTTCAGTGCTTTGAGAAAAGCCACTGAAAATCTCTGACTTCTCCATCTTCGTCTTCATTAAGAACTTTGAAATTGTATGTCTGCAATTCTCATTAACAGATGCTTCACCTAACTACTGCCATGCAGAATTTAAGTATATAAACTTCAGCAACAATTCTAAATTAGTTTTCTAGGCTTTTTTTTGGTTATAAATGAAAAGATAGATGAACCTCCTTGAATGGGTCAGGTCCCTCTGAGAAATGTCCATTTCTCTCAGTTCATTTGTAGCAAGGAGATGCTTTGTACAAGTAGCTGATTTAGGTACCCAGGATGTTTTCCTTCGTATATCACAGCCTTATCTGGGTTGCAAGGTCTGGGACAGCTCATGATTTAAGCCATAAACTCTCATACACAAATGTAATTTCAGATGCAAAGTTTAAATGCAGTTTTTTGATTTTTAATCTTGGCAATATTTCTCAGATTGAATTGCATTATGAAGAAAAAAATTCATAAAAATAACACTTAGATTTATGTAATATTTGAGTTAATGTTCCCTTTCACCATATAATTAAGGACTGCTATAAGGGTCATAAGTTCAAGAAAAAAAATTGTCACCTTACAGAAAAAATAGGAAACACCTATGAAAAGTTTATAATGAAATACATTGTCCATCTTACAGAATCAAGAGTTAATAAAGGAGGGAATCTTGGATAAGAGTGTTCAGTACCTTTTCCTGTCATTGACTGAGGGGAGAACTCATTGCCATTTTCAATATCCTTATGAGGGGAAGTAGAAGGGCAGACACTTGATCGCTCAGTAACTGAACTTGAGGAAACAGCAGGAAATTGTTTCAGGGGAGCTTTAGGTTGGATATTAAAAGTTTTTCACCCAGAGGGTGGGTGGGCACTGGAATAAGCTCCCCAAGGAAGTGGTCACAGCACCAAGCCTGACAGAGTTTGGACAATGCTTACGTGATGTGACTCTTGGAGTGGTCCCGTGAAGGGCCAGGAGTTGGACTTGATGATGCTGATGGCTCCCTTCCAACTAAGGAGACTCTATAATTCTATGATTCTATGATTTTACTTCTTTTTTGTAGTTATTTATTTTGTCAAACTTGAGATACGTTCTCAGAAATAACTCCTGATTAATTTGTTGGTGTGATTTTCTAACTCAATGGTCATTCAAATATTTTATTTAAAAATTAACCTTAAAAAGCAGAGCTTTTATTTCCTTCAAAAAGAAACCGAAATGCATAATTTTATTCTGATTTCAGTGTTTTATTGAGGTTAAATTACTTTATCTTCCGGTGCATACCTTCAGGACTGTCTCCTGTATTCCCTGGGTCTCACTCACTTGCTCTGAGTAACAAGTCTTGGAAATTCCATGCAGTCTCAAAATGAAGTACAAACTCACCAAAAAATCTGGCAACCAGGAGAGAAAAGAAAATAGAAGCATCACTCTCCTCCATGTTACATACCATTTGAGATCATGGTCAGCACAGAAATCTGGGGGAGAAGGAGGTGTGTGGGGGGGCATTCATAGTGATGTTGTTTGTCTTTCCAATTCACTGTCACATGTGATGGAGCCCCGCTCTCCTGGGGATGGCTGAACACCTACTTGCCCCTGGGAAGTGATGAATGAACTCTTTGTTTTGATTTACTTGGATGAGCAACCTTAGCTTCAGTTCTTAAACTGTCTTTATCTCGATCTATGGGTTTTCTCCCCATTAGCCTTTTGATTCTCTCCTCCATCCCACTGTATTTTCACTACCATATTACTGGTTGTGTGGGGTTTAGCTGCTGGCTGGGATTAAACCATAACAATGAACCCTAGAGCATCTCCTAGAGTACTAGACACAACTGGGCAACCATATCATCTTGAAAGTGAGCCAGGTAACTGCATGTCATGGTTTGATCCTATAATTGTGGAAGAGCTAAGACATTTGGTGTAGATGTTGGAGTCTACATACATACATCTATATGCAAGCATCCCTATCTAGAACTGATTCCCATATAAAGTTTCCACAAAATAAGGAATCCTACAAATTTTGGACTGCAACAACTGCCCTAACTCACCTAATATCTGTTACAACTGTTCTAGTAGTCATCCTCTTTGTACTTCATCTCGTCTGAGGAGGTTAAATATTCTCAAACAACATAATAGCAAAAAGGTCTTCTGAGGACATTGGCAGACAGTGGATGGAATAACAAAAGAAATTATTTCACCACTACCAATATAATATCCAACTGAACATGCCCAGAAGACAGTTATACTTATGAATTTGTAGTTTCTTCACAAAACCTGAACTGCTCTTTAATCTTCAATGAAATATTTTTACTTTGTTAGGCAAAATTCTTCCCATTTTAATAATTTTTTAAAATTCACACTCTATCCTGCAGTTCTGTCTCTGAAATCATCTGCTGCAGGATGACAACATGATTTTTCCTGTAGTTTGTCACAAAGGGTTTAAATTATTGATGCATTCTATTCTAATTGTATTAATATTGGCTCAGTTGGCAGCCGTGTTACTCAGAATGTCACTGTGCCTGCTACCTCAAGGGAAAAAAAGTGACTGATTTTCACTGAAAAAGACAAAAACCTAATATGTCTATAGAAGAGTAATTAAATACAGATTTCATTTAGTTTCAAAGTCTACTTCTTTAAATAAAAAGTTGGAAAATTATCCAAAGAGTACTACTAGGTTATATTACAATGACTATTTAATCATCCATTCTAAACACAAACACATCTATCACTAAAGGGAGGGAAAAATACATAAAGGTACTGAATCCTTGGCTCTAAGAATCAGTAACAGTTTTACTCCTGACCTCATTAGGGATAAGATTTTCAATGCAGCATTTGTCAACAGTAGCAAAGGGACAGTATGGAAGGAAAACAGACTCTCCTGGTACCCTAAGAATAGCTACAAGTGGAGCAGTCATGTATCAGCTTCCTGATAACAAGACAGATATTTACCGTCTCCTTTCAATAACGCTCCAGGCTCGATATTTGTGAACTTACATAGTTTTTAAAGCAAACTGGAAGCTTAGTGTTTGCTGGGTGAGAGAAATTCTCTTGGGTAAAAATCTGAAATTAGGGTTTCCATTCATAAGCAAAGGGAAGCAACTACATAAATATTACATGAAAATAGAAGAGAAAGTGAAAATCTTATTTCCCATTTCTTTTTAAGCTTCTTGAACTTTCCATCCAGCTGTTGATGGCAGGTGTTTTGAGTCATGCTTCATTTCACACTAGTGAGTATGAGAGAAAATGGTTTATTTTCAGCAGTGCTAAGTGGCTGTGGAGCCAATTACTTCAATAGGCCTCAGCAACCCTGCGAATCAGGCCAATTTTTTAGGCTCTATATCATCAGCTTCGTGTCTTGTCCAGTTCTCTAAAACTCTTCAGTTCAGCACATGGGTTCCAAGAAAGGATAATAAAGCACACAATCTCCTCAAATAGTCTGTACAGTAATGCACTATAAGAAGGCATTCAGTATGTTAAGAATATAGATATGCTTCACAGTGTTGCTTAAGTGATTCTTCCCCCCCACACAGCTCATTTAGGCACTTCTAATCTTTATTAGATATCCTTTCTATGCTTATAACAATAAAAAAGCCATTCCACCTAGATGTAGTTTTGAAAAGATTTTGCTGATACATTGTTTTTTAAGCTTGAAACTGATGGCTTCAGACTTCTGCTTTTAAACACGATCTTGGAAAGAGTTAGTAAAACCATGTGTCACAATAAGGAAATCTAAAAGGAAGAGTCAAATGTAAATAAAGCCATACAACAGTTTTGATCTGTGCAATCTAGACAGTCTAAAGGACTTATTTCAAATCACCTGTATTTTCCAGTACAGGGACAACCTACGCTTAACAGCAATTAAGTCGAAATGCCTCTTCCCTGGAGCTTTAGTCTTTGGTTGTAACACACTTAATTGAAAGTGATCTAATGTCAGATATTTGAGTGTTTGTTGGCAGGAAAACAAATAATTCACTGTACCACAGGGAATGAGATGAGTCTGGAGACAAAAGTGAAAGTGTTTCAACATCATCATCAACTGGTATATGGAATAAAATATTTATTGTTCACTGTTGTGGGTAGCTAAATAGGTGCTACATGTAAATTATCTATTATATGCAGATATTCTTTACTAAAAGAATTTATTTTTATAGTATGCTTTTTTGTATGGAGGTTTTGTTTTGTTTTTAATTGAATTATTTTTGCAAATGTGTTTATGACTTCAAAAAATGCAAATAAACAAAGATACATAGGCACAGGCCTTGTGTGGCAGATGAGAAACAATGTTCACACATAGGAAATTACAACCAGAAAACTTTCTTGGGAAATGAGTAGGGAAGGTTGAGACCAAACTTAACAGAGGTTAGCAGGAAATGCATTTTCTTGACAATTTTTCAATGTTATTTAAATTACTTTAGAATGCCTTCTAATGTAGAAAGAAGGGGTTTAGATAATTTCTGAGGGTTGTCAGCCTTTCACCTGTCATATTTAAATGTCTGACTTCCCTCAGCCATATCATCTTATATTTCACTGTAGTGGGTTGACCCTGGCTAGGCGCCAAGTGCCCACTCAGTCGCTCTATCAGTCCCCTCTCCTGCTGGGACAGGGAAAAAAAAGCTGAAACACTGACAGTAGGGTGAGATAAGGCAGTTTTATTACAATATGAAGGAAAAAGCAAAGCAAAGTCTGCGCGCGCGAGCAAAAAGGAAAAAAATAAAGGATTAATCTCTACTGCCCATGGGCAGCGATGTCCGGACACCTCCCGGGAAGCAGGGCCTCGGCACGCGTAACGGTTGCTCCGGAGGACAGTCAGTGAAAACACACGAGTGTCCTCCCCTTCCTCCTCTCTCCCTTAGCTTTTATATCTGAGCTGACGTCACATGGTATGGAATATCCCTTTGGCTAATTGGGGTCAGCTGGCCTGGCTGTAGCCCCTCCCAGGATCTTGGCCACCCCCATCCTCTTCGATGGGGGAAGGAACATCAGAGGGGCAGTGCTGCCCGGCAGTAGCCAAAACACTCCCCTGTTATCAGCACCCATCCAGCTACCAATGCAAAGCACTGTCAGCGCTGTGAGCTGATCAGACCCAATACATTCACCCTCTAAATTCTTGTGAAGGCAAAAGTCAAATTATCTACCTCTTGCTTATTAATTATGTTGATAGGATTTCAATGTCAAGATTCAAGACCTATCATTATTTTGTCCTAAATGACTTTTTGTTAGACACTTTTTAAGAAAGAAATTATGGCATTATGAATTTGTCTTCTAATCTTTCAGTTCTTAAAACCCTATGCTTGGATATTTGGATACATATTTAAGCACATAACTTGGTCATCTGTGTAAATAAGAAACATTTGAAGACTGTACTTAAACATATCACAACTATATTAAAGTAGACAGTTAAGATTGTCATCTACTAATGTATCTATAGAAAGGTTTAGCTCTTTGTTTTCCTTATGCCTTTCTATCTAACAAGTCTCAAAACCAAAGTTTGAATTTGTAAAAAGAGTCAAAAAATTAACAACTTAAAGAAAAAAGAAGAATAAAAAGCAGTAATAAGGAACTGAAATGCTTTGAGATTCATAACTTTAATGTATTTCTTTCTTGTTGCCATGGTTCTTTATCTCTCTTGTGGATAATTTTTAACAATAGAGGATGCCAAATTATTGGGAATGCAGATTTCTTTTGAACTAAGGTAATCAAAATCCCTGAAATATGGGAGCTATAACCTAAAGAGATACCAACTTTAGTGCATCAAAAGGCCTTTGAAGAATCACATGGGTAAACTAGTGTAACATTATTTTGCCCATTCAGAGGATTAACCTGGCATAAATATTTTTTTTCAGATGCTTTCCTCGCCATACCATCCATCTTTTTCAGAGGAAAACTATCTACCTGCCATAGCCGCATTTAAAAATCAAAATATTTCCTGGCCTAGAACAACACATCCTTCAGAGAGTAACAGAGTTCAAATGAGATGGAACATGCTGTTTCTCCTCGTGTCGGCAACCCTGCTCCTCCAAAGTGCACAGACCTCTGTGAAAGAGTTCTTAAGGAGTAAATAACCTGAATGGTTGCAGCAATGTGCAGAAGGAATGTGCTGCTAGCCATAAGATTTTAATTCCTTGGCCTCTCCAATCAGGGAGTTGCTGACTTTGGCCAGCCAAAGCTGGGTCTTGAGGGGTACAGATTTGTTAGAATGGCAATCAGAGAGGCAGAGAGGCAGGTACATTTGGTTTGAGGGACTGCAGTGAGAACAACTGATGTACTCTGCGTGAGCATCTAATATCCAGCCTGGCTAAGAGAGCCAAGGTTCTTCCACAAACCTACATTTGTAGGCACAGACTTGTGTATGGACCTGGATGTGACTCAGGAGAAAGATGAGACTGATGCATTTGTCGGCTAACCGTCAGTCATCCTGCAGTTCTTCATCTGGAAACAGAACCCATTCTGCATACAAGGTTGCTATGATTTTGGCTGTCAAGTACAAGACAGATGACTGACAGGAAGGATGCCTCCATTCAGAATGGTGCATTCATACATTCATCTCTGGTGCTCAGTCCAAAGGACGAGGGACATTTTAGGTGATTTGTGATTGCATTATTTTGACTATTCTGAGAGATGCTTAGAAACATTCCAGCTTATATTTTGATGGCAGAGATCACCTTCTCTTTTCTGGACATATTGTGCAACTCTCTTTACTGTTGCCAAAAGGTTTTTGTTCATAAAAGGCAACAGCTGGACATCAATAATTTTTTTCTTTCTGCATGCATAGTCGTAAAATGAGAGGGGCATTGAAGATTAGATCTGCACACATACAGAGAACCACTAGAGGCCATCATATATCTCTGTATAAGCACTAATTAATTTAATTTTTAATGTATAAAATTAACACAGAGGAACCTGTTATGTCTGCAAAGGTAGAATGGCCACTGCTGGGATGTCAGAAATGGAAAGGATAAGAGAAAAGTGCAGGCTCAAATGGACATAGAAAAAGACTAATTTAAATAAAAATAATAATAATTTTAAAAAAGAGATGAGAAGGAGACATTTTAAAAATAATTTTTAAGGAATTAAAGCTGGAAGTTATGTATATGTCTTTATTTTACCAACAGCTATAACAGAAGGAGAAGCAGTTTCCCTGCATAACAAGAGTGAGAAAGTCCACTGCCATTGCTTGTGAGCAGGTGGTTGCTGAAGAAGTGTTTTTCATACATTAACAGCAAAGTCAAGTGTCTGTGTGCAGTTTGGCATCCAGGTAACATTACCAGAATAATTTCTTTCCCAGAACTAAGAATTAAACAGTATGGCTTTGACCTCCAAATGTGTTTGATGGCTCACAGCAGGCTTCTAGTTCTTTGCATCTATTACAACAAATTACCTGGCATAATTTGTCACATCTATTTGTTTCCCAAGGAAAACATATTAAGGTACAATTAAAATGAAAACTTAAATGTAAACAAAAAAGAGTATTTGTACTTTCTAATGAATTTATAAATCTTATCATATTGTAATCACACTCTCTTTCCTTTTGATCCCATTAAAGTCAACATGACTGCATTTGACATCAGCAGGAAGTTCATCCACCCCTTTGCATTAGTACTTTCTCATCCCTTGCTAATTTTTTATATCTGCATTACTGTAATGCCTTGGAGTTATCTATGGACAGAGCTTCCACTGTGCCAGGCACGAACATGATCTAATGCTTAAACTGTAAATATTGATATATTTGCCTGAGTTAGAACTTCCCTCACTGATTATGTAATTGTAATTCTCCTCTAATAGAATAGAATCATGTCAGACTTATGCTTTGGAATTACCCTTTACTCTCATGAAACTGCACATGGAATACTACCTTCAGCTCTGGGGCCCTAGCAGGAGAAGGAGATCGACCTGCTGGAGGAGGTCCAGATGAGGACACGAAGATGGTCAGAGGGCTGAAGCTCTGACCTCTCCTATGAAGACAGGCTGAGAGGGTTGGGGCTGTTCAGTCTGGAGAAGAGAAGGTGCCAAGGAGACCTTAGAGCAGCCTTCAAGTACCTAAACAGGGTGACAACAGAGCAGAAGAGGCACTTTTGACAACATCCTGTAGTGACAGGACAAGGGGTAATGGCTTTAAACTGAAAGAAGGAAGGTTTAAATTAGTTATTAGAAAGAATTCTTCACTATTAGGGTGGTGAGACACTGGCACAGGTTGTCTACAAAAGCTGTGGATGCCCCATCCCTGGAAGTCTTCAAGGCCAGGCTGGATGGTGCTTTGAGTGACACGGTCTAGTGAAAGGTGTCCTTGCCCACAGTAGGAGGGTTGGCACTAGCTGAACTTTAAGGTCCCTGCCAACCCAAAACTTTCCATGATTTTATGATGTGTATTTATATGAGATGGCTGGATACATAGAAGATTGTTATTAATGGTCAAAGATGATAAATTCAAGCAAATCTCAACATGGAGAAGAAGGATCATGAATTTGCAGATTTGTGCTAATGCAAGGGCACCTTCTTCCATTCCGTGTTAGTTCATGTCTGTGTGTCCATAAGTCTATCAATGCATCTGCAGCTTACTATGTGATTACTGTGATGTTTCCTTAAACACAACACTGAGATGTGTCTAACTGAGCTATTTCATCCTGTTAGTTCTTGTATTGACTTGAACTAAAATTATTGCTTTGCTTTTTAAAAAAGAAGTTAAAAACCCAGGAATCGATGTAGGTATAATGTACAGATTCTGGTTCTTTAACTTATCCGAAGATTCACTCTGCTCTCATACTAATCAACTCTATAAACTGAATCCACCTCAGAAATCCAGACTGTGGACTTTGACTAACATCAGAGAGATATTTCTTATCACACAACTTTCAGTGATATTATTAACATTACTGATGCAAGTCACTTCTCAGTGTTGGAAGAGGGCACTGCTCTTGAGTATGAATAAGACTGCCAGAATATGGAAACAGGTCCTGTTCAAATTTTTCTCAGTGGCAAGGTTACCATGTAGCAGCATTAAGATGTTTTTTTCAGAATTCCTTCTAAAGCAAATTTTAACTTGTCTCATACTTTGCAGACATATTGGAAAAATAGTCTCTGGCAGACTCAAGTGGTTCTTGGGATAAGTGATTTTGTCTGAGACTGGCATCTTTCATGACTGGATTACTCAAAGCCTCATCCAACCAGGTGATGCACACTTCCAGGGATGGGGCATCCACAACTTCTCTGGGCAGCCTGTGCTGGTGCCTCACAGCTTTTTGGTGAAGAATTATTTTCTTTAATCTAAATCTACTATATTTCAGTTTAAAGCCATTAGCTCTTGTGCAATCACTACACGTCCTTCTCAAAAGTCCCTCTCCTTCTCGTAGGCACTCTTTAGGTTCTGGAAGGTGCTAGAAGGTCTCCCCAGAGCCTTCTTTTCTCCATGTGTTTGTTGAATGCTGAGTCAATTTTCCTACCACTGCATACACTATCTATGCCCATATTAATCCTAGTTATGGCTCTGAAGAAACTCACAGTTAACACTGATTCACAGACAAATCTTTGACACACCTGCTCTTCTTGTTCCTTGCAGTGCCTACAGGGTCCATCCAAGTTCTTGGTCTCTTGAAGTCTATTTTCAAATCTTCCTCCCGTCTCTTCCTCTTGCAAAATTATTACTTGCATGAGGACATCGGCAGGGAAAATTTAGCCTTACAATTAGCCCTTGCCACTCGCACAAGCTACAATTTACATAAAAATTGTCTTCTGGATTTAGTGATATCAGGTTGAAAAGCAACTTCTACTTCCTCCTGCTTCTTACTGGAGATTACCACAGCTCCAATCTGCATGATTTGTCACTTTCGACTCTATTCCAATTAAAAAAAGTGAAGGAAAAAAAAAAGAAAAATTAAAAGGGAGCCAATAGAGTCCAGAACTTAGCATTTAAATTTGCTGAGCAGTTTTAATTTCCTTTTAGTTACTGAGCTAGCAGACTGGAGAGAGTGGCAAGGTCTGCAAGGGGAAGTGACCAGCAACCAGCAGCTGTGAGGCCTGGTAACCTCTTTAGTCACACATCTAAACCAAGGAAAAAATATGTGAAATTCTTACTCAGCTTGTTTCAAGGACCTCAGTGCACTCATTTAATGAAAAATGTGCTTTTCAGTGTCATGCTCAGCCCCTCCATTTGCTGTCAAGTTTAAGCAAAGAAAATTATATCCTTCTGCACCATTACAGTACAGGAGTTAAACTAATAAAAATTCAGGTGAATATTAGGCCTACACTTCCATAAAGAGAAAATGTATTGGGAATATATTTTGGTAGGCTTCTCTGATCCATTTGTCGTTTGTTTTGCTTAAAGAGTTATATTTACTTATCTGTTCATTATACTTTTGTTCCTCACTGCTTCAGAGGCAGCACAGGGTTGTTGTTGCTTTCTTCTGTGTTTTAAAACTTCTGTATTTAGCTTTTTTTGTCTTTTTTTTTTTTTAATTATTTAATTTAACATCAATCTGATTTGATTAAAAGACCTTTAGCATGCCCCTTGTGTGCTCATTCTGCATTTGCTCTGTGTTGGTTTGCAGTACCAGGTTTAATTATTGCTCCTTATTGTTTCTCCATCCTAGTGTTATTTTAATTAAGTTGACTTAAATTACAAGGTTCATTACTTACCCAAGAAGTTAAGGACCACGAGTGGAAGTCATGTTCACTTGATCTGTTCCAGATCTCACCTCTCCAGGCTTCAGAAGCCTCAGTTCTATTCGTTGGGTTTGTACATTGCCTAAACATTTTTGCAGAGTGAGAGGTGCTGCCACGCACCAAGCGAGCCCAGCTCTGGTAAGAGCAGCCCGTGAGGAGCATTAGGTGTTTCAGCAGGGCCTGAACAGGCAAAAGGCTCAGGCCACAGCCGACGGGCACGTTTGGTGAAGGGCTCTTAAAGTAACTGGCGAGAAAGCTGCTTTCCTTTGTACATTAGCCCAGTGGCTCGGGACATTTCCTAGGAAAGCAAAGAGCAGCTATTTTAAGCCTATTTCAGTCTGAATTTTTTCAGCTCATTATTCTTTCTTCCCATGAATATCCATTCTGTTCTTCAGGAGGAGAATTTGGTTTTCCAAAATTTACAAGCCATATCAGCTGCATCTCTTTACACAGAGACATTCTCTGTTTGACTTTTTTTTGGGGGGGGGGCAATGGTGTTGTTTTCATATTAGAAAAACAGATCACTATTCAAAGAAGTCACCAAATCTCCAATTTTTCTAGAGCTGCCAGCCCATCAACCTAACTGTACACTTACTTTCTGGCAGTCTTTTATGCAAATGCTTTTCCAGAGTTATTTAGAAAACAAAGCAAGCAAGCATACAGTGGTAAAAAGGACTTAATATTTTAGGATCTCAGACTAGACATCAGTCCTGAGGTAATCACAGCTTTAGTCAGAACCTAATATTAAATACTTTCAAGTTCCATTAACAGTTTTACCAATTATAATAGATTGTTAATAAATCATCGTACCTCTTGACGCTCACGATATCATATTATTATATTGTATGAGCCCAAAAGTTCTGTTTCTGTTTTTAATCAGATTGTTGTGCTACCTTTGGTATTGTAGTAGTACTCAAATTCATTTGGAGAATTACTCTGACAAGTATTACTTTGTTCCTGAAACCCCTATTTATACTCTTTATATCCCAAATACAAAAGGAAAAATACAGTCTCACAGTCCCTGTTCCTGGGTTAGGAGAACTTAAATCATGGAATCTTGCAGTGATCCTCTGTCAGAGTGAAAGTCTGAGGCAAACCCAGCACTGAATACATATCTGACTCCTGATCCAATAATTTGATTATCAGTTTAATAACTGATATAATGTAAATGGGTAAACTGGATAGTCCATTTAAGTATTCCCTTAAATGCAAATTAGAATATTAAAGAAAATATATTTGACATGTGAAACCATATCCCAATCCTCTTGTTTTCTCCATTTGAAAGACATAAATCTACCATTTGTCATTGCTCTGCATCTCAAATGATCAGCAGTGGAGCAATGTAGTTTTCTGTTATGTTAAAGCTCACATATTATCATTATAAAGAACAGTTCGTGTTAAAAATGGGATTAATATGCCCAGAAAGGGCCGTTTTGTAGCTCTGAATTGCTTTAAACATATGTCTGGTAGAAGTAATCAACTGGCCACTGAACAAAAATTCTTTTTTCAGACATGTCTGTGAATTTTAACTGGTGTTAAAGAAATGATTCAACTACATTAAGTTAATGCCAGTAAACAACTTCCACTGAGACAACAGGGGAGAAGAGCTACATTACACTGGGGGAGTATGGGAACAGAGTGTGGAAGGAAAGGATATTGTCCCACAGTGGTATATTGACTCCTGCAAAGTAGTAAAAATGTTGAACAGTTGCTATTCAGTGTGTTTCTAAAGTGAATGCAAAATCATTATAGCTTCCAGCAGTGACTACAGGCTTCATCTGAGATTGGTATCCTCATTACTAAGCAAACACATAGTGAGATGCTCTGCTCTGCAAAGCTCACAGTCTAGAGACAGACAATGGCAGTAGAATAAGCAAGAATGTAAAGAAGTGAGGTAGGAAAATATCAAAGCAAAGGTTTGTAGAAACAACACCAGAATGTCCTTGTGATTAAAAGTAAAGCTGTCACTGGCACTTCAAATGCTTCAGGTTCTTTGAATATTCCCATTACCTGTTTTCAAACACATATCACTTTGGGATCATATTTTCTCGCTTACTTTTTTTTCTCTCCATGTGTGTGCCTGTATCCAATTACAGCTTCAAATATTCTTTATAGTGTAGCAGGTTGGTATATTATATCTGTTCTATACATGGGTAAATGTGTCACAGAGAAAAAGGGATGAGCAGATAAATAAACTGCTTATAGATTGGTTATAATTATGTCAAGCCCTTATGATAGCTTCTCACATAAAATTCTTTTAGCCTCATGAAGTATAAACTGCCTTATAAGAAAATAAATATGTGACTATGCATAAGTTCATAACTATGCTTCACATGTCCTTATGCTATGGACTAAAACTCACAGGATGATCTAGGCATTCAGATCCCATCTAATCTTCAGTATCTAATCTCCACTTTGTGATAGTCAAATGAAAACATAATGTTCTCAACTTCTGCTTTGTGACCATGAAGATTTACTGGCTATGAAAATCTGCAGATTTTCCTTTCACTCCCTGACTGCTCCCAGTGCTGTACCTGCTCAGCAGAGTAGTTCCTTGCTTTCTATATGTGTTCAGCTGTACATAACACATTTTCCCCTGGAAAAAAAAGGCATATTTGTCTGAAAACATACCTTAGACCAGCACTGCAAGTCAGGAAATCTAAGGTGACTTCACCCCACTCTTCAGTCCTGGTAAACTGAGTACCTTTTCTTGTTGTATACGTTACTTCAGCTTCTTGGATGTCAAATTTTTAAATAAATATTTGCTTTCAGCTCTAAAATTCTCCAGGGGTCTACCTTGAAGTTGCCAACGTTTTTTTTCTCAAAGTACAACATAATTTTCATGAAGTTGTCTTAATTGGTCAAAATATTTGATCCCCCAAACAGCCCATCAGGCTGAAAATAATTCCACCATATTCAGGGAAAAAAAAATACAAAAAACCCAAATCCCAAACAAACCATATTTCTGCTGCTTTGGAGAAGAGCGAAATCCTATTCCTAATAATTTAGAAGGAACACTGAGAATGGCCTTCTGGACTGACAAATTTTACCTTCTGATATTGCAGTCAGCCAAGTCATATAACCTCAATCATTAAATTACTAAACTCGGTTTGGGACGTCTGTTTTTCTCCACAGTACCCACAAGAAGGCCATCCAAAACCTTATTTTGCTGATTGCTAAAAACATTTCACCAAACCGGTTTGCACTGGGCCCACTAAAAGATAAATAACTTTGAGTCCACGATTTCTCCAAAATTCAGTCTAATTTGTTTAAAATACAGGATGTTCAACTATCAGTTTGGATCTGATGTATTTTTATTTAAAAGAATTTCACTTACTGCCACAATTATACCTGTCTACATTCTGTCTTTATGTGTTTTAATGCCAGAATGTCAATTTATCTTAAAGGAATAGGGAAAATCCCATGTTACTAAAACTGTTATTCTTCATTTCAAACACAATTTGCAAGAAGACTGTCAATTTTTATCTATTGAAGACAGTAATTGAAGGAAAGTATTGAAAGTCATTGAAGAAAGTATTGAAAATAAATAATCTCATCAGTAACGTTTCTCTGAGAGCAGGTTACCATCTGGTTGTTTATCTATACATTAAAATGAGCTTTAACAACCTGAAACAAGATTTCACAGTCCAGCCGCCAATATCTTCTCATTTCTCCTTTTCATTGAGAGGACAGCAATAGTTCTGATGATAGTATATTGCTTAGCATGTCAGGAAAACCTTTTTTCTGAATACCTGCTGAGAAATGAATGAATGATTTGCTAGACTTTCAAAGCACAAATGATTTAGCTGTGCTAGCTTAAAATGGTGTTGGTCAAAATAGTTCATGGAAGTTGTTCTCATGAAGCGGAGCAAACTATAACCAACTCTATCTGAGCCTGGTATTTATGATTTTCAGCAACTGTGTGAACTTCTTCCACTCTTGGTAAGCAAACACCCTGGGTGTCATGCAATTCTGCAGGAGCTCTGCTATACAGCCAGTCATATGCATGCAGTGAAAAAGAAAGGCTGATTAAGGAATATAGTTTGCCCATATTTATTTTGACACTCTTTTTCTTGGCACGTAGTAGGATAATAAGCATATGATGGATACACTACAAAGAAAGATTGTAAGTGGTTTAGCCATTTGGAGATATTTGACTAATCCCCTCACTTCTTCAGAGTAGGCTTATCTCTGTTTACTTCTGCAAAGATCATTGTTGCAGTTGTATTTTTTAAGGATTAAAGCAAGCCTGACAGGTTAAGCTTTAGTTTTAGTCAAGAAACAGCATGGAGTATATGGAAAATGAAGACAGATATTTTTCTTTGTAGAGTTGGTTCAGGAGATTACTGGGCTTCTTCTCTTTTCCAGAGCACCCATTTTGAAAAGCCAGCATACAGATACTGTCAAGCTGCCTAAAAAAAGAGGCAGGAGAGAAATGCATATAAGAGATTAAGCATGGTAAAGAAAATGAGAAGAAACTTAATGGACAGTAAACAGAAAAATGTACTAAACATATATGATGATCTGCAGCATTGCTTTATATTGTCTGACAGCCAGACAGTACCAAAACATAATTCTTTATCATGGAAGGTAGACAGATGGTTGGGATCTGTGTAGTAAGCTCTAGACCCAAGCAGAATCTCTACTTCAGATCACGTATAGGCTAGATGCAAGTTTCCTGGAGGACAACTTCTTAGAACTTTGTAAAGGCTGACTGGCTTCAGTGGACACTGAGCAGTCAGTAGCAGTATCTGCTTGCTTGGGTGTAGTAATAAAACAGTTTTCTGTATATATCAAGGCAAAGACCCATGTACTGACCCAAGAGACTAAGGTATTCTAGAGATGCAACTCTTCTGCTGGTTACTCTGCTGTGTTAGTGAACATGTGGTGTCCCTAGCTAAGCATAATGTTCTAATCACCAGCCCATGAAGTGTTTAATTAGGACTATCACCCATCCCTGATACATGCAGAAAGGCTATGAGTTTTGGTAGATGCTGGAGTTCTGCTTCACAAGACATGACTGCTCTGTATCTTTTCCACCAGTTGCAGTGCAGGTCTGTGTTCCAAAATATAAAATATTTTCACCAACCATGTTAATGGACGTTGGCAAGTTCACTCAGTGCACAGGTCAACCCATTCAGGTAGAAGAGAAAAGACTGAGTTTGTGTAGCCAGAAGGAGTAAAACCTCTGTGGGGGCTATACTCTTCTTTCCCACAAAATCTCCATACCACTGAGACTCTGACTTCACAGTTTGAGCCCTGTCACACAGCAACAGTCAGCTTGTGGACAGATACCAAGGCTCTGCAGAGATGTCTGCTTTGATAAGCACCCTAGTGCACACTGGGACTCTGGTCTCCCTAAATATTCAGTCTGGCACCCGTTTGGAGAATGATACATGTTTCTGACTTGTCCAAGTTCCCTCTTGTTGGAGATTAGGGCATACAGCTGCAGGCAAGAAGACTTGGTGCACCTGCATGTTATATTCTGACTTGGAGCTGGGCACGCACCCAGGGAAGAGGGAAATGTTTTTGAGTCAAGTGCCTCAAGGAAATTTTGCCTAGAAATGACTATCAATAGGAAACAAAGACCCACAGGGAAACCAGGAATATGCCTCGAGTGACCTGCAGTGAAAGTCAAAGAAAGTGCCTTTTCCTCTCCACAGCAATGCAGTAGTGCTGCTCTGCTTCTTGCCATGACACACAGTCTCAGATCAACATGGCAAATGAGATCCAAGCAAGACAAGAGAAATCTGAGAGAGCAAAGTAGTCAAGTTGTTGTTGAATTATGCAGTTTAATCAATTAATATCTTTGCAGAGAGAAGTTGTCCTGACTGAGGGAATCAAGTGCCACAGCAAACAAATAACAGCAACAACAGTGAATGTGAGAAGAAATGACAAGCAGCTGTCTCAAAAAAAAAAAAAAAAAAAAAAAAATTAAAAAGGGCAAATTTGGAAGCACAGCTCTGGGAAAAGGGTTTCTCAGTTGAACAGAGCAGGAGAGGGAGTTGTGTCTGTGGGATAGTAAATGACTCTCTCAATACGTCTATGATGTAGACATTTAGAAGAAAAGATGGGATTTACTTCTGTTTGTATTTATCCTACACAGTTCTTTCACCCAGGGATTTTGACCCAGAAACCATACAGTGACCTCAATCTGGCACCTAAGACTGTTAAAGTTGAACAGTAAATGTTCTTTGCAACAGATGGTAGATTTCCCTGGTAGCAGAATAAAAAATTAACCTTGCAGATGACAGTGTGGGCAGAGAACAAAAAGTAATATAGTACACTTGGATATGAATCATAGAACAACAAAGTCTCATAAAATGGTTTAGGTTAGAAGGGACCTTAAAGATTATCTAGTTCCAACTCTGCCATGGGCAGGGACACCTTCCACTGGACCAGGTTGCTCAGAGCCCCATCCAGTCTGGCTTTGAACATTTCCAGGAACAGGGCATCCGCAATATCTCTGGGCAACCTGTTCAGTGTCTCACCACCCTCATAGTGAGGACTTCTTCCTAATATCTAATTTAACTCTTTCTCCTTTCACTTTAAAGCCATTACTCCTTGTCCTGTTACTACATGTCCTTGTAAAAAGTCCATCTCCAGCTTTCTTGGAGGCCCCTTTTAGGTACTGAAAGACTGCTCTAAGGTTTCCCTGGAGCCTTCTCTTACCCAGGCTGAATAACATCAACTATCTCAGTCTGTCTCCATAGGAGAGGTGCTTCAGCTCTCTGATCATCTTTGTGGCCTCCTTTGGACTTGCTCTGACATGTCCATATCCTTGTCATGTTGTCCAGAGCTGGACACAATCCTTGAGCTGGGGTCTCACAAGGGCAGAGTAGAGAGGCAGAATCACCTTCCTTGACCTGCTGGCCATGCTGTTTTGATTCAGCCCAGAATGTGACCGGCTTGTTGACAAAAAATCATTGTGTACCTCAGCCTTCTCCATGTCCCAGGTAACCAGGAAGCTTCCAAAGAGGATCCACATTTTCCCTAGCCTTCTCTTTATCGCCAGCATGCCTATAGAAGCTTTTCTTGATGCCCTTGATAACCTTGGACAGGTTTAATTCTTTCAGAGCTTCAGTTTTATGCAGTGGGTCGACCCTGGCTGGATTCCAGACACTCACCGAAGCTGATCTCTCCCCTTCACAGGCTGACAAGGGAGAGAAAAGATAACAAAGGATTCGTGGATTGATATAAAGACTGGCAGACATCACTCACCGACTACTGTCACAGGCAAAACAGATTTAGCTTGGGGATATTCATTGAGTTTATTACTAACAAATCAGAGCATGATAATGAAATGTAAAATCTTAAAAACACCTTTCCACTCATTTGGTTGGTCAGGTGGCCTGTAACAGATTCCCACTAATGTCACCTCTCCCTGCCTTTCCTCTAATCCTGATCCTGGTCAGCTCCTCATCTGTCTTCAGGCAGAGCTCCATGCATTCCAGATGGTTATTGACATAAAGGATGACACCCATTCCTCACCTTCCTAGCCTGTCCTTCCTAAAGAGTCTGTATCCTTCCATTTCAATGCTCCAGTCACAGAAGCAATCCTCCCAAGTCTATGTAGTGTCAATAAGGTCACATTAAATTGGTAGGAGTAGGATGGGTTGAAGTTTCCCTTTCCCAGCAACTTGCTTAAAGCCCTCCTCACCATCTCAGCAAAAAAATGCTCATCCCCTTCTTTGACAGACAGAGTCCCTCAGCTACCACTAGATCAGGTTTCTCACAGCGAGTCCCATGGTCTAAACAGCCAAACTCCTGGCTGTGACACCAGGCCTGCAACCTCTTGCTGATTCACCAGGTTCAGTTGGCCCTTTCAAACACCTCCCCTTTGACCAAAAGGACTGATGAAACACTATGTCTGGTCCAGAGTACCTTACCACTGCTCCCAGGACTCTGTTACCCTTCTTGATCCTTCTCATACTGGCCCTGGCTGTACCACTAGCACTCACATGAAACAACAACTTTAAACTAAATGTTTAATACACTGAAATACATGGTATTGCACTGTACAGAGAAAGACTGTAAATTGGTTTATTTCTACTGATGTCAAACCAGCTTGAGATCCTAAAGTCTGCATGTTATACATATTACACCAGCTGAAAATCTATTCCAACATTTTCTGTCACCACATTTTTCTGGGAGCATAGCTTTGAGTTCAAACTCCTGAGTTGCAGGCCCCCTCATTTGGATCAATTCCCTGGAAGGTGACCACAGCAAACACAGAGCACTGTTGACAATAATATTTTGATGTCTTTGCTTCACAGATGCCACTGTGATTTAAAATAAACTCCAGCTGCAGCAAGCCCTTCAGCTGATTTCCCTAATGAACTGTGAACCTCCAAAGTTTTTCTACTGACCTTGTATGGAATATGCTTTCAGAAAGGAAAACAGTACCATTTAGAAGTGAAGCTCATTTACTATCTGAACCGTCTATCACTTACTGGCAGAGCTCAGACAGCTGTGACAGTGAGGACCAGGTCACACCAACATCCTTTCAAAGAGAAAGAGAAAGTGCAAGAGAACCTATGGGAATTCAGGAAATAAAACACCTGAAGTGCTGAAAGTGTGTGATACGTCTGTTCATGGAAATTACGGTTGAATGGTCCATTCAGGCTTTGGCATTAGGGATTTCAACTCGTGTCCTATTCTCTTTGTGAACTCAATTACTTTAGGAAAGTCTATGAATGATGGTGTCCTTACTGTGAATACTGAGTATTTGTCATTAAATTAACCCCATTCAGAGACAACTTTTGGCAATATTGCAGACACCATATTGATGGTTGGCTTTTTATTAGTTGAAATGGAGGAAAACTAATAAACAAATCTGCAACAAAGCATTTCCCTGGGTATGTCAACACATCAGTACGAATGAAGTGTATGTTTCATGGTATTGTCATGTTGCAGCTGCAGGCTGAATATATCAAACGAGATAAAAACTATATGAGAGAAACAAAATATACATCATTTAGTAAAGTTCTGCCTTCCCTAATAATTTTTCAACTGGCTATAAAACCAGTTTCTAAATTTTTTACATATCACAAGGCCATATCCATTTCAAGACACTCTGCCACCGTGACTTGTATCATAATGGGAACAACATATAAGTAATGTCAATAAGAACAATAGGAATTTTCAAGGAATAAGGTATTAATTAATAAGGACACAGATATCAGATTTTGTTTCCTTTCGCAATAATGTTTTAGTAACAAAGTACTCTTCTGTTGCCTATTCTCACTTCCTTTTTTCAAATGAAGATGTCAAAGGCAATTAAAATATAGCCATTGGTATATTCCTTTTCCCCTTCATTTCTTTAGCTGCTTTTGTATTTTACAGTATCCTTTATCAAAGCAGGAGGAGTGAATTTTAGGGACGCTGTAGGTACTCAGTCACAAGAACAATGCTCTTAACAAATGTCTTCACCGTCCCATTTTATTGTGAGCAGTTTGTCGGTTACTCTATACTTTCGTGTCATAAATGATTCATGGTTGGATGCACAAGCAAAACAGTTTACTGAAACTAATCCCAGCAGTGTGCAGACCTATTTGTATTACTCTGGCAACGTTCCTTGCAGTAGCACAGTCAGTTGTAAACATAGCAGGAAAGGGATCTGTAACTAATTCTCATAATATTCACATATCACCAAGAGGAGTATCATCTTTGTTAGTATGGAGGTCTGCTGCCGGAATCTTCTTCAGCACACCAATTTTCCCATGTGCCAGGAGAGTGATTTATCTCCTCTCAGTATCTGTACCGCTGTGGTGGAGGTGAAATGGTCTAAAAAATCGGGCTTATGTGTTGTTGTTATCACTCTTGGTGGTTTTCTTAAGAGTTAGTTGGCCACAGATCTGCTTCTAGAACATCTCTGGAAAGAGGCCTTAATCCATATCAGTGTTGCTGTTTTTGCCACTTAATTTTTCTGTCAACAGAAGGAGTTTGTCCAAAATGGATTTGTTTCATGTGGCCCAAAAGTATACTGTCTACTTGTATCCTTACTGTAATGACATGCTAAGGTGGGTTCATGTTCTTAATTTAAATCATTAATTTATTTAAAAATTATTTGAAAAAATTAGGTGACATAACTTGTAAACAAACAAATGCAAGAGCAAATACACAAATATGGTTTTCATTTAAAACAGTTGCTTCCAAAATTTTAGCAGAATACACTAAAGTATTGATTAGTACTGAAAACTTATATTGATATGCAATATATTTTATAGTATCTGCAGTTTAAATTTTCATGAAATAAATTTATAAGGAGAAAAAAAGGAAAAAAAACCCATCCAAAACCAAAACCCCCAAAAAGAACGGAGTACAAAGCTTCTCAGTCAGTTTCCACAGAGGATTTTTGTTTTATAGGAAGGTTTCCATCTCCTTAAAAAGAAAAGCATATTTTGTCTGGTTCTGGTTTGAGTGGTATAAAGGCAAAAGTTGGACTAAGTTTTACAGTTTATTCTCCAATGGTAAACAAAAAGGGTTCCTACATAATGAATGGAGAACAGCAGCTGTCTTTGAAAGCCTCCAGAGGGAGAACCTGTTTATCTTAGCACCTAAATGTGAACAGGCTGAAATTCAGCCTTTGTTCCGTAAACAACCAAGAGAGCAAGCATGCAGCTTCTACATCTGTCACCCACAGCACTTTTTAACGCAAAGTTATTCCGGAGTGAGACTCACAGAGAGAAGCAAGGTTGCCACCTAAAGAGGTGGGAGTGGTGGAAGCAGCCCAATGATGATAGATGATACTTAACAGCTGCAAGAGATCTCTTAACTTTTTAAAGAGTCACAAAGGAAGTTTTTAAAAAAAAACTGAAAGAGAGGAAAAAATCTCTTCAGAACAACAAATACTCACTGCAGTTGGCCTGAAATATGAAGAGAGTACCTAGCTGTAGAGCTGAAAGATCATTGAAATAAAAAGCAATACAATGCTTACAAAACTCACATTTGTCCTCTTTTTATGAACCTCTTATGAAGCTCTTGTCCTACATGCTGAGTGAGAAGCACTGGAAGTATTATCACAGCATGGTCGTTTAGATGCTATTTCGAGCTTGATACTGAAATAGTTATGCTATCCTCTTAAAACACGAGATATGACTAGAAGTGTCTCATTGATAGTTGTTAATGGGAATTCATTTTTATCTGTTTCCCTTAATTTTGCCCAGCATTTTCTTGCTATAGATCTGTATTTTATCCCTTGCTGTTTCTCCGAAAAAATTGTCTGAAGTCTCTTATTTCAATTTTTAAACCAAATTGTTTTTTAAATGTGTATTTTCCCCTGTGAGTTTTATACAAGGCAGATGCTGTGAGAGTCTTGTTAGATTGCAAATACCTTTTGTTTTTCAAAGAGTCTCTGTGCTCTGTGTTCAGAACTGCACTGTTTTTCTGATACTAATCCTGCACTAAGGTTAACTAATGCATGGATCAAAAAAATCTTTTAATGAAGAAAGAAATTTTAGTCAGTGCTCTTTCTTAAGTAGAATATAACAAAAAGAACTGAAGAAAAAACCTTCCTACTGTTCTTCAAACAAATATGAGCCTGGCTCTCTGTTCTTTTATGCCTCATCGATAGTTTGATGAAAAATTGCCTTTCTCAGCAAAGCTGGTTTAAGAAACTCAGAATGCCACCACCTTCAGCCAATTATTCTTACCCCTGTGCAGCCCTTTGACACTGCTTAGTTATGCCAATACAGTTGATTCAGGATGTATATTGTAAATTAAAAGGTCCAAGGTAGAAGCAAAAACCAAACCAAGGATCAGTGAAATCTGATTCTGTCACAGTCTGTAAGGGGTTCGGGGTGCTGCACTGGTGCAGCTATTGCAGCATTGCTGGTGTGCTTTGAATGATTGCTTCAATTACAGGCATTCTTTGATGTTAAAATGCTACTTTGAACATTTTTGTGGTGCCAGCAGTGACCCTGGCAGTTTGGCTTTTCCAATATATGTCTATTTCAGGAATTGGCTTCCATAAAAGAGAAAAATCTACCATGACAGTCAAATGGTCTCTGCTTGAGAAAATGTTTTGTTCCTTTGAAATATGTTTTACATTTCAGCAAAATTTCAATGGAACATTAAACCTAAGGAGATTCACTTAGATTGCAGAAGCTGTGCTGTCTTTATGCATGAGTGTCAAGCAATAAAGCACATACACCCCCTGTGCATTCTCTTGGTAGGGGGCCCGTGGAAACTGCCGCTTTCAATTCTATCTAATGTTTACACGCTAGGCAGTCTTCCTTCAGATATTGAGAGTTGCTTGTTTCTAATGTTCAGGCATATAGACCAATCCATCACATGAAACTGTCAGTGACATTTCTACCCTTTTTCTGGTTTTGTCATTAAAGTGAGGAAATAAACATGAGACCTCTGCTTTATCCCTTCAGCTTTCCTCTGTTAAGGGATTATTCATTCACTTCTATGTGTAAAGCCATGAATTACAAATGAATGCTGATGTATTCATTTCGTACCTAGAGTCTTATAATTCAGCTGAACTGTATCTGAATTTACTATGGATTGGTACTTCAACACACTTTTGGACAAAGATTTTTCTTCAATCAATGTTTCCAAAAGTGTCCAGAAACAATTCCTTTTCCTCTGTTCCTAGTAGCATGAAGATTATGACCATTGAAACTTTTTTTTTCCTGCTCTTTAGCCTAAATTAAAAAGGTACAAGGACATGGATTTCAGCTGTAAATGGAACTTGCTTTTAGATTACCCACTATGAAAGATACTTAAAAGTAGTGCATGTTTCCTGTACTTTTAGACCACAGAATCACAGAATATTCTGAGTTGGAAGGGTGTTACAAGGATTCTTGACTCCAGCTCTTAAGTGAATGGCCTATACGGGGCTCAAACCCACAATCTTGGTGTTATTACCACCGTGCTCTGACAGATAGATGTACATTTATAACACATTAACATCTATGCCTAGATATACCTGCAAAGCTGTCCAGGGAAGACTTTGCTAATAATAGATGGTGAAAAGAAAGATGTGTATCTCATTCATTTTGAGGTAGGAAAAAAATCAACTTTCAGGATGGATTTCATCTAGAAAAGACCTCCTAAAATGGATGTAATTTGGAATAGATTCTGGAAGACATAGAAATGTGCCCTTCAGAGATGAAGTATGGACAAGGTGCCACAGGTTGCTTAGAGAAGAAGCCTAAGTCTGTGCTTCGCCAGTCAAAAAGAAGGAGAGGCTTTACGTTATTTTTCCAAAGATCTCGGAAGAGTTAGAGACACAAAGTTTGCAGTGTCCTTTAAAATCCTTTACTTGATCAATTGATATAATTATAAAGTCAAATAGAGAGGGGTCAGGCACACTTCAGGTCTCATCCAGTTCACTCCATAATCCTAGATATGACTTTTGATTTCAGGAGGACAATTGAAGAGAAGCATCCCCCCAATATTATCTGAATATGTCACCTGGAAGTGGGAAGGGCAACTTTTCAAAAATAATCTGCTATGCCATGTTTATCTGAGTGACCTGAATTGCAGAGAATATTTTTCCTTTTAAGCCAACGCAGGTTTGTGCAGCACCACAGTGACTGTTTTGTTCTCTGTTTTCCTTTGTAATTCCTAATAATTTCCTAATAATGTCTTTTTTACTATGATATCTGTTTTTCACTGAGCCATCCAAGAGCTTTCACCATAACAGGTAATTTAAAGACTCAAATTGTGCATATGTTGGGTTTTTTTCATCCATTTATGTTGCTTTGCATTTAGTGACATCAAACTTGATTCCTTCAGTTTTGTGAGATCTTTCTACAAACATTTGCAATTACTTTCACTTTTGAACATAGTGAGTAATAATTTTTTAACTGGAAATCTTTTCCATATCGCCTTTCCACAGAGTATCTTTTCTGATGAACATCGTAAATACTGCTTCAGCTCATTCAGACACATCAATGGCAGTATCCTTCCACCGTGGCAAAAGTATTTCTTGCCATCTTTGCATAGATCTCTCTTTATTCAGGAATATGTCAAAAGGTTTTTCAAATCCAAAATCACTCTGTCAATTACATCAAAGTTATCTGCATGCGTATTGATTCTTTAACAAACTCTAAAAGTTTTGTGAACCACAATTTCCCTCTACAAATCCCTGTTTTCTATCTTATTTCTCAATGTACATTTATGTCTCCGCTAAATCTACCAAGAGTTTCTAGCAATTTGTAGACTAAGGAAGTCAAATGTACAGACCTATAATTTCACATGTCTTCCTGAATGACAAATTTATAAATCTGTAGCTTTCGTCAAATTCAATTCCTTTACTAATGGTGATGTTGGTAATAAATTATATACTACAGTTAACAATTACACAATTTACTACTTGAGCTCCTTCAGTGCTTCCGAATGAATAACATATGGTACTGGAGATATTTTACTCTTTATTTTACTAATTTATTCCGAAACATCCTCCACTGACACTTCAGTCTGAGCCTGTTTCAATGATTTACTTGTCATAGGAAAATCTCCTTCCAACTTCCACACTGATGTAAAATGTCCAGTCAGCTTTTCTGATGCGGCCACATTTTTTCTGTTCTTGTAACATCTCAATCATCTCTCAACAGGACAGGGAAAGAAAATATGTTTGAAAAATTTGGGTCAAGATAAGGACAGGGAGCCACCCATTGATTGTCATCATGGGCAAAATACCATTTACTTTGGGAAAGTAATTTAATTTATTTATCCAACAGAGTAGGATAATGAGAAATAACAGCAAATCTAAAACCACCTTCCACCTGCACATCCGTTTTTTCCCAGGCTCTTCTACCTTCATGCCCTGAGCAGTACAGTGGGACTGGGAAATGGGGCTGATGTTGCTCCTTCCCCCTAATGGTCTTCCTCTGCTCTAGTGTGGGGTCCGTCACATGGAAGACAGTCCTACGTGAACTATTTCACCGTTGGTCCCTTCTGCAGGCTGCAGTTCTTCAGGAATAGACTGCTTCAGCCTGGGTCACTCGCTGGGCCACAGGTTCTGCCAGGACCCTGCTCCAGCACAGGCTTTCCTTGGGGTCACAGCCTCCTTTGGGCGTCCACCTGCTATGGCTGGGATTCCCCAGCGCCTGCCAGGGCTGTTTGGTTATTTGCTTCACCATGGACTTCCATGGGCTGCTGAGGCACAGCTGCCTCATCATGGGCTGCAGGGGAATCTCTGCTCTGGCACCTGGAGCACCTCCCGCCCCTCCTTCTGCACTGATCCTGAGGTCGGCAGGGCTGTTCCTCTCACATAATCTCACTCCTCTCACACCTGCAGTGAAGTTTTTTTACCTTGTCTCAAATGTGTTATCCCAGAGGTGTTACCAGCATTTCTGATGGCCTCAGCTTTGGCCAACAGTGGGCCCTTTCTGGAGGTCTGGAATCGGCTGTATGGAACAGAGGGACAACCCCAGTCTTTTTTTCTCACATAGGCCACCTTTGTAGTCCTTTTGCTACCAAACTCTTACCTTATGAACCAACTAATATATACATGTTTTAATACTAGTGTTACTTATCTATAGCTCCATTCCTTTTTCATCATCCTTTCTTATTTTTACTTTTTTAAAAGCAGACCTTATGCTTTGGTTTCTTTATATTTTCCTTATCTAGATACAAATTCCACTTTTAAAGAATACTTTCTTCATTAATAATGTGCTCTGTATTGACTGTTACTATTCAGAAATTAGATCTTATGATGAATAGCTCCATGAAAATGTTAGCTCAGTGTTCAGAAGTGGTCAAAAATAAATTGAATGTGAGGAACTATAAAGAAGAGTAGAAAAGAAAACAGAAAACATAATCATATTGCTAGAAAAAAGCTCTTATCCCAAAATCTATAAAAGGATGTAACAGAACTGGAAGAGATTCACAGAAAGCCACCAAGAATAATCAAAAATATAGAATGGCAGTCAAGGGAATTCATAAATAGCCTAGGACTATTCAGTCTGAAAAGTGACAATTTAGGGAAGGCTTTGACAGAAATCTGTCCTATCATAAGGGAAAAGGAATAGATAAAAAGAGACAGATGGTTCATTTTCTCTTCCAAAGTGAGAATGAGAATATCACATGCTCTTAGCAGGTGGTAGGTTCAAAGCAAAAAAAAAAAAAAACCAGAGGTAGTTGTCTACATAATATGTAGGTAGGTAACTCTCTCTCCCTGGGTCACTTTTCTTTCTGTATTCTTTACTTTATACAAAAAGACACTGCAAGGAGTATATGAACAGCTTACAAGCACACAAAGATTTAGTGGCTGGCTAGAGCACTCAATGGGGAGCAAAAATCACCATTCCTGTGCCCGCATGCCTTGTGATCATCTCTGGATCAGCATTTGTATGATGGTGGGAAGTGTCAGTCAGCCCTGTTGTGCTCTGGCATGGGTTGGTCTTTGGTGCTGCCAAAAAGCAGCTTCTGTTCTTTTCCCATAGATCTGAGTAGTTTCATGTCAGTATTTTTCTCCCAAATTTCTAAGTTGCTAATTGTTGCCTCTCACTTCAGTTTGTGTATTTTACTTCTGTTGCCTTGTAAAGTGTGAGCTTACTTATCCCCTGACATTTGAAAAACAGGTTACTCTAAAACCAAGTCAAACCTCAGTGTTAAGGTGGAGGCAGCTGCATCTTCATGGAATACACTTTGAGAGAATTTTGCTCAGGATACTTTGAATGCTAAAGGTTTGCATGTGTTGAAAAAAGAAGTGCATAAAAATATCACTTTAAGATATTAGATAGAAAAACCGGAGACCTGATTCTGCTAAAGGTCTGTTTGTGTTTCAAGAAGCTCCTGAGTAGTAAATCGCTGTGGACTTCAGAGAGCATTCACAGCATGCCTCATCATTTTGATCTTCCTTAGAAATCTGCTTCTCATCATTGATGGAAGTGGGACATCGGGCTTGGCCAGCCTGTGGTCTGGCTTAGCACAGCTGCTCTTGTGCTCTGAAAACCTTTGCTTTGCCATAACTATGTGGGCTGGATTTAGTCCTTTGATTTTTTTTTAACGTCTTTTTGCCAGAGGTTGCATGTTTCTTCTGGCACAATGCTTTTAAGCAGTGCTGTCTGCATACATATTTTTTTTCATTTTATTTCCTCTTAATTTGTTTTTACCATGCTTTCTTGGAGGTGGGTTTTTTTTCAGAGGTTTCTTTTATATGAAGAGGATGTAGTATGGGGAGGAAGGAAAACTTTTCAATCAGATTTTGAATGAATGAAATTTGAAACAAAATACAGTATTTTAAGAGTGTGTCACTGAAGATTTAGCTACTTCATTTAGAATCATACATATTCTCCTCTTGGATATTTCAAAATGCAGTAATTTTGGTATCTCATTCTTTAAGTATTTATCATAACTCATTATTACGATTTCCCAGATAATGAGTATTAATTAAAGCATCAAATTATTCTTCTCTTTTCTTTCCTTGTAGTGACCTTAATGTTAGCATTTCTGAGGCACTATCTTGGACACATGATGATATAAAGCAAACCAAATGATATATTCTTTAATCTAAGCACGACATTTTTGTTCACATAAATTGGGATCATTGTTATGGTTAATTCATTTGCTATATTTAACCTTCAGTTTTCTTTAAGCTCTGGAACTTATCTCCAGCAGTCTAATCTACTTTGTCAGTTCTATATATTATCTTCTTGTTTCTCAAGGCACACAAATCATTTGTTTCTCAGCTGAAGTTTTTCCATGCTTGTTATGTCCATACCCTCACTTCCAACCAGTCCCTTCAGTTCATTCATCTTGCTTTATTGTTTTTCAGTATTTATAGATTTTTACTATGAGAAAAACACATTTTTCTTTGATCTAGTTGTCTATTTTTTGGTCCATATTTATATGGTGAGAGGATTCTTTTATGTCTCCTATCTGAGGTTTACTGAATTATATCTTTTTTTTGGAGGTTGAAAATTTTGCTCTTAGAGGATGAATAATGTCAGTTTTCTTTAATTACCTTGTTAGATTTCCCCTAATTTTTATAAACACGAAACCAAATCAACAGCTTCAACTATTTTGTATTTTGAAGTCAAATACCAGTGCATGTTCCATATCAGCCTAGACACAAATTCTCCTATTTTTATAGGACTAATATATTTCAAAGGTTTCTGAAAATCCCCCCACTACCTCACATTACTTCTGCAAGTGTGCTTTAACACAGTTCCTTGTTAGCTTGTTTATCAAACCCTTGAAGTCTTCCAGAGAGTTCTATTGTCAAGACTTTATGTCAATATTGGAAGATCAAATTTCGCATCCTTTCTCACTCGTGCTAGTCATGGGCCCTTCACTGACAATGTAAAACAGGTAGAAACCTTATGAGGTTCATTGCTTTCATATGCAACAGAGAGGTTATGGGCATTTAGAGCTGACTGTGCCGAAGTGTTGAAAGTAATCTTAATGTGCACATCAAAGAATTTCTAAAGAAAGATTGCTCCTGGTCTTCTCTCCACACTGTCCTAGGACAGATCTCCAAAGAGTCATTTTTTCCTTCCATTGCCTCCTGAGCTCATGAAATAAGGGGCAGGAGGACACAGTCAGTTCTAACTAAAATCTCCATGCCTCTCTTAGGAGAATACTGATGTCTCTCACAGCCAATTGCCCCCAGTTTTTATATTGGGCATGACATTCTGTGGTATGGAATATGACTTTGGCCAGTTTGGGTCAACTGTTCTGGCTGTGCCTCCTTCAAATTCTTGTGTCCCTCCTCACTGACAGAGCTTGAGACACTGAAAAGTCCTTGGCTTAGGGTATGCACTGATCAGCAACAACCAAAACATCAATGTGTTGTTAACATTATTCTCCCACTGAGCCCAAAACACAGCACTGTGCCAGCTACTAAGAAGGAAATGAGTTTTATCCCAGCCAAAACCAGGACACCCTCTCAGCATGGTGTTAAGAAAGCAGAAACACCTACAAGGACCCTGAGGGCTAGGCATGAGATAATCTACTGCTTGGGTAGCTTAGTCTAGCATGAAGTGAGCTTGGCCTCAGTTTAACCTTAAAGCACGGGCTGGAGGGAACAATTGTATAACTGCCATATATCTGCCATGTCACAAATCTTACTAATCATGATGATGTGGTATTTTTTCTGCCAAAGGGGAGAGTTGCTGGCAGAAAAAACTAGCCTCAACTAAACAAATGGAAGGTAAATGCTCAAAAAAACCCCCAAAACCAATCACTGGAAAACTCCAGTTGGGTAAATCCATTCTTCTTATTAACTGAGCATTTTCATTATACCTTTTATGGCTGTCATGCTTCATTATTCTTCATGTTTGGTACTAAATTTTATGGTATTGTCAAAGTGATACAGATCACTCCCTTGAAATGTTTTTAATTTCAAAATGTGCTGTGTTGTTCTATGAGAACATTGCTTTGGTGTCTAAGGCAACTATCTTTTATTGTAGGTCAGTTGGTGTGAATCCCATCACTAGTAGTGGCAAGAACTACATTAAGATAAAGCTGATTGTATGCAATCATTACTATTTATTAGAATAAAAATAATTAATTTTCCAAAGTTTACACTATATGAATATGCATGTGCATCTAGTAGAAATCATGCCAGCTCAAATAATTTAAAGTGATTATACTTTTCCCTAGCAAATTTTTGTTAAACAAATAGAAATTGAACTTGAGACGAAATATACTTGAGAGATTTTAATACCTTAAAATCGGTCTTTGTGTTCTTTTTTGTTTTTTAGTTTCAATGTCAATATTTTTACTTTAGAAATTATATTTACATGTTAAAAATTCATAATTAATATGACTCCTTATTACATATTGTTCTTAATCAAAAGGTAATGAAAGTTATCCTTGATATAAATGACAACAACAAACATAGGTACTTATAGCATTACTCAAAACTTGAAATTGTGACCCCTGGGAACATATATTGTATTACTAAAACACAAGTTTTAGTTTTTGTCGAAGACACTAACATTTCGAAATATGTTTTCATGGTGAACTGAAAAAAATGAAAAATACCCATTTCTCTCATAAGTAAGTTTTATAACAAATAATTTATTCCAGTTAACTGGAAGATCATGTTCTATAAATATGTATATATTAAAAAATAGAATAAATAGAGTCTGTTCTAGTTTTATTGCATTTATTTGTTGTTTTTTTAGTTGATTCTTATAAATAAATACATAATATCTTTTTCAGAGCCAGTGAAATTTACTGTTGAGTAGAATAAAAAGAAGCATGGAGGCCAAAGTATATTCAATAATGGATGTCGTGGGTTAAGGCTGGCCAGACACCCAACAAAGCCGCTCTCTCACTGCTCTCCACAAAATGGGCAGAGGAGAGAACATTTAGCAAAAGGTTCATGAGTTGAGATAAGGACCAGGAGGGAGACCACTCATCAAATACTGCCACGGACAAACAGGCTCGGCTTAGAGATATTAAGTGAATTTATCACTAACAAAATCAGAGCAGGATAATGAGAAGTAAATTAACCCCTTTAAAACACCTTCCCCCCACCCTTTCCTCCACCCTGCTCTACCTCCCTGCCCAGTGGTGCAAGGAGATAGGGAATGGGTTTTAGGGTCAGTTCATCACCTGGGGTTTTCTTCTGCTGCTCAGGGAGAGGAGTCCTTCCCCTGCTATGCTGTGGGGTCCCTCCCACGGGAGAGAGTTCTCTGCAAACTTCTCCAACATGAGTCCATCTCACGAGCAACAGCTCTCTGTGAACTGCGGTAGCACGGGTCACTCTTCCATGGGGTGCAGTCCTTCAAGAACAGGCTGCTCCAGCATTGACCTCTCTCTCCACAGGTCTCCCATGGGGTCACAGCCTCCTCTCAGGCACCCATCTGCTCCAGCGTGGACTCCTCCACGGGCTGCAGGTGGATCTCTACATCCCCATGGATCTCCAAGTGCTGCAGGGGCACGACTGCTTCACCATAGTGTTTACCAGAGGCTGGAAATGAATCTCAGCTCTGGAGCCTAGAGCACTTCCTTTCCCTCCTTCTTCACTGATCTTGGTGCCTGCGACTTGTTCTTCTCATATGTTCTCATTCTGCTCTTCTCTAGTCACAATTAAAACCGTGGCACAACCTTTTCTTTTTTTTTTTCTTAAATATGTTATCACAGGGGCATTACCACCATTTCTAATTGGCCCGGCCTTGGCAGTGTCACAGCATCCATCTTCGGAGCCATCAGGGATTGGCTCTGCCAGACACTGAGGAAGCTTCCAGCAGCTTCTCTCAGAAGCTGCCCCTATAGCAACCCTCCCCACTTCCAAAACCAGGCCATGCAAACTTAATACAGTGTCACTTCACATTCTTATGGGTTCCAGCCTTTCACCATATCAAATTGTAAATCCATCATTTCTTTGAGGTTTTTGAGTGCACTGGAATGCCAGCTACTGTACTCCCCTACTGAGCTCACAACTATCAGCATCAGGTTTACTCTCTTAGGGTTTGTTTTTTGGAGGTTGAGGGTGGGGTTGGGGAGTGCAATTTCATTTAGCACAGATAATTGAAACTGAAAAATCCAGTTTTTGATATTTTTGGTCTTTTGTTCATTTGATGGCATTTTGTCAAAAAATTACTTTGTCCTAGACACTTATGTGAAAAAATTCACCCTAACTTGTGACTACATATAGGTTAACCTAGTGACTACATATATATTAAGCTACTTGTACAGGACCTCTTTACAGTGAGTGGAAGGTATAGGTACTTACAGAAAGGGACTAAACTCCCTTAAGGATTAAACTTACTATAAATCCAAATGATCCAGTACAATGAAGGTAATATTGAGGTTTCCAGTAAGTAGAATATCTAAGTCATCAGTGAAAATGGTCCAAAATGGAAAATTACAAAATTGTCTTATATTTCCACTGCAATATTATTATACTGCAATATTATTATCACTGCAAACTTAATGAACTGCAATATTTCAGTTACTCAGAAAAGGAGAAAAAAAAGAAAAAAATATTGACATGTGGCATATTCCATTAATTATACCAAAGGCAATATTTGAAAGTGGAAACTAATTTCATGGGTGATTCTTTTTGTAAAGGTGTTGGTCCTTGTGCTCAATCCCTTTTTTTTCCTTTTTTGTATATGTTTATCCTGAGCTGGAATTTCATAACTTACAGAAAGGATATTTTATTATCTACCACATTTTTATACTTAAAAGGGATAATCGACATATATATATATATATATATATAAAATAGATGTGTTTGGTTTATGGTTCACTTGGGAAATCTGTCACATTCTGAGGTTTATGGAGGGTCATTCTAAAAAGGCAGACTTTCTAAATAATTATACACTCCTGAAAAAGGTGTTATGCAGTTATCGTACTTAGTAGATCAGATGGTTTGTAGTGGTACTTCTGAACTGCAACACCAGAAATAACTTGTTCTTTTGAGAAAGCATGTCACGTGTCATATTTTCATATGGTATTTGTAAGAAAATGAACATTCACTATAATCAAACAATATTTTAAAATCATGCCTCATGAAAAAGTGATTATGAAGTTTAGCACAAGAACTGTTACTAATACATTAAATCCACAAATAAAATTGTGCACATAATCTCTAAAAACTAATTATCTTTTTTTTTTTTTTTAACAGACAAAATAAATTATCACTCTGAGTTTTATGGCATATTACGAAATTGACAGAGGATGCATGTAAAGTGGAAGCTATGCAGTGTTGAAACAAATCTGTTACGGGCACTGTACAACAAGCATAAGAATTTTGTTTCACGTTTTCAATTTTGAAATAATAAAAAGAAGGCTCTGTGAACTGGAGGAAACGAGGCCAGACTTCCCATAAGTAGACCTATGGAGATGTTTTTCATGTCAGTGTGAAGTTTTGCATGTGTTCAGGGCAGAGTAATGTTGGAGGGGAGGTTTATAAATATCACTGTTGGGTTCGATGTCTCTCATCTGGAGTCAACAGATTAAGAACAATACCAGCTTCAGGTTTGCTACTAAATTTCCTATATCAAAACTAAAATGAAGGCTTAGCTCCTTCAGTGTCCTGCCGGAAACCAAGCTGTTCTTTAAGCCAGGTTCAATGTAACTGCATGTATATTCTCTGTAAGTAGTTTTGTTGAGCTGAAGTAATTCTTATGCTAACTGTAGGCAAGATAGAGCAGAGAATCAAAGAGAAATATTATATTTGGGGATTCAAATAACTTGTGTCTGGAGAAATTTCTGTTTGTTGATGTTACTGTTGGAAATACACTCTTGTTTTTTAAAACCTGGTCCCCTAGGGTCCCTCATGTTTTACGTATGAGAGAAGAAATATTCAAGTGAATGCTTGTCTCCACTGTATCACTCCATGAAATAGCATAAATAAATGCAGAAGTGAGAGGAAAGACTTTTTGCCAGCAAAGGAAAATGGATGACAGAATAAATGGTGATTGAATGAAATTGTTCATTCTGCATTTGTCAGTGGTCCATACAACAAAATATGGACATGACTAGAGTGCATCTATAAAGCATATATGAGACTCAGTTTAATTATTTGCTCAAATTCTTTTCCTGGAATTGATATTCATAAGACTTTGGAGGATCTGACTAAAGGCTTTACCTCACAGTAATCATGAAAAGAAAACTCCAGCAACACTCAAAGGAACAGCTTATGTAGCTAATTACTACTTGTGAGGCTGGTGCCCAGCAGAGCTGGATTTACTCCGTTACTCTCCAGGTCCAGCTTTAGATGTGTGAGCATGGATGCTGGGGTCTGAGCACAGTAAAATGAGACAATGGTTGTATCTCATTGTAACTAAATCAATGTTAGGAAAAAAACTAGTCTCAAATCCTGAATAACAGATAAATAAGAGAAGTGGGTTAATGAAAACACAAAGTATTCAGATGTATCAGCAAATACCACATAATTTCAAAGTAAACCTTTATATGTGGTCTTTGTCTTCTTTCAGCGATATTAAACCCTATGGTTGAGTCATGTGTCATTCAATCCCTCTGCCATGTCTACACTTCCTTCAGAATTGTCCAGACCGTGAAACATGCATCCCCAACCCACTGGATTTATCTGCACCTTCATTGCAACAGATGCATACTTACATCTGCCTTAGGAAGCTCAGTCATCCTATACTGCCCTTGGTATTCAAAGATACCTTGCAGAGGGGTATTGCACCAGTTAGCATCTGTCCTAAGGTGTTAATCTCTGTTCTCTCTCTTTGTCCACAGCTGAGGAGCTCCAGGAAGAAGAGGTCTGTCAGTGAGCTGCCTGACACAGCCTACTGTCTTTCCTAAGAGCCCTTCAGGTATGAACAGAGAGCCTAAGAGCCATCTTCCCTTGGCTAACTGGCTATAGATCTTTAAGCTGGACTTTTCTGCTGTAGTGAACTGGGAATCTCCAAACTACCACAGGTGTACTCTATGATCCTGAGTAAGCTATTCAGTCTAACTTTATTTATCTCTTGTGTTTGCTCATGTCTGTTGAAACGATAGCATTTTCAAGGTTTCTTGCCTCTGTATGATTGTCCAGTATCCAGCACAATGGGGTCCTGATCTCTGGTGGAACCCCTATTTACTATTTGGTTACAGATATTGAATAGAACACATATGCCATGCAGAGGTAACTAACGTAGAATACAGAGGGAGGAAAACAGGCCCTTATTCTTCTTTAATGCTTATTATACAGATTGAGGAGAAACTAAACATCTTTTGCGTGGGATTGGAAAATAACATTTTTATCCTCAAACAACAGCAGTACAATCTGCTGTTTACACAGTAAAGAAGCAGAAGTCCATTCATTTTGTGCCTGATTATCTGTGCTCCTCTAAATTTCCTCACAACAAATTCTTCTCACTTGGACTTTTGCTTGTATTGTCTCTGGACAGTGGATGAATGTAACTGTTTTGGAGTTGTTTGAGGGGAGCCTTATAAACATATACAGTAATGTTGGAATATGGATAACACTGTTTTTGTGTCCTCATAAATGAAGAGCAATGGGCTTTGGGGCGGTAGAGCTGGCATGCAGTCATGCTGCTGAGTGCATTGTTATACAAGAGACAAAATTGCTTGGACAGGTACCTAATTTCTTGTGCAAACTTTGATTCTCATCTCCACCCTCACCACTACACTGAGCAAGTGACTGTCATTCATGTAAGTCTTTAAATATTTTTTTAATATCTAATTTATAATGAGAAGCAAATGAGGCACAAAGCAACTGAATAGAAGAACCTGATGCAGCTCCAACTAATCATGGATATTTGCAGGAATGTCCCATGTTTCTCTCCCTCTCTTGTCTCTAATGAAAAAGGACGACTGGAGCAACAAGATCCTAGGGTACTGGGAAATGCAGCCAGGAGACTAAAAAGGCTAAAGATTCAAAGTTGTTTAGATGTTGACTTCCCACTGAGTTTGATGATAGGTGACTAAACAGCTTTGAAGATTTAAGATCAACTGCCTCCATCAAATCCATGTAAAACCAAACTTAGGTAGCTCAGTTACTAAATCATTTTCTGTCTGGCTTTCTGTATTTCTATGGCTCTAAGTAAAAAACAGACATTTTACCACATCTCACCAATATGAATTGCTTTCTGTTTGGAGCAATCCTAGGAACCAGAGGACATGGCATGTACCTGGGAACATATGAAGGCACACAATCACAGATTGAGGAGGACATTGTAGTCCCAAAAATGCATTTTAGTAGAGATAATTCCTAGGCAATGCCAAGTTTCACGTCTTCTCCCTGATTTCTTGCATAAGAAGCCCTGTATAGCACTTCACAAGGGAACCTTCTGACTATGGCAATTGCATACTTGTAGAATTGGTACACTCAGGCAAGTGTCTTCACAGCAAAAGCACTCATGCAGTATAGAGGAGAACTTTCCTTATAGAGCAACTGTGAAGGAAAAAGAATGAGAAAAACATGAGCAGGTCCAGAAATTACTCTAAGGGAAGTCTTTAATGAGTGGTGAATGTCGTCTTCCTGCACAAGTGCAGAGCTGTATAGTGTTCTCAATTTACTGCACAAGGGCAGCCTGACTTGAAAATGTTAAACTATGAATTACAGCAAGCAGCTATCTAAGCCAATTTCTTGAATCATATAAAGTAGCCCCATTCCAATTTCAGTGGAGTTACCTTGGTTTTCACCAGCAAAAAGATATAAAAGCAATCTACATAATTTAACAAGGAAGCTGAGTGGCCATGATGTGGGTAATATGCAGCTTCATAAAGACACCATCCTGCCTCAAAGATATAGCATCTAATAAATGAAATGGCCAAAATATGTGGAAAGAGGTCCTTGCACCAAAGTATTGGGTGACAGATGAAATGTGTAAGAGAATTAATATGTGCTCTTTTAGTTTGTTCATGCAAGTTTATAATTCTTAGTGACATGTCCCATTTAGGAATGGATTGGGACAATATGGCTTATGATAAATTGGTTACTCAATTTAAATTAATAAAGGCTTACATACATTAATTTGTTTGTTTAGAACTTCTTGTGAAAACAATGGAAAATATTTTACCCTCTCCTTATAGATGATGTCCAATCACCTGGTTTTCCAGCTGAATAAATCACCTTTGAATTGGTCTCCTCATTTTAACAGTAGTAGATACTTTACCAATCAAAGTATCTGTTTTGCTTCACTGATGTAGTAAGCTGTGGTCTTTCTGTGCGAGGATTTTCTGTGGTTCTTCTGTGCAATGTTTTTCTTTAACCACCCAGGGAGGACTGATCCCACTAGCACCCATCACCACACAGTATCACTCCTTATACAAAAGGCTATTTCGGAGAAACAGAAAGTCAGGTGCTGATCTTCCTAAAGCAAAACATATTGATTGGACAAGCATAATAGAAAATAAATTAAGAATTCCTGAGGCAATATGTGTTTTTGATAATATAGTATCAAAATCAAAATTAGGCACTTTATGCAGTATTTTAAAATGACAATGCCACTCCTTGTGGCTATTTGAGTATATAATTCAAAATTGAGTGACAGTGACAGTCAGTCATACATAGTATAAATAAATCAAATGGAGGAAAAAATAAAAGGAAAGCCTATTAGTAAAATCCAGCATGGATGAATGAATACATTTTTGGTTGTTCTATTAGAAAAATGATGGTATTTGTTAAATTATAAAACAGTGACTATCATATTCATTAAATATGAATTCATTAAATTAGGAATTAAATAAGGAAGAAAAATGAAAAAAACCTCACAACTCTTGACATTAAGAGCATCATATCAGTGCTTAAATTAAAATATGTGTTTGTATACATACTTCAGGTTGCTCTCATCTTTAAAGCTTTTAATTTAGCTGAAAAATTTAGACCTGAGTTTTATGTACTCTTTGTTTTACTAGGATGTATTTTAAAAATCTGTTTCATACAAACTCTCTGTCTCTCTCCTTAAAGATAAGTCAGGAACAACATGCAAAATGATGAATGCCAGGCATACTGACTCTTGTTTGCTTTCCAATCTGCTACATGGTCTTTAGTTATTATTGTTCAATCTAAAAAGTTTTAGATTGAAATGCCATTGTGTTAACTGATTTAGAAACACAGGTGCATAAAATGTACGTTAATGAAAATAGAGGTTCCTCCTCCTCTCCTTAGGCTAAGGAGATGCAATACAAACTAAATTAACTCTGCTCTTGGACTAATGGTTGTAACAAAATGTAAAATTAATTGGCATTAAGCACTTCCATTTCAGCAATGACAGGAATTTATTCATTTGGTAACAAGTAAGCTAGAAATTTGAAACTATGTTTTGAATGTTTATATATGCACATATGTGATTGTATTTAAGCTTGGTTAATTATTTGCAGAATGGAAGTTGCAGTTTTATTGAATAATTTCCACTTGGAACACTCCTTAACCCATGCTATAAACAGAATAGCTGAATGCTTTAAGGTTACCTGAAGATGGATAAGAAGCTATAACTAATCACTGAAAACTCAAAGCTGAAATTCCTTTGAAGTGAGGCATGTTTATGATTTTTCCCTTTTACTTTAATAATAGCAAAAGAATCTCTAATTTGAAAAGCAGTATTTTATTGACATCGCAGCATTTTCCTCAGGTATCCATCTGAACATGCAGTAGGTTTTGTGTTTCAGGCAAGCTGAAGCAGAAAAACAACATCTGAAAAAATATGAAAGATCATAGCATTCTCACTTAAGATACAAAAGTGTTAGGATCATTAATTGCCACATTGCTGCTGGCACACACAAATGTGTAAATGTGAGTATCATGAAAGAAAACTATGCAGATACTTGAATATCTTATATTGAAAAATATAATTAGGTTTTTAGTTTAAAGATTTCAGCTGTGAAATGTTACAATAAAGGTTTGCCATATTAGTTTTTTGCAGGTTTTTTGTTGTTTTTGGTTTTGTTTGTTTTAAATTATTATTTATTTTGCTTCAGAGGATACAGCATTTATGCACAAGGCAACAGACAGTTTGTATTGCCTTTCATTTATCCTCTTAAAATCAGAGACTCACCTAAGTCCTCAGTATTTAGAAAGGTAGAAATAAAATCTTAGATATAAACAGTGAAGTATTCTAGAGTTATCAGAATGCAGACCTCGGTTTTAAGTTTATGTTTCATAATTTGTCTAAGTGGCATAGTACATTGTATGTCCAGGACATCAGCTGCATACACTTCGGTTTTTTCTCATTCAGGAATTAACCTTGCAACCATACACCAAAAATTATAGGTGTAGCACTCAGAGTTTTATTTTCAGTCCTAAAATAGTTTCTGCAACAAATAATAAAAACCGTAGTGTTGAGATGGAATCACTCTCCCTCTGTCCTATCACTTTGGATTCAGATATTGTTCCTGTCCCCATGAGTCCTCTCTTGGGTCCTTTGTTTGAGGGTAATGTTTTGTCAGAGTAATGATATGGGCTGCAGGCATGAGGTATAGCAAGTGGTTTTATCTTGTGTACAGCAGAAGGGTTACATACCAGACCTGAATGTAAGACGGATTTAATTAGAAGCCGGGAGGGACTGAAGCTTTGTGACAGGAATAAATCAATGTTTTTGATCATTAGACCTTGTGCAGATTCTACTGCTATAATGGAAAACTAGTACCTGCTATTTCCAGCAAAACCCTTGACATAATTGTGATGTATTTCTCTGACGTACTGTTGGACAGATTTCTTTGACTTTCACCATCCCCCTTTTGATCTCACTTTAAATTATTACTAAGGTATGAAAAAAATATTATTCTTTTGGTTGCTACAGTAACATGTCCTATAACCCCAGACGTGCTAGCTCTTTGTCAAGTGCTTATGGCAACAGCTAAATGTAAATCCACAAGGAAATGAGATGATAGCCATAGTACACTTAGATTACTGGATCCTCTGTGTGCCATAGAGGTGATGGACCATGTCCTCAGCGGGAGCTAGACTAATTTGTTTCAGGTGAAGATCTATTCCAGTCATTCTAATTTGCCTCAACATAAACCCATGCTGTTTTTGAATGGCAGCTTCTGCCATTAATGTCAGTGAAGACACTGGCATTGAGCTCATCTGGGGCTAGGACTGACATTTTGTCCATCATTTGTATGCCACCTTCTTCTGTGGGATGTGTGTGTTACACTTAGGGGCAATAAGTTATGGGTTATTCCTCTCTCTTAGAGATAGCTGTATTGGGACTGACCACATGTAAAAAAGCCTTAGTCTCTTCATTCTCTAATGCTAATTATGCAAAATCAGATGCACTTTGAGAGACGAAGCGGTTGTGTGTCTCAAACTGTGTAACTATAAATATAACTGTGTGCTGAAAACAGCGTGTGAAGTTCTGTGTCTGTGCCTGTGTGCATTCCTCGGTGAGATGAGTCTGTTCTCCCACCTGGAGCAAATAGCAGATACTACAGTTATAGAAACACTTAACTCCTCACTACCCATGAGTGGAATTTTTGTGTTGCCTGTTATTTAGGCCAAACTTATAAGGAATCAAAGCTTTTCCTTTTCACAAGTGCAGCCTTGATTCAGGTATAACATTCATATTCTCAAAGGTCCATTTCAATAAGTACTCTCTGGTTTTAAAAGCCAATTTATACACATTTTGTACTACATATGTTCTTTACTGAATTTACCTTCATTCAGAATTTTTGTAGCTATATTGAAAGCTGATCACAGTTCCCTTTTACTGTAATTTTGTCCTAATGAGTGTTATGAGAACTGCAAAAGTCTCCAGTCACACTTGTTTAGATCAGAAGAGCAAATACAAATAATGTTTCATTTCTGATAGAAATGGTCTTTTGTGCTCACATGCATGCCTGGTAGGCCAGATGTGAATGAACAACAAACTACAGAAAACAGCAAAACTTTAAATTGAGAAGGCAGTTGGAGGAAATAGGTTTCCCTTCCTTCTCTGTAGTGTTCACTACATGCTTGTTACAGTATTCAACTCTTTTATAGAACAGAGTGTTATGGTTAACCCATAAATAGAGTCTTTCCTGTGCACTGCACTATCTCTGCTGCAGGTAAGCTTAGGAATTTGTGTTGGAGGTGAAAGGTCTAGCTGTACTCACAGAAAAACACACCCACTACTTCCCAAGAAGTATGATTGTGGCTTTATAAATTGTTTAATGTAATCAGTCTATCTTCTAGATTCATAGAATGAAGAGCATATGACTCTTTATAGGAAAAGGGTTGCAACTGTCATACAGAATCTTTTCCAATTCAGTGGTGGTGGCTTTTTAATAGTTTCAGTCTGACACTGACTTGGAGGAACAGATGATATTACTCCTCCACAGCATCTGTAAGACAGAAAACAACGATGATGAAACCAGTACTATTCAGCAAACCACTACATTACATGTACATATGTACATGTGACTATTACTCAGCTATCAGGATTATTTTTTTAAAGTAAATATTTAAAGTAAAGAACCTGCAAAATTAATTTTGCCCATATATTAATCTCATGTTCTACAATGCAAGAACTGCAAAAGGACGGCCATTTTATGCCAATAATTTTCAGTTGAGCTATGACATTTTTAGGTAGAGATGATATCACTCAGACCATACCTCTGTCTCTGGCACTAATTTAGAAACTGCTAGACCTGAGGTTTATCAACATAGTGTTTAAAAATCCATATATTTTATCCATTTTTTACAGAGGTAATGCTATTTCATTACTTTTGTTGTGGGGTTTCTGTTTTGGTTTGGTTTTCTTACTTCTCTCTAGTTGATGTCTTCAAATTCAGCACTGTTTTCTGTAAGTACCTTCTTTATTTCTTAGTCTTTCTGTGAATGACCCCTGACTCACCTTCATTTCAATGTTTGCCAAGAAGCAACACAAAAGCTTTGGGCTTTGTGCCAGCTCTACCCTGGGACATTCACCCACATTCTGTTGAGGTAATGCAAGTGTCCATAATGAGATCATTTAATGTCATTGAACTGTTTGATGCATTAGAAAAACAGAAACACATGTAAGCATGGAAGATTGAATCAAAACGTAAGGAGACATGAACTTTAACCACTTTTGATTTTGCTTCTCTTGCACTTAACTCTGGCATTGTGGTTTTGGGCTACTATGGGAGACATGATATTGGATTTGAGTAATAACATCAATATGCTACTTTTAATGTTTCTGTGAAATCAAGAAGTTCTACTAGATATACATATCTTCTCAGAAAATCAATAAGCAAAATTGCTAAAAAGTATGATTCAGGTAATTTTAGTGAAACCTTTAGTTAAAAAATTTATGATATTTTACAAGTTTAGGCCAGAAGGCTTACTGGGAATTAAAACAAAATATAGTCTAATGTGTATTTATTTATCACAGATCCAGAAAAAACAGAGCTGATATTAGGAGGAAAATAAAACAAACCATCTGATTTTCGGTCCCTAGAGCTAATACATTCTTTAGAAGTAAAGAATACCATGGAAGTGAAAGAGTCACATATATAAAATAGAAAGGAAATGTAGTTCAGTAGTTGGGTTGCCTCAAATAAATTTTATATTTTCTTTAAAGTACATTTTCATAGCTCCTCTCTTGTCTAACAACAGTCTTATATCATAGAAAATCCTCTGACTTTGATAGTGTGATTCCAGGTTATGACCTCCCTGTAGTCTTGCACTGAGGCATTTGACTATTGATTTAAAGACATGCTGGAGTGCCTGGATGGAGCCAACCACTGTGTGGAGGAAAGGGAACAGAGATCTGTCCTCCAGTGCTCTCAAATGATAGAGGGCTAAGCAAGTCTGTTCCCAAGATAAGATCACAGCGCACACATTTACTAGTGTTCAGAAGAAATTTTTAATGCATTAATTCTGGTACCCCTTTGTCAATCACTTAGGTTCTTTTAGTTCATATTCATTCCACTTAACCTTTTCCTTTTCCTATTCCTTTTCCTATTCCTTCTCCTTCTCTTTTTCCTTTTTCTTTTTTCTCTTTTCTCCTTTTCCTTTTCCTTTTTTTCCCTATTAGTTTTTCTTTTTTTTTCCCTTTTCCATTTCCTTTTGCTTTTCTTAAATCCTAAAAGCCTTAGAAGAAACAAACCTTCAAATAATTCCACAACTGTAACTCGAAAAAAATATTTGGGGAGTCATTATACTGTCCTGTTTTTCCTTCTTTAAATCAGTTGATTCAAACAAAATAATTCAACTGACGCCTTGGTATTTCAAAAGGTCATTTCTGCACCTACTAAATCTATGATGCCATCTTGTTTGACTTTTATACGAGGACCTCTGTGTTTTAAATCCTGCTGTCTGTTGGGAGGATGTCTCTGTAAACAACTGAAAAATGTTTCTTTTATCCTTTTCCAAATTCCTCCTTCACTTTATTACTCCAAGGAGTTCTTTGAAAACAAAGCAAAGTATAAGCATAAGTCTTCTGATATGGCAAGATCAGCCACGTCTCACTGCTTCCCCTTTGTTCCTTGTCTGTCTACACTCATTTTTTGTTTCAGCTTCTATATTTAGATTGTGAGCTCTCTGAGACAGGGGCTGTCTTGTTTTGATCCATGTTCTGTGCCAAGTGTTAAAGCAGTGCGAATAAATAACATTAATGATGTACAGCTCGAGTGTGTCAGGGTACTGCAGTGCTGTACTCAGCTCATCTGGCTGGTGAGTCGGGAGATGTAGGTAGATGTAGTGACAGTGCCTGTCACTGCATGTTGTTGCATCTTAGCAGCCATGGAACCTATCAACTTTCATATCAATTCACTAGTTTCCAAAGCTTGTTCTCAGGTTTAAAAAAATCTGTAGTTCTTCTTAATGTTCTGTAGAGGTAAAAGCAGCTTGTAAACAGCAGTATAAAATGCCCAGAGCTGGTAATTTTCTTTTTAGCAATGTCAAGTTTTCAAAAACTTTTTTTTAGAAGGAAAAAAATCTACATTGGAAGAAAGTTTGGGAAATAAAAAATATTTGGAATGTATTTAACAATGTAGTTTTGATCTTTTTAAAGTTCTACTTAATTGTGAAATACACTTTCCTTTTAAATTTAGGAAATTGTAGGAACATCTTTGAAAGTTAGGCAAAGAGATGCAGACAGTACCAGCTAATTCATTTATTTTACCAAAGTAAATTTTAGAAAAATTATTCAGGTACTGGTATTTGGTTCTATTTTGGAAGCTTAAACATAGTCATGTCAGGAGGAGATAATTTGCCATTTGAATTTAAAAGTATTAGTATCAAAGCCATCATTTGCAAGTCAAACTTTTGTTTTAATTCTGCCTACTACATCACCGACTATTTCCACATTATGGTCTGTATGATAATTTAAAAAGAAAAACCTATATATATATTTTGTTGTATTTTTTGTTCTGTGATTTTAACTTAATGTATCCCTATTTTTATTTAATTATTTATATGCTTTACAAATTCATTCTTAAGACATATAAAAACTATTATACCCTTATAGTTTGCTATGTTTCTGTTAATATGTGTGCTTTATTACCAGTTCTTAGCATAACTATTTTCCTTATCATTTTAGAAAATAAATGGGTTTTTTTTTTCAAATATATCTTATGTTTCCACAGATGTTCTCCAGTATATAAAAAATTGTTTTCAGTTACAGATAACTAGTATCTGTAGGGTCTTGCAGTCAATACCAAATTTTCTGTTGTTTTTGAAGAACTTCAGGATGGAATTTTACCTGAGAAAATTGCATATCACCTCCTCTACAAGAATGTTAGAAATAGAGATTAATAGAGGATGTTTCTCAATGCATTCTCTCATTTTTTTATTCTGAATTATTTTATTATATCCATTTATATTATTTTATAACAGCTCAGAATCCTTTCTGGGTTTTTTTTTGCTAGATGTTTTAAGGGGGTAGGGGTCTTGGGAGGAATAGAACAGAGAATTCTATACTATAAATATTCTGTATAATTGTTGCTCTTGCTTCATTCATTAATAGTCCCATTTTCTTCTTAATACCTCCATGAAAGTCTTCCCTCTATTAGAAGGAAAGGGCTGCCATAGAAAAGTAGGAAGAGATGTGGAAGTATTACCGATGAGACAAATGAAGTGTCTTGTTCAGTGATTACAAGAATGTTGGTTGTCAGACCCTCACACTACTATTTTTAATCTCTATTTGTCTGAAAACTCAGTAAGAATGGATATTTGCCAAATTTCAGCCCTGTTTCTTTGTGGACAATCTCTAAAATAGAACATCTTTATTCTTTGACATTAAACTTCTCAACCCTGTTGCATACAGAATTTTAAAATGATTGCTCAAAATAATACAGTTTATAAAGCCAATGCAAGTTTTGGTTCCTGGCTAATTACAACAGTAGATATTCACAGGGTTTTAAATAGTTTAACAAGAAGTTTTTATCAGCAATTTTTTACAATTCACATCATATCCACTATCCTGCAGTCCCACATTGTCAGTAAATTTATGGTCTGCTCTGTCATCAAGGCACTTTAAACCAAAACTGATCCTGTAGAATAGTACATAAGAGAGGAATTTTCAGATCAAGAGTTATCACTACAGAAAAAATAATTTTTTTGTACAGAATTTAAAATTGTTTGATGAAAAATGGGAAATTGTTTTTTAAAATGTTACTATTTTCTGTCAGGGAAATGTTATACTTGCTAATTCTACATTGAACTTGGCCTTTGAGGTGAAGAAGAGTTTACTTCATAGACTCACAGGACAATTTACATTGGAGAATACCCTTAAGATCATTGAGTCCAGCTATTAACCCAGTGCTGCCAAGTCCATCATGTCCCCAGCTGCCACATCCACACATCTTTTAAATACTTCCAGGAATGGTGACTCCACCACTTCCCTGGGCAGCCTACTCCAGTGTTTGACAACCTTTTTGGTGAAGAAATTTTTCCTAATATCCAGTCTAAACGTTCCCTGTACTTTCCACACATGTCAGATACCAGGTGAATGGTCAGAAAGGGAAGAAACAATTGAGTGTGAGTCTCTGTCTGGTTCGTATTTCCAAAAAAACCTGAACATATGTGCATTCCAATCTTTGTGAGTCAGAGATCACTTTCCTCCGATATGCTTTAGCTAACTTACCTTGCAAACATTCCTTTATCACGAGCTTAGATTTATTTTTGATTCTTCCTCTGTCTCAGTAGAGATACCACTTACCGCTTTGGGTTTACAATGTCTCTTTGACAAATTGCCTGCAAGTTGCACAGTGAAGTGCTGAACCTAAAAATCACCTTGTGAATCTAGCACAAACAGGTTTGCCACTTTTTCTTAGGGTGAATCCTGAGAATGCCAGTGGATCTGAAACTCTCGCTTTATTGTCTGTTGTCTGTCAAATGCATTCTGGCAATTAGAGGCTTTGAGAGTGCTCCTGCAGCTCGGTAAGGGAGTACTCAGCAAACCTTTGAGGACTTTGTCTTATTTGTGAGGTGTCATTGCTTGGCAATAGACGAGCCTTAAAAGGTCTTGCCAAGCTCTTGGGATACCTATTGTTTGACATCCCTCCTCAAATCATTATGAAAACTAGAACAATATTAAAGTAAAGCTGAAAGTGATTTTATTTACTGAAGTGCAAACTTTATGAAGTGGTTTACTAGGAAAAATAAGAAGTGAAATAATAGCATACTCTTAATTAGCTTAGTCTGATTTAAACTTAAGTCTGTTTTCACATCTCAGTCAGAGTGAAGGCTATGAAGCCTGAGTAATTCTTCAGGTGATTTTCACAGATCACACAGCTGTGACCCTGTCCTTTAGAAAGGCCAATCCTTAGGCTTTGCCTTCGTCAAATAGGATCATAACTTGTAGTAAACCTGCCAATCTTTTTCAACTAAAAGTAAATTCATCTCTATCCACATCCTATAAATCCTACATCCTTACAACTGAGTCAATCAAGGCATCACTTCAGAGCTAGCAGAATCCTGCCTGACACTGGATTTATCTTCATTAGAAAAAGATTTCCTTGCCTGTCTCCACAGGATATGCTGGCTGAGTGGCTCAATTACATTTGGTGTCTAGTCCACTGCAAGCAGATCCAACCTTCAATGAGAGCAGAAAAATGGGGTTTGGGCCTAGATATGGAAAGATCATTTACTATCTTAAATGAAATTCATCCTCCTGAATGATTTGAACTTTGTTAGTTGATGACTTAAGTTAATGGCATGTGGTAGAGGGTACAATGGCAAACACAATTTATATAAAGTTATAGTGAATACAATGTACAATACATATGAGGAAAGTGTAATGAAACCAAAAATGCAGAGTCACTCTAGATTTTAGTCCAGATACCCTTAGTTATTTAATAGTCATTTATGTATACCAAGATAATTTTCTATACTTATTCAAGAAGAGTTAGCTATTTCCAAAGGGTATTTCGTTAAATCCTTTAGCAGATATCAAGCTTAACAGAATGGCCCTTCACTTGATGAGCCATTTACTAAATAAAGTTGATCCTAGACATCTGAAGTTCAGTAAGGGGAAATGCCAAGTCCTGCACCTACAGAGGACTGATTCCAGGCAAGAGTACACACTGGGATTCATGAGTGTGACTCTGTGAAACTGTGTTTTATTAGATTAACAGATTAGTTAACTTGTTCACTGTAAAATAGAGATGAACTCATGAGATCATTATTAATCATTAATGAAGTCCTGGTACAAGAGCTATTAAGCTTATTTAGGACACAACATGTTTGAAACGTATATATATAGGTGGAATTGATGAAGGGTAATGTTCTAGAAGGTACCAAATGGGTAATAAATAATATCCAAAAATTGTATTGGGAGTTTAAATTATTATTATTTTCTTTTATTGTTTTTTTTAATAATACTCTGTCAAATAATGTAACCAGCAGGCCTCCTTTCCTCCCTATGTTTTGTTTAAAACCACTGTCTAGGCACTACTAGTTGATGAATAAAAGATTACAAAGCTTTCCTGCACCAAAAGGAGGTTACAAAGTGTAAGAAGACTGATCAGTTTATATTCCTCCTCTTTTCTGCCTTTATAGCATTTTGTAGTCATTGTAGTGTTTTTGCGACCCTTGAGACAAGGCAAGGACACGTCTGTGATTTAGTCTGTGGGGTAGATGTGATTCAGCTGGGCAAAATCTGTCCTGAAAAAGGGTCATGTCTAGCTAAAGTGCCATGAGAGAATTTTAAACAAACCTTAACCACTTCTCTAGCATTGATCTATAAAACAAGCTTCATAGTAAAAACAAAAAAGACATTAGCATGGCTCAAAGAATTTACAATCTGGTAGCTCATATGATAAGAAAAATGGTAGAAATAAAACCCATAAAAACAAAGAGAACATGTCTCTCACACCCATAGCCATGTGAACCCCATCACAGCTGAGCTCCAAGGGTAGAGCTGAGAATACATATTGGCATAAATAAACTAAATTTTGTGTAGCCTGTAGGCATGGCTGGCTGTAAGACAGAATTTCTACAAAATACTGAGTTGTCTTGTAGAGAAGTGCAACATTCCTGGATTTGTGCTTTTGGCTAGTTTTCAAAACAAGATTTCTTTTCGAGGAAGTGTCATTTCAGAGAACCTAATGCAGAATTTTATCCTCAGCTTGGGTCATTAGCTATCTACTCTGTATTGCCCCTCACTCAAACCATTAGATAAAGCCTTTTCTTGAACCTCAATAGATAACCAAAGGGCTTTGGATGAGCTGATTTAGAATTCAACACCTTCCATACACCATCGTGTCATCAAATACATTTCTTGAAAAAAGGGAAAATCATACAGGCCTTACTTTAAAAAAATAGAACAAGATTAATAGGACACATCTAGCGATGAAAAGTCAATATATAAGCCAAGATAAAAGGAGGAGATAATAGCAAACATCTGTGTGGAAAATGGAGGCGTTGGTGATTAAAGGCCAGAGCATGCACACAGCAGGCACATACTATAGGGGTTTAGAGGGTAAAAAAACTAATTAGTGGAATGGATTAAGAGGCCAAGGGCAAAAGCAAAATAGTAGAGTTGACTGCAAGAATAAGGATTAGATCATGAATGTAGTTATGCTATTGTAGTTATGTAGTTATGGTGTTAAACCTGTGCATTTGAAACAGATTTGGCACACGAAATATTGTGTTGTATGAAGAAAAAAAAAAAATTAACTGATAAGATGCTGCACCAGAACCTCAACCTTCTTTTATGCAGAGAACACAAAACAAGGAAACAGACCTTCTACAGATAAACTTATTTTATATTTTATATTTTCATTTATCAAATATCCCAGAGAGATATATGAGAAAATACTTGGATATCTTTTATTTATGTAAGGCTCAAGACTGACTGAAGTTTTGAAAGATCCATTTAGTTCCTACTGTTTTCAGCAATACTTTTAAGTGGTTATACATGTGCACTTTTCCTGTTTCCCTGGTGCAGCAGGATGTTGTATGGGCATATGATTATTTATGAAGGGTTGCAGTACGGCAGAAATTTTTAACATTAACGGTTGTACAAAAACAGTGCTATGAGTAAGGCTAAAAACACAGACAGGGTATTCACAGGCACTCAGGAAAGCTATCAAATACCTTTGCCCTTGTCATCTTTATCATTTTTTTTCAATATAATTGTACAGGAATTGCAATGTTTGAAAAGAAGGACAGAAAAAATCTTTGACTTTATGATATTGAAGCCTTCTACTGTAACATACTTATAACTCTTCATATATATTCTAAGCATTTACTAACATATTATATTAGTTCATTGCCTTTATCTAGTAATAGTTATAGGCAACACTCTTTTCAAGTAGCTATAAAAATTGCAGGCTAAATACAATTGTAGGCAGAAAGCAAAAGTTGGGAGAAAGAAATAAATAATGAAAAATATGAGGAATAATAAGGACCTATTTAAGAATGCTTTGGTGGGTACCAGAAAAGCTACAGTCACTCTTGAGAAAGAAGGTCACACTGGCTAGAAATTATGTAAAAGAGAGCCACAAAACCACCAAAAGTTATTAAATATTTCTTATATTATAGGAGTCATAAAAAATTGGTATGGAAATCCATGCTATACAGGACTAACTTATGTCTATTAGAAAGAGTAATAACAGGAGGAGATACTTTCATATAGATCCCAGTAAGACAAGGTTTAATTAAAGAAAAAAAAGCAGTCTTGATATTGTGCCTAGAATTATCAGTAAGTGACTGGATGTTCAATAAATATATTGGTTCTATTTGAAGAACAAACATGTCTAAATAATGTCACATGGAGAGATGATGAAAACAATGAAAATGTTCTCATGTAATTTATGACCAATAATTTAAAGGATATGGCTAAGGATCTTTCTGGGCTGTTAATGTTGATTTTTCAATAAGCCTTGAAATGCTGTAAAAGCTCCCATGTTCTGAAAGAAGCAAATGTCTCACAATTTGTTTTAAAGAGGCTAAATTGGTCAACTTTTCTCAGTTACAGGTTTATCATCATGATGCTAGTTCACAGAGAAACAGGGATAAACCTGATATGTATTAAAAGGTTAAAGAATCAATATGATTAGTCTGGAAAAACTTACAGAAAACTCTTTAGAGTAGTATGCTTGGTAGATAAAGCAAGTACAATTTCTGTACAGATTTCTCTAAGGCGTCTGACTTGACTCAGAAGAACATATTTATGAAGAAATTAAAGTGATATAAGAACAGCCTGTACAAGTTCTGCAAAACAGAAACTAGCTAATCCTGGGCTTTTGCTATAGGAGTTGATGTCTATCTGGCCATCTCTTTTAGGGCTCAGTTCCTTGCATATTCTTTCTACTGTTATCAGAGACTTGTAAGAATGCAAAAAATCCTAACAGCATTTGCAGTGAATCTCACTGGTCTAATTAGTGAACCTACTCTTTATTGCAATAAAATGGTATAATAAAATAGCACAGTTTTTTTTTTTTTAATCTCGATTTTCACAACAGATAAAAAAAATTTTCAAAATAAATGCAATACTTGCAGAAAACTGTATATTTTTGCATCACTTTAGTAAAAGTTATTGTGAGGAGTTAGACACAGTTTAAGCTAAGAAAATATTAGATATGTACTCACAGGTTTTGACTGAAACATGAAGAATATACATGTTCTTCAATTTGTTTGTAGAGTATCAATTAAAGAATACGTTTTAAAAGTGTTGCTATTGTAAGTCTTCAAACTATTTTAGGAATATTTAGGCCAACAGGTTCTTTTCACATCAACTGAGTTATTGCCTATTATGTGACAGTAAGGCAAGAAGCTCAAAACAACCCAACCAAAAAGTTATATTTGCATGCTTTATTTTCTGAGATAGATTTTATACATCTGAACACAAAATATTTTTGTAGTATAATGGAACTTCCTCATTCAGCTGTAAATGTGTTTTCTTGAGCTCTAATGAAGCAGTTAATCAAGTCTGTTTACTCATCTACAGAACATATATTCCTTATATCAGCAGGTAGTTTTTTGCACAAAATTGCATGTATTCTACATTCACTGAATAGTTACTGATATAAACAAAAATATTATGGTAGGATCTTTTTGGGGTTTTTGTTTTGTGTTGTTTTTTTTTTATTTACTACAGGCATTCCAATTTCAAATGCCTAAGAATAGGAAGTCAGTATTAAGTAGAGTCGATATATTAAAAAAGAGCGTGTAAGTCCTTCATTCTCCATATAAAAATTTGAAATCAACCTCTCCATTTATATCACTACAATTGGATGTTTGAAAATCTAGGTATCATTTCACTTTTTTACAAAAAATTCACAAAATCAGTTAATGGCAATTTCAAGCTGAGAAGCTGGGTTGGGATGAGTAATGGAGAGTCAAGAACTTTTTTTCTGTGGATATAGTCCCATCCTGAGTATCGCTACCATTTTAATGCCCTCCACCTTCTGTGATATTTCCTTTGGGTCGAAGACAATATTTTGCATGTGAGAAGTTAACATACAAAGAGGGGCACTGCCAGGACAGCTGACCCCAGCTGGCGAAAGCAATATCCTAGACCATATGTCATCATGATCAGCATATAAATTTGGAGAAGAAGAGGGGATGTTCACAGTTTATTTGGAATGATGGTGTTTGTCTTCCCAAGTCACCATTCTGCATGATGCCCTGCTCTCCTGGGGATGGCTGAACGCCTGCCTGCCCATGGGAAGTAATGAATGAATTCCTTGATTTGCTTTGCTTATGCATGTGGCTTTAGCTTTACCTATTAAGCTGTCTTTATCTAAGCCTATTATTTTTCTTACTTTTAGCCTTCTGATCCTGTTCTCCGTACCACTGTGGGGAGGAGGGTCTACATGGAATTAGCTGGGGTTAAACCATGACAAAAAATACATAACTAAAATTAGCATTTCTGGTCTAAAGGTGGTTCACTCAAATACACACTTGGGCATATCTACAAGTACTTTGGAAGGTAATGACAAAGTGTAAATAGTACTATTGTTGGTAGTGGCTGTTGCAGGTGGACAAAGGCTTTTTGGCTGCTGGAAGACACTGTTTGGTGTAAAGTCATAGAATAATTTAGATTGGAAAAAATCTTTAAGATCATCAAGTCCAATTGTTACCCTATCACTAGCAACTCCCTCACTAAACCATATCCCTAAGTGTCGCGTTAACACTTTTTTAAAAATACCTTCAGACATGGTGACACAACTACTTCTCTAGGCAACTGCTTCCAATGCTTCAAAGCCCTCTCAAAGAAGAAATTTTTCCTAATAGCCAGTCTGAAAGTTTAAATTAACAGACTTACAGAAGAATTACATAGGAAATAATCAGTTCCACAAAAGCAGATCTCTACAAATATATAATCTCTCTATTACAGTGCAAGCCTAATTGTGTAGCATGCTTTGCCATTCTTATTGTGTTACCAGTGAGCTCTTCATCTGAGACAGAGCAGATAAATTTGAGACAGAACCATTTCTATCACACTTTCTGTCTTGAAGAGCAGGAGGCTCCAGATTTATCTGTACTTGATGTTTTTACCGTACTGACACTCTTGGTGACAGAACACTCACAAGGGAACAGTGGAGAAAAGGTGATTGAAAATTGGCTCATTTATGGTAATTTTAATTCTCTGAAGGAGGTAACATGTTAATGTTTAAATACTCCTTTTGGATATATCTAGTTGATCACCTGGACAGTATCATCTAAGAAAATGTGGGGAAAAATTCCTTTTCTTGTTTTTAGACTGAGTTTGTAGTGTAAAATTTGGCTGCATATTCTTTTCTTGGAACTTCACCAAATGTTACTACAAAGCATTTTGACTCCTGTATAAATTAGTCGCAGGATGCACAGTCTGTGTTCTAACAGTGTCTGTCACCTCACGGCACAGAGCAAGGGAGGAAGGGCAGTAGAGTCTCTGGCCATGGATGAAAACAGGCCTCTCTTCTCATCTGTCCATCTGGTAAAACAAATAGCTTGTCTGCTTCTGAGAGGAAAATGGCAAAGGATTCATAAATGGGAGAAACTGACTTTGAGAGTATGATAGAGGCCCTGACACTAAAGTACATATTAGCAAGAAAAATCCATTTTTATACTTTGAAAGGCTTTTGAAAAGTATTCATTTTCTGTATTAGAAAAAATTACTTCTACTGCTATCAGTACTTTGCCAAACAGGTCTCATGGTCTTTCTCCTGGTTTTTTTGAGAAATATTTAATGAAAATCACAAAAAGGCAAGCTAATATTTTTTTCTCAGTTACATTTGCAGAGAAAATCTGAGAGACTACAGAGAGTACAGTGCCTTGACTGAAGCTATTTCCATTACTATTCTCTGAAAGATTAACTGTAGAGTTAATCACTTGATTGCCATTTAGAAACATCTCTAGAGTAAAGCCACGGCTGAACCAACCAAAGCAGATGCCAGTATTAACCATGTGCCATTTGCTCTTTTTTCTACCTTGTCCCAGGACAGAGGTAGGTTGCCACCAGCCTTTTGGGGCTGTTGCAAGTACAAAATCAGTAGTGCACACTGAGTAAAACTTGGTTTGTGTTTATTTCATACTATCTAAATACTTACTGAAGCTTCCCAAAGATAAAGAATATCTGGAAGTTTCCCAAAATTATTCTCTACTTCTCTGGGTCACAGTGTCAGAGAGGTCAAACCACTCAAGTAATTATTAAGTCCCAGCTTAGTTATAACAGACAGAAAAATCATTCATGACTTGCTTCTGTGAACTGCAGGAGCACTGCCACCATTTATACCTCATTTTCTTGACTATCACAGTGCTGCTCACAGTAGAAGGGTCCACTTCTAAGCCACAGAAATAACTTTCTCTTCAATTTCAGCAGTTGTGTGACTGTGTTTGGAGTTTTTGATCCCTACAGGACTTCGTCTCTTGTTGAGAATTAAATCTCTGATTAGTGTCTGCATTCTCTTCAAATCATTCTGAGTAATTTTCTCAGTGATCTGACTCCTGAAGAGGAATTAGGCACCAGAGATTAAACATGGATATATCTCTCTCTTTAATTATGCTGTGTCAGGTTCTGAAGCCTAAATGAAAACATGGAACCATTTAAAATCCAATGTTGTTTTTTCCCAAAACTTTTATGATTATTTTTGCTCCCTTCTTTTGTGGCGCTCAGAGATGTTAAGACAATTAATCCACTGCAGGCACCTACTAGCAGTACTACTCCATCAAAAAACGAAAAACGAAACAACAACAATCTCAGATCCAATTTCAAATTAAAAACAGATATACAGATCCTGAAAGTTTTTGTGGTGTATTTCCAGTCTTGTTTTTACATGTATAACTGCTTCAGGCCCAGGGAGCTTAACATTTAAAGGGCCATAGTACTGAAGAAGCTTTACTCAAGAAAATTGTTTGTAATGAGTCTCTTGTTAGTTGATAGTTATTCTAAAAGGATAAGATGCTCAAGAAGTGTAAATCAGCATAATTTCCAATTTTGCTAAAGAAATTCTGAAATAATTTGTAGGAATGGGTATTTGGTTGGGTTTTGCTGTTGCTGTTAGTAACAGTCTTTGCATAAACAAGGAAGATAATGCATTGTAAAAGGTAGTAAGTGTCACAGACCTGCAATATATTCAATCCAGATCTTGCAAATCAGGACAGGGAAAGAAACTGGTGAGTCCAGCTTCTATTTATCACTAAAGGTGGTCTCTGTATCACCTAATACTAATAATATAGCTGTCTAACCTTATCTGTCTAAAAGCTGTCAAGTCTGAGCTAGTCGTCAAAGTTCCCTCTGTAGCAAATGGAAAGGAGTGGCTTCATCCATAAGGTGATCTATGTCAGCCTAAGATAAATGTTTAAGGTAGAAAGATAGAATAATGTAAAGTGGAAGAGAGGTGAGATGCATCATTCTCTGGACAAATGTGTCTTCCTTTTAGCAATAAAGGTCACAGAGACAATCTGGCTAAACTTGACCCACAGGCAGATAATATTAGATGAGAGAAATCCTACCTGGCACTGTGGCACTTGAGAAATCATATTACTTTCCTATGACTATTTGCACATCCATAAAATGGGGCATATAATATATCCTTATATCAAAAATATGCTGCAAAATTTGATTCATGGTAAGTCTTTATGACCCTTGAGTAAAATGCAGCATAGGGATTGTACAACATATTTCTCCAAGGGCAAAAAGTGCAAATTCAAAAAATTTATATTATCACCTTTTTTGTAAATACCTAGGTTTTGCATGCAGCATCCCACCTTGAGCCTTGTAAACAGGTCTCAAAAAGCTGAAAAGATACACAGAAAATGTACACAGTTAAATGAGTTTGGTGATTGTCAAGCTATTTCTATTAGGCTGTAATAGGCTTGGTATCTAGGTCAAGTTTTGCTCAGAAAAGAATGAGAAAGAGCTTTAAATGCACTTTTCATCTCAGCAGAATGACCCTGTATGAATGCAAAATTGAGCCAGGGAAAGCTGTTAATCAGAGATTAAGCTCCAACAAATAAGTTTTTTGCCAATAATGTCTGTGGTCATCTACTGTGATGTGTTCAATAGGATCATGTCTTGAATTAAAACCCAGTCCTTTCCTGTTCTATCTCTTTTAGGAGAATGCTGACATACCATAGTGAAAAATTGTTCAAGGCATTAGGAAAAAAAATGGGTAAACTCAGAACTTCAAGTGTCACATCTTGTTCTCTGCTTGCGAAGTACTAACTTTGAGTGGGTTTATGGAAACTGTAAATTGGGAAATAGTCCACAGGAAAAAAGTAGTGAAGTAAAGGAGAAATTTGGGCTCCTGTCTGAAGTCTCACTTCTTACCTAAATATTTGCCTATATGCTTTGAAAGAAAACAAAAATAGGCTTCAGTTTTTCCTCTCTTTTATTATGTTATATCACCACTACTATGGACACAGAGAATGTAGAAATCAAATGTCAAGAAGCGATGTTTCCTACTCAGTAGAAGGTAGGTGAGATAAAGACAAGCTGTGGCTGGCCTGTGGTGCTGATCCAGCAAAGCTTGGACTGGTTGCAGCAGTGAAGCCTCTTGGTAATTCTTCCTTTCTGGGTCACGTAATTCAGGTGACAGTTGTTAAAAGCACAGAGAATCTGCAGGAGGATGGACGCAGAACGCATGCTGATTTTTAACTTACTGGTTAATTCAAAGAGGCAGCCAGGTCCAGCAGGCCCGAAGGACCAGTTTACACTCACACGCCTGGAGAGACCCCGGTGCAGCCAGCTAATAATCAGGCAGGAAGAGTTTGTCTTTGTTAGCCTGTGGAAGGGTCTGATCCTTGACGTTTTGAAGCTGCCATCCTAGAGAATCTGTAGCCTCCTTCCTACCCACCTCTCATCCCCTTCACCTTGTAGGGAAATCCATCTCTCCTTATCAGCTTTTCTTCCTCCAATATCCTCAAGGTGTTAATTGTTAGAATCTTAACTATTACATTTCTATCTGTATTTTTGGTTTTTTTTATTTTGCATGGATTTAACTCATGCGCATTTGACACACTTTGTCAAAATTTCCTTAGTAAAACTGAGTCAAGATCACACAGCTGCATGAAACCTCTGCTTGATCATGGATAGCTGAACCTCTAGGTTGAGAATTATACTTTACATTACATTTACACTTGAAATGATTGAGTCTTACATTTTTTTTACAACAATCATGTATCTTAAAAGAAAATGTAAGTATATTCTGTATACTCCTATATCTGATTCATTACGCTTGAGAATAAATGAATTTATTCTTCTGTTTTTTTCTAGTTATTGCCTTGAGCTACTAAAAAGGTTTCCTAATGATGCATGAGGAGACACTCACAGTATTCATTTACCAACCTGATGAGAAATTTCATGGGATACAGGAGACTAAGCTGAATCCCTGAAAAGAAAGGTAATCAATATCATACAATTTGAACATTCTTTGTGTATGTGCACTGGAGATTTGGTCTGAAGGAAGGTAGATATTCTGGAATACTCTTCCAGTAAGAAAGCTGGTTTTTTTTTAGCATGGATCAATATATGGTGTGTCTGTTTCTATGAGCACAGGTCTGCACAGGTGTCCTAGGAGAATTCTTTCCAGGGCTACACAATGCCTAAACAAAAAAAATAACATGAACAAAGTAATAACTCACTGAGGAATACATACAAACATACATGGAAATGAGTAATAAAATACCCCATGTGTATTGACCACAACACATCTTTTGTCGGTTTTTGGAAGACTCCATTTAAAAGAACACATTGATTTAGGATAGTATTTAAATGTTTTATTTAAAGCATGTGCTTAAGGTGAGCTAACAGCTCTGTGCTGAAAGCTACACTGTGTTTCTTTACAAAATGTAGGCATGAGAACATATCACAATAAAATTTTCTGTTTAATTTCAGTGCTTTGGAAAATCTGGGTACAAATTTTTATTTACTAATTTAGTCAGCATTATTTTCTAACTAAATTTGCAGTTTCACTTTTCTCTTTAATGCTTCCAAAATATCTTTTTAGTAATAATCTGAATGACAAGAGATCTGTTCTGATTATGCTTGAGGGATTCTTTGAGTTACTGTAACATCAGATATGAGACATACAGATGTTTAGTCTTAACCTGTGCCATCTGTGCCACAGTTGAAATTGTGCCTGTTCTGACACCATTATAATGACTCATCAAACATTTCATTATTTGTTTCTACTGACTGAAATAGCATTTACTTCATGAAACATGATTCTCAGCAGTTATGAAGCGACCAGATATTACATATCTTTTGGAAGAATAAAAGGTTCTCAAAGAATAAATGCAATGCCCACATATATGATCAGTGTTCTGGTATAATTCTGGTTGGTAGGCAACCATGCCTTGGAGTCTTCTAGCTTCCATCAGTCTGTTTTCCTTCATCTCTGCCTTTCTGGGGCCAGCAGCAGCTGACTAGTTCTAGCATTGCAGCACCAACAGGACCTTGCCTGGCACATTGAACAAGGGCAAGGCGGAGGTCTGAGATGACCATGTCTCCTTGTCCATGAACCATGTCCCTGAGAGGAGAGTATTTTACTGACTGTTCATTATGTTAAGATGGGTTTTTAATGCGAACCTTCAATTTACCTGTGCAAGTTTGCTCTACTGATGTAATTTTAATGCCCAAAGGCCTCTAATCTCATAGAGTTGGGAAGCAGGTCTTTTTGCTTCCCAATGTAGCTTTCTTCAGCTAATACTAAATAACTTCATTCTGTCTGCTGTTTTTTCAGCATATTGAATCAAAAAGGGTAAACTGGAGTTCACAGAGTTGCAGGTAAAATGTTCCTTGAAAAGTTGTCATGATGGGTGCAAAAGTAAAATGGGCTATTGAAACTTTCTAATTATAAAAAGTTTGTATCATATGATAATTTTTTTTTGAGTGCTACTTAAGCATAGGTCATTCCTTTTTGACACTCTTCTCCTATTTGGTGCTTTCCATGCATGATAGCTTGAGCAGAAAGGGTGGGCATATTGAATAACACTTAGGATATTTCCTAGTTTACAGCTTCCTCTCCCAGAAAGCCTTTATCTTTGACACCAAAGTTAAGTTACTGCACTGAATAACACTCATTTGGAATCTAAACAGGTTAAATAAGGTACTCACAGTGAAATAGCATAAATATCCCTTTTAATCCTCCAAGAATTAAAACTGACAATCCTATGACATTGTCATGCAGGTTTTGGAGCAAATTTCCTTTATTATTTATGTTATTAACTCAGAGGACTTATAGAGAAGGAAGGGATGGAGAAAAAGAACTTATCTCACACCACAACACAACTCAGTAGCCCAACTCATGCAGAATTGTCAGAGATGATATTAAACACTATCACTCTAATAGCAGATCAACTACTTGTGAAGCTAGAGCATTCAGTGACATATTGCCAAGTACCACTCTGGCCATTGATGTTAATCATCAGCATTTGAAATTATGTTTCAGAGCACTGTTTGATCCAACCTAGCTAGAAATAGATGGAAAATGGCAAATAGTTGACTAAAGATTCCATGATGGTGAATGAAGAACCCTGAGGAAACTTTGTCATAAAGTTTCAGAGCTGGAATTTCTTCTTACTGTACTTTTCATATTTTTTTCATAAGGAAAATCTGCTTGAAGAGAGAGCTGAAAAATCATTTGATGAGTAAAGAAAATGCTTTCCAGTGAGAAATCAATATGCATAAGTTATCAAAAGTAGATTGAACAATGACTTAATTAAGGTGTATAAAGATCTTCAGGGGAGGAAAATAGTAGAGACTAATTGGCTCTTCAATCTTTTGGAAAAGAGATATTGCAAGAATGGAAAACCATTGGAAGTTAAAGCTAGAACAATTCAAATGAGAAATATGACACAGATTTTTAACTATGGCATAATCAAGCATTTGCAGGGATGGAGAGGACAAAAAACTGCAAGCAGAAATGGATTTCTTTATTTCTTTTGTCTTCAAATGAAATTGTATACCTGTCTAGTAAACATGCTTTAGATAAACTAACATAAATAGACTCAGAACAATGTAACAGTAAATTATATGGTCTGTGGAAAATTTACATAATTAAAAGAGGTGATAGATTTGCTTTTGGTTTTAACTGATGACCAATCACTCTCTAGGCAAGAGCTGGCCAATTTCTATGTATTTACACTTCCTTATAAAAAGCTGGGGCTCAGATCACTATAACTACATTTGCACAGTTGCAGCTAATTTAATAAATCCTTTCAGTCTGCATGGCAGTCTGTCCTTCCCCATTTTCTAGCACCCACAAAACCCAATTTGGCTGGCTTATCAATCAGACTGCATAATCAGGGAAGAGAGAAAGGTGTTCTCTAGTCCAGTGTGTGCTTGCTTTGGTCCATGGGCTGGCTATCCCTCTCCCAGATGGCTGTGCACAGGTTGCCTCAGTGTACTTTGTTCCCAGATGGTTTTTGTGAAGGGCAGAGTCTCTTCTCATACTAGTCTCAGTCTAGAGCTGCAAATGGTTCTAGAGGCTTGAATTTCTCCAGCAAAGTTAAGTGTGCCATAAGGCAAAATCCAGCTCACCATCATTTATTGATTTCTCTCTCTACTTGGGTTTGCCTGCTTATAGTTGTCTCGGTGCATATTTCTCAGTCTTCGTTTCAAAAGTGAGATTCTGCCATAAACTCTTGTATTTCTCTACACATGACCACTTTGACAGTAACATTTACACACAAGGGCTAGAGAGGATTATGGTTCAAAGAGAGACTGAAAATTTTAAATGCAGAGCAAATAATACGGATAAAGTGGGAACTGGGAACACTGAGATCAGATGACAGGAAAATATTAGTTCTTCAGCTGGGTGTTCTAGCTATCTATCTATCTTAGATTTTCAGTGGCATTTCTGAAATATGTAAGTAAGATACAGATTTTCCCTCAAGTGGAGTTTTGTATATTATATTCACTAAAGCTTTAGCACTGCACTCAGAGAATTCATTCTCATAGGCTGCCACTATGAAAATAATATGATTTGGTGTATTTTCAGAATGTGTTTCAGGAGGCACTGGAAACATTTTATATTAATAATTTACAGCTTTGAGCCCGTGGTGTATTACTCTTTTCTTGTTCCTAATCTTTTTTACCTTGAGATCAACAAGACTGTTGTCACCAACTACAGTGGGAATTGGGAACATTAGACCTTTTCCCGTTTCTGTTTCTCAAATGTATTCCTGGTGATTGTTAATATATAAGTCAGGGAATAAAACTCGCCGTTAAACCTGAAAAGTGTCCCTTTTCAATGCAACATCCCCTGGACATTCCTAAACTTTACAAGTGGTAATTATTTGTTGTACTATGTATCTCACAGACCCGTTTAGATCCCAAGTAGGTAGAGGTCATCTACTCTCTGGCTGTGCCCCAAAGCAAGATCAGCAGTGTCTGTGTCATTCCTTGCAGATGTGCTTCTAAAGAGATCTTAGAGTGATGTGGACTGCACAGCTGCTCATGGCAGTCTGATGCTGTATTTTATTGTACTCACTTTTATAAGGTTTAGTCATATGTCTATCCAATCTTCCTCATTGCAGTTTAAACCCATTAGCTTTTCTCCTATCCTCCCTGGACATGGAGAACAAATCGTTCCTGTCCCTCTGCAGTAGCTTTTCTAATAGGTGAAGGCTGTGCCACATCTTATTCAGTGCTCTTTATTGTTAGCCAAATAAGTCCAAATATTTTACTTTGCATATTTCTAATTCTCATTGCTGTTTTTTCTCCCGTGCCCCTCCCTCAGTTTTAAGCACAAATACAAAAAATGAATACTACAATCCCATTACACAATGCAAAAATTCATTTGTACTTGGGTTATCAACTTTGTTAATATTTTCCTTGGCCTGTCTGAGTTCTCCTTATTATCGTCTGTGTATTAATTTCTTCACTGATATTGATTGTCTACAAATTATTTTGACTTACATGAATATTTGTCTCACAAGATAATTTGGAATATCATTTTTAGATGGGCAAGTGCTCTGAATTGACTTTGAATAATAAATTTCCTTTTTAAAGTTACCTTGACAATATATTTTTTTAGCTTCATTTCCTGGCCGAACACCTTGCTTTTGAAAATTAAGTAGCATGTTTCTCTTTTCTTTGCTTTAAAGATCATAGTAATTCACTGTAGATAAATCTCACCTCGAGTGTGTAAGCTTCAATTTTCTTCTGGAGAATATCAATCGATGCTACACAGCCTTAAAACAATCTGTATATTAAACCTTTCATTTTTAAGGTGTCTCTTTCTCTTCTCTCATACATTTACCTTTAAGTTGTAAGCAGAAGCCTTTTAAGACTTGGCCTGGAGGTTTTGAGTAACTCCTTTGAGGCTGGACAGATAGATCTAGACATTTATAGGGTTTAGCACCTCATGGATAGAGAAAATCCATAGGTGGAATAAATTCCATTGATTCAGTGAAACAGCACTAATTTTAGCTATTTGGGTTGCAGGTCAGCAGTCCACAGATTTTTACGGGATCAAGGCTTAAGTCACATTATTGAGAGATAAGGTTTTGCATTCAGTTCGACAGGAAAATTAGAAATGGAATGTGGGAAAACAGGACAAGGACTCCATGTGGGCCATGAATCACAATGTGTTTTTGCACACAGACCATTCAAGTGAAAAGAGGAGGAGACTATGATCTAGCAAGGAAGGTGTTCTAAGCTTACATCAGAAGAGTTTAAACACCTTGCAGGGAGACTGGTTCATGGTGAGGCATTTATCAGAAGCATTCCAGTCAGAAAATAGACCAAACTAACTTTCTTTTCCTTTTCCACTGTTTTCTAAAAGTACAGTTAGAAAGGAATCTCTGGAAAGCTATTAATTTTTGCTCATTCGTGGGAGTAATCTAGCCTTTGATGTTTATCAGCCAGAGTATGAACACAGGACAAATAAATATTAAACCTGTGTGATGCAAATCCTTTTGTGAACATAGCTTTTAGTGTTGTCACACTTGTTTTCCAGTCCTCGTTTCAACAGTACTCAAGCTCTCTCGTGGAGAAAGACATTGCTCTCAATTTATTCTGCTTTACTAAACAATAAACAGGACTCATTTTGTTTGAAGACCTTATTATGGTTACCACTTTCCTCCTCAGATTTTACAGGAATATTTCAACACACAAAGGTTCAGGGAAACAAACAAAGAGTTAGATGCACGGTGAATGCCCATCCTACAATTCATGAACACTTAAAACTCTGTGATTCCTGCTGGTTATATGCAGCTCTGAATAAAACATTGCTGGAATGAGTTCGTAATTGTGTTTTTTGCAAATTTTGAGATAAAGCAAATGAAATGGTTGTGGCAATGAATTACTTAGATTGTTATCATATTACTAGTGTATTTTCTTTATCGGGAAAAAAAACCCAAATCATTTGGAATGTTAGCATTTCTGGCATTTCATTATGGTGGTTTCTGCTCCAGCACCTTGATTTTAAATTTCCATTACAAGCATGAATCAGGCTTCCATGGTACTTACTTTGGCATTTACTGCAATAAGATTTTTGTTCACTCGTAGTCTTAAATAACTAGGAAGACTGTGATTCATCATCAGTGTCCTCCTACTTTCCTTCTCTTGCATGACGATTTCGCAAAAATTGAAATAAATTCCTTAAAATCTACAAAATGTGCTATGGAAAACATTCATTTAAAAACCAGGCAAGAGCCTTCAATGGGGAAGATTTATCTATGATAACTTAATATGTGATGAATGGGAATTGTTAAGTTTTCTTTGAAGGAGGATTAATTTTAAATTAGTCCCTTACAGTCCCTGAAAGAGTTTTTTGGCACCCATCTTTCATTCTGCATGACGTTTTCTCCAAATGGATCTCAAAGGTGACATTTCTGTAGTGATACTCAGCTCAGAAACCCTTGGTTAGATCTGAAGAACTGGCAGTCTGCATCGTGTTTGCATGGCAGGGTTTTGGTAGCCATGGATCTACAGAGGTGGCTTCTGTGAGAAGCTGCCAGAAGCTTCCTCCATGTCCAACAGAGCCAATGCCAGTTGGCTCCAAGACAGACCAACCACTGGCCAAAGCCAAGCCCATCAGACATGGTGGTAGTGCCTCTGAGATAACATGTTTAAGAAGAGGGGAAAAAAAATGCTGAGCTACAACAGCCAGGGAGAGGGATGAGGATATGAGAGGAACAGCCCTGCAGACCCAAGGTCAGCACAGAAGGAGGGGCAGGAGGTGCTCCAGGCACTGGAGCAGAGATTCCTCTGCAGCCCATGGCGCAGCCCAGAGTGAGGCAGCCGTGCCCTGGCAGCCCATGGGGGTCCATGGGGGTGCAGAGACCAATGTGTGGCCCCTGGAGAACCCCATGCTGGAGCTGATAGCTTCCTGAAGGAGGCTGTCAATCTATGGGATGCTCATGCTGGAGTAAGCTCCTGGCAGGATATGTGGACCTGTGGAGACAGGAGCCCATGCTGAGCTCCTGGAGCAAGTTTGCTGTCAGGACTTGTGACTCCACAAAAGGGATCCATGCTGGGGAGGTTTAGGTTAGATATTATATTTCGGGATGTTTTAGGTTTGATGTTAGAAAAATGTTCTTCACCCAGAGGGTGTTTGAGCACTGGAACAGGCTCCCTAGGGAAGTGGTCACAGCACCAAGCCTGACAGAGTTCAAGAAGTGTTTGGACAACACTCTTAAGCCTATGTTGTGACTCTTGGGGTGTACTGTGCAGAACCAGGAGCTGGGCTCAATGATCCTAAAGGGTCTATTCCAACTTGGGATATTTTATGATTCTATGATTCTATGATCCTGAAGGACTGTGCCCTGTGTCTGGGACACACATTGGAGCAGTTTGTGAAGAACTGCAGCTGGTGGGAAGGACTGTCATTGAAGGACTGTATGGAGGACTGTCTCCTGTGGGAGGGACCCCACACTGGTGCAGGGGAAGAGTGTGAGGAGTCCTTCCCCAAGGGGGAAGGAGTGGCAGAGACACCATGTGATGAACTGTCTGCAGACAAGATTCCCTGCTTCCCTGTGCTGCTGCACAGGAGAAGGTAGAGAAACCTGAAGCCAAGCCCTGGAAGATTGGAGAGGTGATGGAAAGGTGTTTTAAGAAGCAGTTTTAAATTCTCATTACATTATTCTGATTTGATTTGCAATAAATTAAGCTAATTTTCCAAACCTGAGTCTGGTTTTCTTCAGGACAGTAATTGCTGAGTGATCTCTCTTTGTCCTTATCTCAGTCCATGAGCCATTCATTTTCCCTTCCAAGCCCAGCTGAGGAGGGAAAGAATAGAGCTGCTAGGGTAGGCACCTGGCATCCAGCCAGGAACAACCCACCACAGAGCACTATGCCTTACAGCAGTTTATTGCTGGTCTGTTCTCTTCGCTAGAAGCTTTTCCCTGTCTGCATAAGAAATGGAAGATATTTGTTAGGATGTTTTTGGAGACACTGATGCCACCAGGCTTGGAAAGGACACTGTCATAGTGATACTGGTGTGGTGACACTTGTGTGCTCAATCCACCTGTCCTAAGGGCTCTCCTGATTTCAGAAAAAGGTGTTCCCATTCCCCTCCCTATGCTCCTGACAAAAGAAACAGTTTGGACTGTTTGACTGGTATAGGACAAGCAAAAGTGAGTTTATTGTTCTACTTTAAGTGGTGGTGATCAAGCACAGGGCTGCTGGCAGCTACATAAAGAAAGAAGCAGTCTTAAGACTTGCCTGCCTTACTATCTCTTTTCCAGTCTCTTGGTCCTATCTTCTGCCTTCAGCCATACATTTCTCTGTGTCAGTTCCCTTCCAAAAAAATCCGTGAGAATATAAGCATTTTTTAGTCCCAGTCTTGCTACATCCATCTTCAAATCTGGTATTACTGAGATGTGTTCCTGGCATTGCAAATTCTATTATCCAAAAATTCTGCAGTACCACCATCCATTATTTGTGAAGTTTGGTCATTCCTCTCATACATTCCCCTTAACCACCTGTTAAATCTGGCCATCTGTCAAAGAGTTATCCTTAATCTTTATCAGCTTCTTTTACTGTCGTCTGTCATATCCAGCAACTTCTTGTGTCATGTCCAGTAGTTCCTTACATCCTGTCCAGCTAGGTTAATCTTGGTCCTAGTTAGCAACATATTCATCTGTCTGCAGTCCTAAAATCTTGAAGAAAAAATTAGGGATTACAAAAATTATGTTAGAAATTGAAATGTACAAACTATATTTGCACGTTTTAGCATACTGTTATTATGTACATGATTTGTTAAAAAGCAATAAAGAAGATTTATTGCATAGTGAAATGTTACCCTACTATGCCAGGAGTGCTTGAAAACATCACTGAAGCTGTGGAGTATGTACTCTAATTAGATAAGAACATATGTTTTGTAATTAAGGGTCTTTTGGACTAGGTGGAAGAATGGAACTTGACATTTTTAAGACTAGCAAGATACATGACATCTAGATCACATAGATGCTCTGATGTCAGAAAATGAGTTGTTAAAAGTGTTGACTATCAGGAGACAGTGCTGCTAAATAGATTTGTGTGCCTAGGAGAAAGAAGTGACAGAAAAGGTGTATGGAGTAGGAACAGCAGGAAAATCCAAGACAACTAAATAAATGCTCATAGCATGAATCTGGGCTGAGGTTGAGAGAATGATTTTGCAAGAAGCAGTGTTTAAGGAATTGCTTTGTACTGCTTGCTAGGTAAGATTATTTTATTTATTGAGTCCATCTGTATTCAAGGTAACAGGACCATTCATGTTTTCTCACATAGTTGAAAACTTGCAATGAAGTCTATCATAACTGGGATTTTCTTTTTTAAAATTTTTATGATGGAAATTGTGCAAAAGATCCATATTCCTCATGGCTGCTTCAGTGAAATTGGTGCCCACTATATCTTAGAGTGCTGAAATAAAATATTAGGTTCTATTAGATGAGCTAATTTATTGATCTGCACTATTGTTAGCTAAATGTTATCCTTGTTTTATAAGGATGATTATCGATTACTAAATGACTTTAATTTCAGTAAACAGCACAGAGAGTGAGTTAAATTGAATTATCAATAATTAATTGCTAAATGTTAGCATATGTTTGCATTGATGTTTGGCAGGAGGTTTAAATTCAGAAATTTGAAATGCTTCTGTAGTTTCTTCCAAGATAGTAATTATTATTATATTGTTATTAGATTCCGTAGTAATTTTAAAGATAACAATTAATTTTATAACTGGCACCATCTTTTGTTCCTGTTGCCATCTTGTGATTACCACTACAGTGTAGTGACAACTTTGAACATACTTTACAACCACCTGATCTTGCCATTTCTAATCCAAAACCTTCATAAACATGGCAAGGTTACTAATAGGTAAGGAAAAAATTATTCTTAAGTCATTACAAGCTGGTACTGTTTAATTAATTGGGATAGCTTACACGGATAAAGTAGGGAGGGTTTGTCTCACATATTTCAGAGATTGATTGGTCGTTTTGGGTGCTGCTTTTGTGAGGAGTTCCTGTGCCTCTTCCAGGGGTCAGTGCTTCCTTGTTAGTGAGGGAGAGTGGGAAAAATGTCTATGACTCTTCCCTTGTTCCTTGTACAATGTGAAATCCAGTTAACTGACATTTTAAATACAGCGGATTGAGCTTGGTTGGGTAAGAGACAGACTTGCCCTCTGTTCTGCCTCTGTTGCTGCAAGGAGGCTTTAGCAGGGGAGCAGGAAGGGCCGCTCAGAGCTGTGAGAATGTTCAGACATGAAAGACACATAAGGTCATCTGTCAATGTCCAGCAGACACATTTGAAGATTTATCACCTCTCAGGAGGATGTACACCATAACAACAGGACTTTCTCTTCTGTTACTGTGTTCAACAGGTTGTAGAGTACCAGATATTTGTTATAAGTAGTAAAACCCCACTGATCTCTTGGCTCCTCTATAATTAAAAACATCAGCAAAGTCAGAACTTCTGTCTCTGCATCAAAGTTCCTCAGGAGATGAAAAGGTTGTATAAATAGCAAGCAAGAAAAAAGGGGAATATTTTGTCTTGGAAATGTTGGAATATTTAATTTATGAATTTATGAGATTAAATTCTCCAACCGCTTGTTCAAATTGGATACACCAGCAAAAAGCAGGAGTAAAGAAGATGATGATGAAAATGAAGATACCTTACCTACTACACTGAAGATTGTTACTCCTATGGAAAAGATCTTTCAGTGCCTCCTTTCTCTGGTGTTCAGGACTCTTTGTTCAGTCCCTAAGGTAAGCAACTTGTGCACCAAGGGAATCCCAGAAAACCCTGGAAACAGAGGAAATTTCAAGTGTTTTATCAGCAGAGTGCTGGACAGTGGGGTGCCAAAGCACTGTCTGTGTAATCACACACTGTGTTTGGTTCAAGGGCAGGCAGATCAGGGCTTTCTTTACTGCTTTCATTGGTACACAAAAGATATGACACTTTACAATATAAACTAGATTCTAGAATTCCCGGATCATCCCAGTGGCATTTCTTTATACAACATAAAATAGGTAGCTGTAGTGAATAATTTCCTGCTTTCATAAGCCCAGTATAATTCTTCTAAGTTGTTCAGCTGAGTGGTTATTTGTAATAGAGACCTAGTGAAACAAACAGGAATAAAATATGACTGAGTGAGAAAACTTAAATTCCAGTGAATTCAGCTCAGATATCATGAAGGTATCTGGCATTAAAGCAAAAAAAAACCCCAGACAACCAGCAAAAACAACAAAACAAAACAAAACAAAAAAAAAACCCAACCCAAACTAAAAAGAAAAAAGGAAAAAAGAAAAAAAAAATAAAGCAAGAACCCTCCCATGGGTGGAAGAACCACAAGCTTAGTCTAATGGAGAAAAGGAGATGGGAGGACCCTAAATCTGTGCCTGGACTAAGTCCTAATTCTCACTAGTCTCAGAAAGGGATAATCTCCCCAAATCTTTCTCTCTCTTTCTCTCCTTAACTCCTGTTTCTCAAAATCACTTTAACAGTGGAGTATTAGGTACGAGTGTAGAAGCAACTCACATTTTCTTCAGAGGACTTTATTATTGTTCCTCAAATTATAGTTTTATCTATCTATCCCATTCTAAATCTATTGAAATAACAGACTTTTCCATCTACTTCAATAGGTTTTAAGTCCATAAATATTAAAATTAATCTTCTTTTTTCAAAGTTATTTCAAGTTAAATGCTAGAACATGAGTTAGGATAAGACAAGAAGCAATCACACTTTATAACACTATAACTCTAACTTATGTAATTACACAGTTATTGCAGTTTGTGTAATTATACAGTATCTAAGTAATTAGTAGTTTTTCTTATAGCAGGGAGTTTAGTCCCATTTCTTGTACTGCTTTTTAATACGATTTTATTTCATAGTCCTACAAATCCATTTTACATGTAGTTACATGATGCAGTTATTTATGCTTCAGTTGCAGTCATTTATGTACAGAACTTTGCAGTTAAGCTGATGTGTTGCTAATTACCTGGATGAGAATACATAACTACCCCAATGTACACACTGCACCAGTCTTGAAAGCCAACTACCAAGTAACTCTAACGCTTTCTGTAAGTAATACAATATTTATTTCCTACATCTGAACTTCAATTCTAGATAAAGCCAATAGATTTTATTGTAGAGCAGGGTTTTGTTCAGCAAGACAAAGGGTGGCAGGGTTTTGCCCCACATAGGTAGGACCTGAATGCCTGTGTGTAATACCAATACAAATTAAACAGCATAGCGGAATCCAAGACTTCAGTTTGTCACCAGAGCTCAAAAACTCTCCTATTGATCTTATAAACAGACTGTAGACATAAAAAAATACTGACTGGCCTCTCTATGTTTTTTGGTTACCAGTGGATAGAGCTTGCCTAAGCTTTATCCAACATGTTTAGGACAGTGTCAGGTGTACACTGCTGTACACACCCCTGGTGAAATCTGGGACATAGATTTCCTTCAAAGTGTTTCAAACAGAGATGGCAGCCTAAGGACAGTGTATAATGCTTACGTATCAACAACTTACTTTGGATGAAAGAATCCATTTTTTCCCTTAAAACTTTAAAAGGATACTTTCATCAAGATCTTAAAAGTGGATGAGATGAGTGTGTTTGCTTTCTCATATACCAGACTGAATAATGAGCACTATACTGATCCAAGAGTATACACCTGGATCAGCAATTCTATATAGCTGATACCAATGTTACTAAGTGCTGGTGTTATCTTTCACTGCCTGTGGTGTTTTCTGTACATCACCATACCCTTAAACCTTCATGGAAAGAAGTTATAGCTCTTACCACCCAGGCTCAGTCTATTCCTGTCCAACAGCCTGCCACTCCCTGTCCAGAAATGGGGAAAAAGCCCCCTTGTCCCCAGCAACACTGAAGGGGAGCAACTGAAGGCAAGTCACATCCCCACCTCTCTGCTCCCAGCAAATTGTTGAAGCAGAAAAGCATTTCCTCATACATACTGCTAGCAAGAATCTGAAGTATTCAAGAATTCCTCTAGGAGTAGGTATGAGACCCCAAGGAAAATCAGATCACTGCTCTTACTTCAAGTCACAAGTGCTGTCACTTGTGCTCTGCCGATACTTCAGTGATTCTTGTCCCTAGCACTTAGCAGTTTTGTGCCACCTGGGGCAGGATGGCACATTCTGGTACTGTGACCACGAAGGACTCCACTAACCACACCCACTGCTATGCAGACTGTTTGCATGGTTGCACACAGTATTAAACCTACAAACAGGCTCTGCAGCAGCAGGATCCAGGCATCTGTGTAAGGTGTTTGGGTTCTGAGTGATGCACGAAAGCTTCTGAGGGGAACCCAAAAAAATATTTTATGATACAATAACCTAAAAGATTAAAGTATTTTATTTAGTCTATGGGTTGAAGACTCACCACATTTTTATCTTCCTTTAGCATATATGCAACAGACCCATCAGAATCATTTGGCAAAAGACAGCAACCTCTGCAGCCATCCTAAAATAGGGAGGATACCCATGACTTTAATTATTTGAAGACAAAAAAGAAGAGCAACTGGGTACCCCAAGTGAAAGACATTTAGATCAAATGATAACAGTTTTATTATACATACATTACAGATATATTATCTACCTATCTGACTGTTAATGAATTCAATTAATTTCCCCAATTTGAGGGTTTTTTTGCCCATGACAGTAATTGGTGAGAGATCTTTCCTTGTCCTTAGATCAACCCACAAACTTTTTGTTATATTTTCTCTCCCCTGTCCAGCTGAGTAGGACAGTGACAGAATGCCTTTGGTGGGCAACTGGTGCCCAGCCAAGAACAAAACACCTCACTCTCACAAATTCTCACTCTTCTCTCTGGATGCTTTTGCTCTTCCAGTTTTTTTCCTCTGCTTCTTAAATATGTTATCCCAGAGTCTGTACCACTGTCGTTGAAATGTTGAGCCTTGGACAGTGGTGGATCGGTCCTGGAGCCAGCTGGCATGGAACCAGCCAGACATGGGGGAAGCTTCTGAGAGTTTCTCACAGAAACCATCTCTTTAATGTCCCCCACCACCAAAATAAAAAAATCTATATTTAAGCCATGACTCAAGTGAAAGCATTAGAGGGTATGATTGCAGCCTACAGTGCATTCTTTAAATATATATATTTTCTCATTTAATTGACAGTGGAAATTATTGGTGAAGTATCATTTTAACGAAAAACAGTATAATGTCCTGTCAAGTTGTGCACGTTCACACAATGGATGCTTAATTTTGATTTGGCATGATAGCTGTGGTTGTCAGGAACTTGCCCTCTTATTCAAGTTATGCCTTAACATTTTCTGAACCTCCTACTAGAGTCAAAGTTAAATTTACAGTCATGACATTTTCCACTGCCTTTAAATATCCCTGTGACTAGCTATTCAAACATTTTCCTAGTAGCATTGTTCCCTTATGTTTCTGAAGTTTGTAATGATCTTCAAGTTTGGAGTTCAGAAATAAAGTAAGGGATAATTTGAAGGAGAAAAAAAAGTATGATTATGACATCAAAATACCTTTTCAACTTCAGTGGGCTGATGTACTAAGATAAAATCTAAAACACAGCATTACCATGTTCAGTCAGTGAGGAGAGGAAAGTTTGTGCATGTATGGATGTGCATATAAAATTGTTAACCAGATCTTCCACTTTGTCAGGCAAAGCACAGGGAAAGTCAGAGATGGCCATTCTCCTCAATTTAAAAGGAGCAGATCGGTTCCATTAGTATGAAGGCCCACAGAGTTTGCCATGTCTTGGTTGTTAGAGCCACACAAGAAAGCTGATGCATAAATGATACACTCGTCTTTTTACTTTACCTTTCTGCTATCATCAGTCTTCCAGGAAACATTCCCTGGTTATGACTTTTAATCGCCTTTTTTGTGGTTGAGCTCCTTCTCATTTAGTACAGCTTTAACAGGATCTGTCTTTGGCTAATTCTCCCTGTGTAGAAACTAGATGAAGTTACTGTGATGTGAATCATGTCACTGGAGAAATTGCATCTGGAAAGTGAGCTTTCTGCAGAGGATTAAGCAGTAGGGTTAGAACAAGTAGATCCATGTCCCTTGGAAGACCACATTATTGTCTACAGCTTTCCCAGATGTAGATTACTCCTTAGTGTAAGTTGCATACAGTGTTTCCTCTCCAGAATATTCATAGTACCAATAATTTTTAAAAGAATAGCTAACACTAAGAGATGGAGGAGAAATATAAGGGCAAGATGAAAAACATGAGAGCAGCAAGTTATCTTTGGCACAATTTGACTCAAGATCATTAAGCCTACAAATTAATAACGTGATTTTTCTTTATGCCAGTTGGGTGTAAGAGACCCATTTCTTCTCTCTGACACTTATAAGGTGCTTAGGAAACTTTATGTACCGCTTTCAATCACTACTAAATGGAGATGCTCCAGCATTATGTTCTTGTTGCTATGCACTTGAAAATTTTAGAGATTGTAGTAGTAACTTGTGATGTATATGTTACCATGGTGACAGCTTTCTTAATGAACAGAGTATGAAACTGGCTCATAAAACATATATACTTTTAGCCTGTAGACTGCAGGGCCTTTGTATGAACCAGTGTACACACTTGCTGGAATGTATGATTGGTGTATTACACGAGGCTGATGGTGTATGCTCAAAGGTTCTTATTGTGACAGCAGATGCTGATCTGCAGAGAATTAAACATCTTTTTCTGAACCAGAGCCTTTCACTTGTATATAACAAATGCAGGAACAGTTGGGTACAGCCAACTCCTGCTACATGCAGAGAAGCTATATGCAGACTCCTTCAGGCCTGAAAGCAATATTGCTTTGTTTGCATGGCACCACACCGAAGATAATAAATTCGTTCTCTCAGAACAGTCACAGAACAGCCACTCAGCATCTTGTGTACTACAGAAAAGAATTGCCCAAGGCAGGTTAGTGTCTTTAGCCCATTCACTGAGAGGGAATGATACTTAAAGGAAGAGCCAACTTGCTTAACAGCTATCTAAAGGGCCTGAAGACGTCCACAGTCACCCTAGAACTTCAATAGACATCAAAACTCTCCAGCTGAGCACCACTGTGTAGGCACAATGTACTGCCAGTTCTTCAGTGTACTTCTATTCAAGCTCATAGTCCCTGCTCCTGCATGCTCTGAGGACAGGCTCAGCGCTAGTGAGTCTGTTGGTGCACTTAGTGCAGAAGGAAAATTGTATCAATGTGCTGATTTTGGCTGGGGTAGAGTCAATTTTCTTCAGAAAAGCTTTTAGGAAAGTTATCAAGTTCTGGTGTGGATGGGTGATGCTGTCCCCAAGGTAAGAGCCTACCCTGACATGACCTATTCTCGTCTAGAGAACGAGAATGATTATATTATTTCTGCAACTGAATGTCTCCCACTCCACTTTTTGGTCGTCAGATTTCAATAAGGCAGTAGGCAATAGGTCCCACATATATAAAAGTGAAAATTATATCTGAGAACTTGTTATAAGTAATTTGTCAAAAACATTACAAAGGCAGGGTTTAAACAGAGATTATAGAACTACTCAATCCTCTGGACAAACACTGAGAGAGAGTGATAACCTCTGTAAAGAGTGACAAAGAAGTCATAAATTTTCATACAATGGAAAAAAATGTTTTAAGTAATATTACATAAGGAAACTCTAGGGGTTTTTTTTAACAGATCAGATGCAGAACACTTGATTAATTTTCACTATCATTTGAAATAGCTGTTGCAAATGGTTGGGCAGGTAAAAGATGACATATGAGGATCTAAGCACACTATTCTCACTTTACCATGACATCACTACTTACACTACAACTAAAAGTAAATAGTATTTATCACCTGCAGACTTCAAAGTGCTTTTCTATATACATGATTAGATGGGTTTCTTGAAGGTGTCAGAGATTGATTTTTTCTGGATCCTCAAACACAGATTCATGTATTAGGCTATTGACAGAGTGGCAAAATAATCCTATGGATGTGCCTTGCACAAAACACAAGGGAAAACATTTCCATGCCACATATCTTTTCTTCACTCAACCACACAATGCTTCTTCTCTCAGTTATTGCTTCTTTGCTCCAACTTCATTCATTTTGCCCAGAAATCTGTCTTTTTCTTTTTTCCTAAGATCAGCTTTGAAAGGTTTTTCCTGCAAGTCATACATTACATGTTTATCCAGAAGACTGTTACATTGTTTTATAGGGTACATGAAATTGCAGTTACGGTATGCATGTAGGAAAGCCCCTTTGAAAGCATTATTAATATCAAATAAATGGATATTTTCTGTTTTGAAAAGATGAAATAGAATTTTAAGAATGCATTAAGATTTTAATAATATTCATAACGATGAATGCATCAAGAATTTCTGTCTTTTTTTTAATACCAAAATACATGGCATCCTAAAGCATTTAAATTACTTATCAACTCTGAAAGTGGTAACTCTGTAATGTACATAGAGGGAATTACCTAATCCTGTAGCGTAGTATCCGAACATATTTACATTACGATTTCTATCATTCAACACACCCCCTTCCTCCCAGAATTGTTTTCTTTCCTTTGTAGTCCTGCTAAGATCTGATTTGGCCACCCTCTTTGGTGACACTGACAGTACAGCATCTCCTTTAGGTGCTTCTGGACTTGTCTGTTCTGGGCAGTAATAAATTCCCCAGCAGCAGCACTGGCAAAAGATAGATAAGGATGAATAGCTAAACGTGCTCTGGTAAATCAACGTGACACCCCTGAAAGATTTCCCAGAAATACACAGAAAACGGATCTAAAGTCATTAGAATAATAATTTTTCATTGAATCAATTTTTCAGGTGAGGGTGGTAGTATTTTATTGTAATTTTGGTATAAATTAGATTCTATGGAAAGAAATCTTAATATCTAATAATCTATATACTATAACTTTTGGTGATAGGATCTTCACCAGTGACATAAGACTTGCCATTCCTTCAGCTTAAAGCCCATATTCTGTTCCTCATAATTTTACCAGACTTGGACAAAAAAGACTAAGGTTCTTGTCTTTAATTTATGTATGTATTGCACACAAATGGTGAGAAATATGATGGATATAATTATAAGGATACTGCCCACTATCTTTGGAAGGTCACAGGGATTTGGTGGACAGAGGTGTTCCTGGGCAATGGCAGAAAGCAAATGTCACACCTATCTTCGAGGAGGGTAAAGAGAAGTTAGGATCAAGGAAACTACAGACTGGTCAGCATCATGTCTGGAAAGCAGGTGGAGTAAATCCTCCTGAAATGCTTTTCAAAGCACATTAAGCAGAGCAAAATGAATAGGAATAGTCAGAATGGAATTTCAAAGGAAGGATTATGCCTGACCAATCCGATAACCTTCTATGATGATGTGACTGGCAAGATGAATGAACTAAGACCAGTAGTTCCTGTTTATCTTGGTTTAAGCAAAGCTTTCCGCTTTTCCATCCATGACATTCTCATAGACAAGCTGATAAGCATGCAGTCTATAAGGACAGTGAGATGGATTAGAAAAGTGGCTGAACAACTGGGCTCAAGATGTTGGGATCAGTGGCACAACTGGATGCAAGTTTTTAATAGTGTGTGCCAGGGGATGATACTGGGACAAATACTATTGAACACCTTCATGATTTACTGGGGCACTGAGTCAGAACATACCCTCAAATAAGTTCACAGACGACATAAAACTGGGGAAAGTACTTGCATGAGATGGAAGAGCTGCCATTCAAATCATCCTCAACACAGACTGGAAAAATGGACCAACAAGAACTTAATGAGGTTCAACATAGGGAAATCCTACCTCCTGCCCTTGTGGAGTTATAATATCAGGTTAAGTACAGACTGGGGGCTGACTGGAGGCAGCTTGGAGAAAAGGACCAGGAGGTCCTGTTTGCACCATAGTGACCGTAACATAGCATTAAGCCCTTGATGTAAAGAAGGCCCTAGATGACCCTTCTTTGAGCAGGGATTTGGAGTAGGTGACTTCCAGAAGTTCACTCGCTCATCAGCTGTTCCATGACTGTGAGGATGGAAATGTTCTTTTGTCCATGAGATGAGCTTGCAGAGGACTTCCCAATATACAAAGATGAAGATGAGTGTTCACAGTGCAGTTGAAAATGGGCAAAACAACTGAAACTTGAGACACTCTGTATTCTTAGTGTAGTCTGCAATACTACCTACTGACTTGAATGCAGAGTGCTTATAGTCTGGATCTTGCTCTCTATCTTTCTCAGGGGAATACTCGCTTTCCATTCTGGTTTTCCTTCCTGCAGTCACACAGCAAAGTTGATGCACCTGATACATTTACCATCTGCACAGTAAAATCACTCAGATTTCTTTGATGGGAACTGTGTAGCCCTGTACACATTAGAGATGTCTCAGATTTCCAAATGTCCTTTCACTGTGATGGAGTTTAATATAGCTTCCCAAAATAGCCTACTTACTAAATTTCTGACTTCCTGCAAATGTGGTTTCCTTAATTCTTATAACCTTGTCCTGCTATACTGCTAAAAACAAACACTTCTTGAATTATTTTAAGCTGAAAACATATTGGCCTCTAATTCTCTAATCAAATAAAATGGAAGATGAAGTTAGGCAGTGATCAAATCAGCTGGTCCTGTTATTTGTGAAGCCAGATTAAATTCTGAATATCTATCCAGGCAGGTATCCTCTAGCCATGCACGAGCACTTCTGTTAAAAGCTCTGAAAATTGCATTTACTGATACCTTTTGTCATTATTTTATTGTGATGAGTCATTTAAGATATAAAATAATTATTGTCTCTACAGCTGTCAGAATCATGTGATTACTGGAAACCCTCATCTGTGTTAAAAAAAGGTAAACAAGTAATCTGCCAATCTTTCTGTTTCCAAAAACCCCCAGACAGTGTAGACATCCGCAAAATATGGATCTGATCAATGAGAGGAAGAAAAAAGAAAAGGAAGGAAAGACAAAATTTAATATTTTTAAGCTTCATGTTTTTAGAAAAATAATTTCATTATTTTGGAAGCTTTATTTTCTTACATAGCAAGCACTTGAGACTAACAAAGCTCAATTCGAGAAACCAGCAAATGAAAAAAAAAGTTGAAATGAGATATTGAGAAACCAATTAGGTCAGTTCTCTATGGATCTTTTCTTTTTACAAATCAACATTGATTGCACTCAGATTGAATTGCAGGAGGCAAACTGAAAAATGCTGCAGATAGAGCACTGTGTGCACTGTGCTTCCTGGCATTCTAGCATTACCTTTATGGAGAAGTAAATTAAGCAGTGATTTATCTCTTCCAGATATGATTTCTTATACCCCTCTGGTCTTCCATGTGTACCAGTACACATGCTCTTTATTAAAATTTTTTGTCCTTATGGTACAGAAAAAATTAAAAAACCCCAAAGAACTATATTTAATTTTCAGGTGATTTCATATATTTTGAATTTTTAAATTTCATGATGTAAGAAATCTCCTTATTGGATGCAAATATTTTTGATCCTTCATTCAACAAGGATACATTTGGTCTATGCATCAACGCAATGCTATAAAAATACAAAATAGCATAATACTAGTATGATATTAGAACAGTAGTAGGCCAATACATATTACTGAGATACCACAAATTCTTTTAAATTATCTGTTTCTTAATTTTTTGGCAGAATACATGTATTTGCGGTGTTTAAAAAAAATCACCTGGATCACATGAGAATCTGTATGTGTCAACAGTCAAACTCAGGGAACTTCCCTTTTCACAGATTTGCTCTTTCTTTTCGAACGTCCAGCATCTCAGGGGCATTACTGTAGATTTTTCACATGCTGGTAAAACTAAACCTTTAGTCATATTTCTGTAGCTGTTTGGAAAGCTGCAGGAAATATCTGTCTCAAGAACTCAGAAAGCTATCCTTTAAAAAAAGGGAAAAGAAGTGGTCTTATTTCCAGCTTTAGAGCCTTTAGGCATTCCCTATCTGCAGTCACTCTGTGCTTTGAATTTGTTCCTGTATTAACCTCTCATTCTATAAACATCACCTGTCTTAAAAGAGGAAAAGTAGATTTTTTGTATAAATCCAGGAGCTCTGCTGTCAGAGGAGTCTTAGCCTTTACTTTGAAATTAGCCTATTGAAAAAAATCTATTCTACAAGCACCTAAAGCCAGCTGGCCTGAAGGAATCTTAATTTTTCAGTGGTAGCAAAGCAGCAAACTGGGAAGATTACTGTAAATGCTCATCTTAATCTAGTTGCCAATTCTATGATCTTTTGCAATAAACAATCACAGTTTGGGAACCAAATCAAAAAAGTGCTATGGAAATGGACTATAAGTGACTTAGGGAAATCTACTTTTATTTACAGTAAAGTAAATTAGTGTCTTGAGAGCAACGTAATTACTGAAATGGGAGGCATACAGAATGGCTCATGTGAGAATACTCTTCTTTAATCACAGCTGCATTGAATGGACACAAGGAATCAGCATATGGGTGGGATTAAACTCCTAATTGTAGTGACCTACACTTTGCATTGGATGTGGGCTCCTATCACTGCCCCCCAGCCATTTCCCTCACATTAGGCATCTCTTTTCATCTGGAACACTCTAGAACATCTAGGACATCTGCAAATGTGAGTCGGGACCTAGAAAAGCCTTATGCCGTGCTGGAATGGCCTCTGAGGGCCACGGAGATACTAGATAGCATTTCAAATTGCTCTACCTGTCTTCGAATAGGTAGCAAGAAAAAAATCTTTTAAATAGTATCACTCTCTGAAATCCAATTGAACATTTTGAGCAGACCTCCTTCAGTTATGATGGGAAAACAGATCTCCAGACTACAAGCAAGCAACAGAACTTATAAGTTTAACTGTATAAGAATTTAGAGCTGATTGTTGCCTTTTGAGAGAGATGATATTGGTAGGATTAATTTCTAAGAGCATTGGCCAGATTGCAGACAGGTCCTTGCAAACTTTCCAATGGAAACCAGTTCTCATCTTCAGCTGTTTCATTATGGGAAACCTTGAGTGAATCAGTAAGGACTTTTTGAACTTTATCATAAGTAGGAATTAAATTGTATATATGTTTTAGATGTGTGCTTTTCTACAATCATTTCATTCAAGAAACAAATAATGTTTTAACAATGAACTTGGCTTTTTATGACATTGTTGTCCCAAGCAACAAAAGAAGACATTAATAAGAAGATGTCTTGTTCGTTTTGAAACAGTAGTGTTAAGATTTTCTCTTCATGGGCCCGTATACAGGTATATATGTATAGGTCTATATACACGACAGCTCTATGTGTACACGTGGTAAAGAATTTGGATTTGGACACAGTTTTATGGATTTTTTAAAAAATTGTATTGCCAGCAAAATATTTTTGTCTGTTTCCAATTAAAACTTTTAATGTTTCACTAGGTAATATTTTCACTGTTTTCATTTTGAATAATACCCTTCTGTCATTGTGTTTGCTGATAGCAGTAGTGTGGTTGTGCAGGAAAAGTGATGGGTCTTATTTAAATTGACTACTCTGAAAGTTTGGGAATTATTTTGACTTTGATATTTATTTCAAATCCAGGAATAGTAGTACCAGTTAGGTTTAGCTAATTAATATTCAGATTTTTCATTAGTCACAGCTTATTTTGAATCTAAACAATCATCCAGTCTTTTCCTTAGTTTAGTGGACCAGAGTGTTGCCTTTTAGGCCTGAGGAGCAGATGCAGAGCATCGGCTGTGTAGTGTGTAGCAGTGTAACAAGCTCCAGGTTCTGAATGTCAGTGGCACTAGAGCTGTGCTGGAGAACATCAGCACAGGTGAGCTGGCCTGTCTGTAATGAGCATGGCTTTGAAAGGTACTTATTATGGGAAACTTCCCAAGAAGGGGGTGGGACTAAGTAAAAGAGGGCCTTAATCTCATTGATAAAGTGTCAACAAGTTCCATTCTCTCAAGGATTTAAAGAGATAATCCCAGGCAACCCTGTTGAAGAGTTTTTCACCACCCAGTGATAACGCTACCAGAAACTCCTTGCAGCGCTGTGACATTGCAGTTGTGTGTCAGCTTAGCCTGTTCAAATTTATGGAAAGCTGTTTGTAAAAAGCACAACATTCCCTCACCCACTAAATGCATAACAGACGCAAAAATACACTTGAGGTTATATATACGAGAAGACTAAACTGTTCAATTTCACACATTTAGCTTGTTGGCAATATGCTTTGTTTAAATTAAAAAATAACACTTTGCTAAAGATGATGAAGTAGAATGCTGCATTGAAATAAAGTATTAATCATAATTAGTGTAGTGATTTTCTCTTTATTAACACTGTTGTATCAGTAGCCTCAGGCCCAAATCCAGATCGCTGCCCCATTAGGGTAGACCAATGCATATTAAATTACTAGTGAATTAAAATACACAACGTTTCCCATACACTAACACCTAATAGAACTGTTCCCTTCTCCAGAGAAGCCGAGTCTGCTTTTTTGTGTTTAGATGGTAAGGACCCTGGTGAATGACTGGACTTCATTTTGTTTGTATGGCAGATGAAGCCCCATCATCTATTAACAAGTCCAGAAATTTCTCGGTGCTGCCATTCTTGAGGTTTTGGTTTCACTGACGGGAGAGGTCTCTGCCTATGCTTGGTCATCTGTGACAGCAGAAAAGCCAGGTGTTTGTGTGTTCGAGGGGCCAATGCCACTGGGGATGTAGGAATATTTTGTACAGGATGTGAGAAAAGAGCCAGCCTTGGCACACTCACAAGGACAAGCTGCAACAGAAAATTGTAAATAATATGTTTTGCTGTGTATTAGGGGTTTTTTCCCTCATTTCACATTAATTATTTTGAAGCATTGGCTACTCCTGCTGTATATTGCAGGGAATCCACAGCTAATTTTCAGAGCATTGGTTTTCTATGCCCTTTTGGTGGTTATAAATTAGTGCAAATCCTGCTGATTCACTAATTTTACTCCTCAGAGGGTCTCAAAGTCATGCCTGAGGTTTGTAAACTAACCTCTCTTCACTTCGTTTACTATATTTAAGTAGTTTTTAAAGGCTTTTGCAAAAGACTTGGCCTAACTCTGCTAATGCAGCTGTATGGGTCACCTCCACAGCTGCAGTGGGAAATTAGCACTACTTGGGAGGAATGGATGTGTTCCTGGGCCGTGTTTCCTGAAAGGGCTGCTGGTTGAGGGAAGAGCAGGAAGCCTTATGGCTGCAAAACTGTGAAGGTTTCCAATTAATAACAGCCAAAACAAACAGAAACCCAACAAAACCCCCCAACCAACAAAAAAAACCCCAAACAAACAACCAAACCAAAAACAAGCTCAGAGATTTATACTTGAAAAGCAGGAATTTTTTTTTTTTTAAGTATTTCATGTGAATCTATATCCAAGGCCCTATATGAAGTTAGGTAGGAAATTCCAGGAGAGTTTCCCTGTGGGACTTCTATGCTCTGATTCTGCTTGAGAGATAAATAATATCAGCAGATTTTATTCTCTCACAGGAAAATGAGATGTTTCCATCTCAGCGTGAAACGAGAAACCTGCAGGTTAGACAAATACTGCAATTCTGAGAAAAAATAAAACTAAACTTTTATTACCCCAAAACCTCTGGGGAAAAAAAAAAAGTCCTTTTCTCTAAAATGTTGCTTAAGTGGGAAGTGTAGGAGAGTTTCTCTAATGTCTCAGAAAAAGCCGTATTTATGTCCTTCAAATGAAAACACAAATAGTATTCCTTATTCTGTAGCTTAGTGACCAGAGTTCTACCCTGGGATTTTACTCTTCTTCCTTGAAATACAAACTGAAAATTCAAGGGAAAGATGCCTAATATCTGTCTCCTTTTTTTCTAGTTTATATTAAGGTTTTTAACTTTTTGAATGAAAATGTGTAAATGGCTTCACTTTTCTCTTTCTTGGTTTTTGTAAACATCTTACAGGTGAAATCTTCCATACAAAAATATGATTCTGATAGAAGTGCAAAGGGCAAAATTGTAAGAGACCAAATACTTTACTGCTGCAGAACCATCTTTCCCAGATATATCTGGGAACAGAGTGACACAGAGATAGACAAGGTAAGGGATCTTCAGGGCAATTTATCCAAATGTTTGTGAAAGACTTGTCCGTAAGACAACAAGAGATTTTAATGTTTTAAGCTTGTTGAAGTTCAGAATTTCATTTCCACAGTGAGTCTTCATGTATTTACAATAATATGTAATAATAAAGAACAAAACTCATCAAGTTGTTGGGTGGGGGGGTGGGAGTTAGAGAGACAGAGTTGAATCACTGTCAGTGTCAGAATGTCATCTCATAAGTCAAAGAAGTCTGTGCTAGTTTGGGGATAATGTGGTTCATGTTAGAGAATGAAACGTGATTTCAAATAGAAAAGATTTCAAAATGATACCTGAAAAAATCTAAACATTGCGCTCCAAAATTACCCAAATGTTTTATTGCCTCAGCTGTGCTTTCAGACCCAATTTTGTCAAAGTTGACGTTCTACTTTAGAAACACTGATGTTGATGAAATCGCATTTTTGAATGACAAATGCTTGGAAATATTTAAATTGGTTTTACTGGGACTGTATTTTATTTAACTACTGATCTTTGATCCCTGAGGTCCCGAGGATCAAGAGAAATTAGAAGAGACTTTCCCAATAAGTTGGACCAAGTACTTATGATCTTAAGGACTTGCTACTGCACCCTTCATTTTCCATGCACAGTTGTCCTGGTGAAGTCTTCTTCACCCTTGTAACTCATGTATCATTTGAAGAGTGGACAGAGTGACTTTGCACCACAAGAGTGAATTTCTGACATCCCGAGATGTGTATCAACTTTATACTTGTAGGGATTCTTACAGCTAGTTGATATGTGATGAATCAAAACCTTCTGATGCTGAAAGTAGCCCAGTATTACTCTTTGCCAACACTTTGGAAGGTTAATTCTTCAGAAATTTTATCATCTCTGTTTCTGATGAGATTAAGTGAATTTTTAAGGTAGTGCATTTTGATGAATTATATTATTCCAAAAAGTAGTAGAATTTGGTCTACAGAAGGGATATGAGGCTTTCAATTTTTAAATCAAAGCATTCTGATGTTGAAAGCAGCCCAGTATTACTCTTTGCCAACACTTTGGAAGGTTAATTCTTCAGAAATTTTATCATCTCTGTTTCTGATGAGATTAAGTGAATTTTTAAGGTAGTGCATTTTGATGAATTATATTATTCCAAAAAGTAGTAGAATTTGGTCTACAGAAGGGATATGGGATGTTCGATTTAAAAAATCACTGTACCCTGTAGAGTGGCTGACCTGCAAAATTCAGTGTACTGAGTCCATTGCTCCAAACTGCACAGGTTTGTGGGGTTTTTGATTTGCCTTTTTGTTGTTTATTGAGCTGTCTTTGTATTGGCTCATGAGTTTGATCACTTCTGTTTTTCCTGTTCTCCTCCTCAGTCCTGCTGGGGAGTGGAGTGACCATAGGGAGGGCTGTGTGGTGCTGAGCTGCTAGCTGGGGTCAGTGCACAACTAAAGATTTCCTTTCATTTTTAAGTGCCGAAAGTTTCTCTTATGCATATTGGTGCTGCAAATTTGGCAACAAAATAATAAAGTGTTTTTAAATTTCCTTTCCTATTAAAAAAAAAAACTAAACCCCAAATAAAGCATTTAAGCATCCCTGGGAGTTTTGTGAAGAGTAAGAAAATGTTGTGTTTCGGAAGGACAGCCTTTGCTGTTATGATGCTGCATCCCAGGGAGGGACCGTGATGGGCACTGTTGAGGTTGTGTTCAGGTGGGTAAGCATCCCGCAGGGGGATAGGGAAGGGGACACCTCTGACAGTGGTACAGCTTGTGCCAGAGTGGCTGAATTGTGCCTGAGGTTCTGCCGTGCGATGCCAGCCAGGTGCTGGGGAGGGAGACTGCCAGCTGTTAACTAGCAGGGCATTCCAGCAGAGCTCTCTGACATGGCTGCAACCTCACAACTGCCTGTCTTGCGGGTAAATCTGCTCACTGCTCACTATAACGTGGAGAGAAAGCACTCAGAGCTCAATCTTCTACAAAAAAAAAAAAAAAATTGCACTTGTTCTTAAGAGTAAATTATATCTGTCATGAAAAACTGTAACCACAGATCTGCATAATTCTATGGAAAATTAGCCATGAAGTTAAATTAACAAATGAGTATTACCAAATGTCGTATTGCATATTGTATTACATCTTATAACATGTACTTTGATTCTTTCTGTGAACAGACTCTGCTTATAAAATAAAAAATACCTTTCAGAGTTTGAGTATTGCTGATAAAAATTAGGTTTTCATAATGAAACTGAATCAGAAAAAATAATTAATTTTTCCTATGCTTTTATCTTGTTATTTATGTTTTTCTTCTAAAATTCTAGAACAAAGTTTGTTATCAATAATGGGGCTCCCGCTCTCTTATTTTCTTGCTTTTTACTCATCCAAAAAAAATTCAATCACAAGAGAGAAAATTCTGTTTCCCAAGTTTCAGTCAGTTCTATTGATATTGATTGAATAGAAGAGGTGGAAAGAGCTTTCATTTCATGTGTTTTAAACATAGCTCATAAAAGTAATATGTTAATGTCATGTTCATCATGTAGAGAGGGAGCCGAGGCACATAGAGGTGCCTCAGGCACCAAAGGTCTCCAAAGGCATATGTTGCAGTGTTTAATTATTGCCTTTTTTTTTTTTTTTCTTGCAGAACTCCTTGTAAGGACATCAAAACCCACAAAGTTTCAAAAAGTTCTATGAAAATTCTTGGCCAGATAGAGAAGAAAAAGCTTAATAAAACTCCTGCAGATTATGGTATTAAAAGCATCCTTTTCCAGATACAAGTTTATTGTCATTAATTTGTAAATACTTGCCTTTGAACCGACTCTTCCCTTCTGCTCTCAAACACCACCAAACTCTTCTCAGAAAACAAAAGACAATAGGTGACACATTCCTGCTACAGATAGCGGTACAAATTTTAGGTTTAACTATTTAAGATGTATGCTATCAGAACAAAACAATTTTCACCAAAATTTTTATGGTCTGTCTTACGTCTCAGGATGCTGATGTCTAAAAATAGCTGTATTAGTAGGGATCTCAGCTGATGTAAATTCAGGCCTGATTTACGGGCTATGTACCTGAGAGGTTCCCTTGCTGGCTGTTGATCTGCTCCATACATAAACACCTGAGGGGAGAATTCACCTTTCCTGCATCTGCAGAGGACAGTGGATCCTTCGTGGGACCATGACGAGCATGGATGTAGGAGTGGAGCAGACACTGTGTTCTAGAAGGGGAAACCACAGGGACACCTGCAGGGTGTGACTGTGCCTTAAGTCTTTCCCAAATTCTCCACTTAAACTTACAAGAAGTGAAATAGCACTCTGTTCTTGGTAATAAATAACATTTTTCTTTTGTCCTCTTTTGCTATGCTACCATGCAATTTGAATAATGAGTCTAGTTCAACTAGGGCTTTCAATGCTTTATGAGGAGATGTATTTCCCTAATTACTGAAACAGACACTTCAGAAAAAAAAGCAGATGACCATTACTAAGTATTTTGTTCATGTTTTTCACAAACACACAGTATTGTATGGATTAGTGGTTACATTTCATATGCTGAGACATGCAATTGACAAACAAGCCTTAATCTGACATCCATGTAAAGGAATGGAATGATGCTGCTTACTTACCTACAGAGAAAAGGATACAGGTAATAAATCTATTAAGTGGTTGTTTATTTGCCATCTGACAAACATTTGAGCTTTACTTCAGGGGTGTAGATAATGTTTCAGATAGGTAGAATTTACACTGTTTTCTAGAAAAAACGTTGAATCCAGGTATTCATATTCTTTCATTTATTTCTTGATAAGTTTTATTTTATATTATGTTGACAGAAATTTTGACAGCTGGTATTGGGATATTATTAATTGCGTGGCAATATACTGAAAAATTGCACATCCTGAGGAACAATGGTAGATGAGGAATTTGGAAGACAAGCAGCCATCCACCCCATTTTTGCCACTGAGTGAGATGTTATCAATCTGCTTGGTTGTTACTCTGGGTGCTCAGGTCCTGTCTGGGAAGAGGAATACAACATAAAATTACAGATTATGAAGATAATTTTACATACACAAACATTTACACTATACTGAAAACAGCAGGTATTTAAAAGAATGATTATTATTTTAGTATCTGTGTTCGGAAAATAAATAAATTACCTAAAAAGAAATATTACATTTTACTAAACTGACTTGATCTTATTATCATGCAGCAAAACAGTAAACCATGTTTCCTATCATTCGTGGGGATTGAGTCCACAGTCACTGCCTCATATCGGTGGATAAGGCTCCCTGCCCACAGCACAAACCTGATGCTACCATATCACAGTTGCTGTTGTGCCCTGCTCCTATGTAGAAATATACAGTTTAGTACTGAACAGACTTGTGAAAAACAGCTGTATCCACATTAAGCACCTTCAGATGTGTGTGGTGGGCACGGCTACAGTGAAGGGTCCCTTTGGTTTTGTTTTATAGACAAACACAAAGGGCTGGGTTGAGCAGAATATGGCAATAACGAGAACAATGAAAGCAACAAAATTTAGACTGTCATTCTGGTGTAAATATTCAGAATTAACCAAAGGAACAGCTCCTTAGGTTTGCTCAATTCTATCAGCTGATGAAGGAGCATAAAATTACTCAGATGAAGACTAAAATTAGGCTTAATGAATCCCATCCTAATTTTATAGGGAATTGGCGTTTGCAGAATGCACAGACTTTTTCATTTTAATTAAAACACCATAATTATGTTCTTGAAAATAATTTGCATTCCACAAAATGTTTTTGAATTTGCCTCCTCCTTCTTATTTTGAGACGAAAAAGTCTTGAATTTTTTGTCTTTTAAAAGTTGAATTTCACTTAGTACTCTTAATTATGCTTTCATCCCTGTGCAACGTCCCTCTACTGATAATTTTTTGAGGACACATCTAGACTGTGGTGTTTCCTGGGATTGCTCAGACTGTGGTGGGGCTCCAGCATAGCTGACTGGAGCATAGAATACGAAAGCTCTGCACTCTGTGCAAGGGGTCAGTGAGGACTCTTCACCACCCTCAAACAAAAGAGTAAAAATGAAAAATTAAAGTCTATAATGCTTAAATGAACTGAACTGTAACATTTTAAGGGTGCACAGTAATATCTTACATTTTTCCTTACAAAAGAAATAAACACTCCTAAAACTGTAGTAGTATGCAAAGTGGATTTTTCACATTTATTTGAGGAATATGAGTTCATGAGCTTCTGTTTTAATTAGAATGAGTCATAGGTTTTGTATTTTCTTTTGTGACAAAGATTTTTCATTCTATTTATAGTATATATTAATTTTTAATCCCAGTTAGAAAAGAAGCGGCATCTCAGCATGGCAAGAGTGATCTAAAATTATATTTGACAATTAAGTTTTTTAATTATAATTATGATCTGAGACATAATTTTAAACTGTATTTTACAGGTTTGTTTTTTTTTAATACAGGAAAATAATTTTCTCTTTCTGAACTTGGAGATTATTTGACTTTGCCAGAGGAACACCGTTTACTCAATAGTTTCTCTGCACCATAAAGACAATAATGCTCTCATCAACTAATTTCCTGGGTATCACAATGGTTTTGTGAAATAATTTTTTTGTGACAGTCTTTATAATATTAAATTTGAGCTGACTCCTCATGTTCAGATCCAGAACCTCAGTGCTCAAGTAAACAGCAATATTTTCCTATTTCCCATCCTAACTTTACTTTTGGATCATTCAGTTTTTCTATCGATGGGGGATTTAGGGGTTTCACCCCTGTGTCTGCAGATAAATGTCTATCTGTAGACTACTCTGAAAGAGATTGGGAGAAGCAACAGAGAAAAGAGGAATTCTGCTTATATTCCATGTACAGAATAGCACCTATCTGGTTTTCTCAGTATGTCAAACACTCCTAAAGAAATGTTAGTGTCTACAAACTGGAAAAGGTTGGAAAATATTGGGTCACTTAAAAAATTCTGATTCTCTACAATTTATTCCACAGGTAGGTTTATAGGCTATATTTATATGCCCTTTGGGAATTTATGTGTTTTAATACTTTTTTTCTTGTCTTGTAAAGCAGTAAATCTGAATCCCTGATCTCCTTATTTGTGGACTTTTGGATTTTGTCTTTGGTTGATTGGTTGATTTTGGTTTGGTTTGGTTTGATTTTTTTTTCATTGTTTTGTTTTATTTGTGGTTTTGGGGCAGATTTTTTTTTTGGGTTGGTTTGGTTTGAGTTTGGGGGAAGGTTTTTAGGGTTTTTTGTGTTGTTGTTGGTTTTTTTTTGTTTTGTTTGTTTTTTGTTTTTGGTTTTTGTTTGTTTGTTTGTTTGTTTCTTACTATTGGTCTGATTTAATGTTTCTAGAGCCTAAGTGTGTCTGTTCTGGAGAAGTCAAGGAGCAGCCCCTGGACCCAATGTGAGGTAGAACTCTTTGGTTCATGTCTATGCTATGCCGGGGACAGCTCCTCTCTGGCAGGCTGGCTACATCTACAGGCATACAGTAGCCCTTGGCATCCTCAGACTTAGACAGTGCCCCTAAAATATAAAATGCAAAATTATTAGCATGTGTTGCAGTAGTGCTAGTGAGAATAATTTCAAAGTGCCTGAAATAATGCAAGAATTATATTGCAATTTGAAAGGGGAAAGTTTTTATAGCATGACAAAGAGACTGTGATTTCTGTGCACTGGCATATGGCATATGTGAGTACTCAAAGGTATGATACAAGTTTGGGTGATATTTTAAGACTAAGGAGAATAGCATCAGGCAGACCTTATGCAGTTGTATGAACACTGCCTGATGGATAGAGAATCTGTGTGGCATTGTTCCCTGAACTGGAATGGAGATACCTTGTGAAAAACATGCTGGAGTGGTTCAGGAAAGATCTGGAGAGTGTGCTGGCAGTTAAGCAGTGTGGAGAACCAAGTCTGACTTGTTTATAACAAGTTTTCCAAACTTATTCCTTACTCTGTTGCAGCAGGCAATGTAGATGTATACTGAATATTCCAGATAAAATCTTGTCTGTGATTGGTGATACATTTCTAGTATAGTTTGGAAAAAATGTGATGTTACTGGTATAGTCAGGAATCTGTCTTTATGTTGACTTTGTCATGGTGGTTCACCATTATCATCCAACTGACTAAAAACTTAGCATTCCTTTCTATGTCTGTCTCTCTCAAATTCCAGATAAATTAGAATTATCCCTATGTCAAAGCATCTTCATCGAAGTGACATTCTAAAACTGCTGATACTCACACAGGTATTTCTAGGGTGTGTGTTGTGTTTTCTGCTCGTTGAATGGTCTTGGGACATAGGGAATTACAAAGATTCTCTGGGCCTTTCCTTGCTTCACTATATCAAATCTGTGGATTTTTGCTGAGATAAAATTAATGATAGAAGACTTCCCATTATGGTCAGATTTGCAAAGAATCCATTAAAGATCACCAAGAAACTGCTGATGGGTTTTCACCGGGGGAAAAAAAAAAGTATTTTGTTTCCGCATTCCTGAGCAGTGCATGTTTAACATGAATATTATGATGCTAAGCCAAAAAAGGAGAGAAGAATTCACAATTTCAGGAGACATCAGAACTGCTACAACAGGTTAAGGGTGATACACAGGGCTAACTGCATTTAATTGCTGAAATAGATTAAATGTAACTCTACCAGTAAATTTAGCAAAGTTCAACTGATGAGCTTCCACTTTATGGCCGAAATGTATTTTATTCGTCTTGTAAAAGAGGCCTAGTTATAACTAGACACATTCTTCAAATGGTATTTATAGTCAATGGAAGGCTCCCGCAGAAAATGATTCATTCCCTTGGGATTCTGTATTTCAGTCTAGAGGTGCCTGTCTCTCTCAACTAATTAGAAATAATCTACAATATCTAGCCTCCAGACCTGTCTAAATCAAGATAATTCAAGACATATATTCATGAACATATGCCTTAAATTATTATATTTCACTATTTCGCTGTTTTTCTGTATCATATTTTCCTCTACAAAATATATTCTGATCTTTTTGTGTGTTAAAAATGCTTCCAAATTTACAGTCATCAAGAGCCCTCATTAAAATGCTAACTTTTTTGCTGCCACAAAACACCACAAAAAAACCCCCCACCAAAACCCCAACTATCTGCAGGTGTTTTTTTGTAACATCTACAAGCATGTTGGAGTTGAACAGAATTGGCCCTGGTTTGAAACCCTGGCACACACCACTAGTGATTGGCCTCCAGCTGGAGCAGATGCGACTGATCCCCACTCTCTGATCCTGGAAGCTGAGCAACTTTTCAGTTTGTCTCACTACCCACTTATCTAGAATATACTTTATCAGTTTGTTCATGAGGATTTGATGGGAGACAGTGTCGAAATCTGAAGTCAACATGAACAACAACAACAGTAATCTGCTGAGCCAATGATTTCTTTGCAGAAGGTTACTAGGCTATTCAGGCATTCAGCATTATATACATGATTTATATAAGATGAAAACCCAATATATGCAATTGATTTTCCTTATGTAAATTCATGTCGACTAGTCTAGAAAGCCTTTTTTTCCTTAATGTGATTGGAAGTGTATTTCAGGGTTATTTGCTTTCTCATCTTCCCAGGGATTCAGGTGAGGCTAATGTGCCTGTAGTTTCCCTGATCCTCATTCTTGCCTGTCTGCATCAGTTTGCTTTTTTCCATTGCCCAAGAATCTCTTGCAGTTGCCGTGATCTTTCCAAGGTAGTTGAGAGTGGCCTTGCAATGACATTTTCCAGCTCCATCAGCACTTGTGAGGGCCAGGTGCCGAGGCTTGCGGATGTTCAGTTTCTTTAAATATTCCCAAATCTGATCCTGTTCTACTGAGAGTAACTCTTTGCTCCAGACTTTCCCACAGATTTGAGGAACCTGGAACCCCAGAAGATAAACCTTAAAAGTAAAGACTAAAGTGTTTTCTGTGTTCTGTTACATCAGGTTCCCTGCACTGTTCAGCAGCAGCTTGATAGTTCTGGTCTTCCTTTTGCTGCTGATATTCTTGTTGAAGCCTTAGCAGATATAACTCCAAATGAGTTTTGGCTTTCCTAACCACAACCTTGCCCTTGGAGAGTGCCTCTACTCTCTGTCTTATCCTGCTTCCACCTCTCATATTCTTCCTTTTTTTCTTTTTTTCCACATTTGACTGCAGTTAATACAAGCAAGAGTCAATTCATGTTCATATAGGCAGGCATATTGTCACCTTTACTTGATTGTCCACATATTGGGATGGACCATACACAAGCTTGGAAAAAGTGACCCTTGGAAATCAATCAGCTCTCCCAGACCCTCATACTTTGCTTCCTCTTTTCAGGATCACAAATGCCACCATCTCTCTGGGGTCAAGAATTCCCCTAGCCTTCACATTCCTGACCAGTTCATCATCTGCTGTAATTGCGAGATCCAGCAAAGCAGCTCCCTTCACTGACTTCTGAACCACCTGTGCCAGGAACAATGCACTCCAGACACCTCCCATATTGCTTGAGCTCTGCTGTGTTTTCCCTCAGCAGATATTGGGCTGGTTTCAGTTACCCATGAGGGCCAGGACTTCCAGTTGTCTGAAGAAAGCCAGACGCTATTAGGCCTCTTTTTATCTATCAAGTCTTTCTCCAAAGAAGTGCTATTGAATACAAGCAGCTTCTTTTTTAATACCAGAACCAAAAATGAACTAAATGTTATTAAGGAATTAACCAGGACAGTTGTCAGTCAGAAATTATTCTTTTAAAATTGGGGAAAGATCCTATGCATTCTGTTAGGAAATTATTTATCACAGCTTTACATTAACATATAATGGAGGTTCTTTTGCTGGGGGTTATCAAAAGCAGTAATAGCCATATGTGCTTATATTAAAAAAAACCCAAACAAACAATGCTGTGCTTCTTTTGTTTTTGAATTCATTCCTAAGTACATCAGTGACATTCAGAAAGAATTATAACAAGATAATGACTGGAAAATGACCTTTCTACTTATTGCTGTTAAATTTAAAAAATGATACATAGGCAATAAAGACTTTAAAAACCCCCTTCATCGTATAACTTGGTGACTGTGAATGAACATATAAGCCTCTTTAGGAAAGATCTTGGAATGTGTGCTTTACCTGACAAGGAACAGAGCTCATTACCGCTACAGTAATCAATAACCCCTGCTAATGTGTTCAGTTGGCGACATAGACCAGATCAATAAAACCTGCCACATGCTTTTGTTTTAGGAAATGAAACCTTTTAGTTCTTAATTAAGGGAGAGACCTCACATCCTTAATGATGTTTGCAATGACTGTTGCCACAAAGGACAATAACAACTGCATCTGAGGTTTGCTCTAAAAGACTTTGACAAAGTAGTTAGAGAGTTGAGCCAAAACTGATCTAAATTTATTTAATTTATTTTAATGCAGCAAAACCGGGGGAAAATAATATTCAAGTAGAAGAAGTATTCTGATAAATTACTGTGGTTATCAGAGGAAATAATACTTCCATTACTGTAACGTGTGTCTGCAATCTGCCAACAAAAGATATAGAATCAAACACTGCCAAAGTGCTTTGTGTGCTACTGATTGTGGATCTTTAGACATGGCCATTGTAAAATGTAAGTTATTCTTTTTTGCTTCATCTCTGTTGTTATTATTGTTCTGACTTCTGTATGCTGGTGCATATTCTACAAGGCAATTAAGCTAAGGGAAAGCTCATGTGGAGTGGAGAGCAGGAGCAAACTAACAGTAATGACCGCACTGAAAATGACTCGGTTATTTACAGTTAATAAAAGGATAAATATATGAGAGGGAATGGATTACTTTAAACGTTTAATCAAAAAAACCTATTTACATAATATATGAAAGATGTGAATGGGATCATACACATACATCTTGATGATGGTGTTACTGTCTTTTCCAATGCTAGTATGTTGGAAGACAACTCACATCAAAGGTTTGTACATCAAAGGTTTGTATAACTGGAGCTAGCACTTTCATTTCCCACATAGTTTCTGTGATAAGATTAGCTGCAATGAAGTCTTAAAGGTTCAAACAGGGTTTAAGAGAAACATATCTAAGGGTTCAGATTTGCAAAACACTAAACCTTCACAGAAATTGGCTATAAGTTCACCTGTCTAAGAAGGTGTGGGGATATGGAATAAAAATGGAAGAAATCAAAGGGAGAATTGCTAAGCATTTGCAAAGCAACCTAACAATGCCGAAGCTTACATTGTCACTAATCCTGCAAATGCAAATCTATATGCATAATTTTACTCACACAAATGATTACTTGCAGGACCAAGCTCAAAGATCACCATTATTAACTGAGAAGTACAAGAATCTAAGAGCAGGATGATTGACACCCCTTTCATTTGCACAGTACAAGGCATAGACACTAAATGTGCTGAAAGCAGTAGTATTACAGCAGTATAAAACTGAGAAGTTAAATTTAGACTAAGTATACCTTCAGGAACAGTGTGATGTGGAGGAGATCAAGACAGGTAAAGAAGTAAAGATATTACATTTCATGCACTTGCTCAAAACAACTTTTTTTTTTAAAAATACACGTAGCAGATGCTTGGGAACAACACTTGCATCATGAATGCAAAATTTGGCCTGTATAATGCATAATTTTCTACAATAAAGTTTTGAGGATTGTTTTGGTTTTATTTTTGATGGGTTTTGGTGTGTGGGTTTTTTTGATTTTTTCTTTGGGTTTGATTGTGGTCTTTTTGGGAGATTTAGGTTTTGAGTTTTGTTTGATTTGGGTTTTCTTAGGTTGTTTTGTTTTTGTTTTTTTTTTTTTTTTAATCCCTGGCTGAAAACAGGACAGTGGTTTTGTTGTTTTGTGGTGGGTTTTTTTGTTTGTTGTTGGGGTTTTTTTTTTTTGTTTGTTTGTTTGTTTTTAATTTATCACTCGTTTTAAGCTTAAACAAATTATAAATCAGAGAACTGCAACTAAAATGTAAATTTTATTATTCCATATGTTGCAAGTGCTTGTTCAGGAGAATAAGTTATTCTCTTGAGAAAAGACCTGCCTGTATTCATTACTAAAAGAAAAAATTGGACAGTTTCATAGCATTTCTTACCTATCTCTAGCCAGCTACAAATGCAAACATCTAAAGTTGATTCAATAGCTTAAATGCAGGTATTGGCTGCTCTTAATTTTCCCTACCATATCTGGGACATCACAATACAGCTCGTACCTGACAGAAGACCCAAGGTAAACCTCTTGCCTTTCTGGCTGAATACCACATGACATGTCTACACCAGATGTTTATAGGCAAATGAGCTGCCTCCCATCCAAAACTAACTTCCTTTATAGGCAGCAGAGCAAGGGAGGCGAAATGAGCTGACTTAGAGACGCCTCCTGAAGTTGTCTATGTTGGGGTTGAAGTGAAACATCGAAGGAAAATGGTGCTCTCTTTCTGATGGCAAAATAATTTGCTTGATGATTTGCCTAGGTCACATATTTAATTCTTTAAAAAAGGAGTTCTACCTGCTATGAAAGTAACAGCACCTCTGCATGCTTTAATAATATATCCTGTCTGAAGCTACTGAGGACCTTGCTGCTAACTGGAATGATAGCAAGGCTGGTCATTTTCTTCATATGAATTAAAGTACTACAATACAATAATTATTCTTCCATACTTTCTATTTTTGAGCAAGGTATTTCAAGTCTCACATTCCTCATACCTCCAAGTATCTTTGAGTGTTCATCTAGTACAACACAGACGAAGAGAAAACAGCCTATTTTAGAAGATTAAGCTGTATGAAATACCAGGTAACTTTCTGAGAAAATAAAGAGAGGGAAAATAACTCTAAGAGGCTCTATTTCAACCAGATGAGGAAGCTTAGTAAAGAAATATGATCAAAGCAATGTAATATATGCCTGCCAGAAATAATAGGTACATATTGAAATTTCCACTTTTAACTTTGGGTATGGCTGTTTGAAGATTTGCATATATCCATAGCTGTTGAACATTTTTCTTTCTATAGATGCCATGAAACAAGTTGTAACTCAATGGAATGTGCTAAAAAATTCAGGAAAAGGGAAGAGAGGATGCTGGGGAGACTTTCAGGATTAACATGCAGTACTGAATATTTAATTAGCCAGGGATAACAACAGGTAATTATGAAATCAAGCAAAGTTCTATTATGCATAATTTTATAATTCATGCGGGTGTGTCATAAAATTACAAGCATTTGTACTTTTAAAAAACTAACCATGTGTTTAATGCAAATGCAATCACGCTAATGTGATTCACATTTTTAAAAGTGCACATTGAGAGAGTGGGTAATAATGAGAGGCTTTGTAAACAAAATCACTGGGAGATACTAATAACATAGCACTACTAAGTGTGTTATTTATTGCGAAATTTGGAGAAGAGAAAAAAATGACCTATAATCAGCTCTTCATTTCCTGTTTTTAATTCTCAGGTATTTTAGGATTGCACTTTTCTTTTGTTCCTCTATTTGTTTGTGCTTCTGGCCTTGGCTATGTAAGTCTGAGAGAAGGTGTGAGTGATCAGAAGGGGTGAGGACATATTCATACCATTTCATTTTAATTCAGATGGTTAAATGGAAGGAGATAATCTCTTCCTCTGAACTGTCTATGGCAGAAACTCTGATGACTCCAAGGGGAACTTTCGTTTATGTGGATAAAGTTATATAACAGAGTTATATATAAAGTTATAATACATACAAAATGAAAGGTGATTTGCTGTCTAAGGTTTATTGTTACATCAATGTCTAAACTTAGATTGTCCGTGGCTTCTAGTGAACCACAAAATTTCCAGGATATTCACATAGGACGGCAAACATGATCTAGTGCTTGGCAGCTGGAGGGCATGGGGAATACTCCAGACCTTTTTGAAATAGTGCAAAATATCTGTGTTTAGACAACTGAATCCTGCCATAGGTATCTATGTTCGGGTGAATTGAACAGCTTTCCATTCCCCACTAGTGGTATTGAATAGAGCTAGATGAATTTTGATGTCTGGTACACTCATGGACCTAAATGCCCGGTACAAAAGAGACATGATCTTGCTGGAGCAAGTTCAGTGAAGGGACACAAAGCTGATGAAGGCCTTGGAGCATCTCTTGTATAAGAAGAGGTTGACAGAATTAGGGCTGTTCAAACTGCAGAAATGAAGGCTGAGAGGGATTGAGTCAATGTGTATAAATTCCTGACGAGGGAATGAAGAAGGTGAAGCCAGAGTCCTCAGTGGTGCCTAATGAACTGGTTAGTCAGAGGGGCTGAGGAATCTCCTTCCTAGGAGATGTGTAAAACCCAACTGACCTGGCCCTGGGCAGCCTTCTCTAGGTGACCCTGCTCTGACTGGGGCATTGGCGCTCTGGTGCTGGAATTGTCCTTTCACGTCTGTTGTTCTGCAGTTCTACGTTGGTGATATATGCAAGAAAGGACGAGCTTTTGAAGGAAAACTTAGAAATGCCTCAGCCAGGGAAGTGGGGTTTCTAGTAACTGCATTTTTATCTGTATATGTAAATACAACTATGCAGACAACTAAACTGAAGTTCCTTGATTTGTACTCACATGCATCCAATATCCAGAAGTACCTACAGTGTGGACATAGAAGAGTCTAATATGATAGCCCATAATGCAACCTTAAAAGCAAAATAAATTGTCACTGCAGACCCTCTCTTCTCTCCAAAGAAGTACCATTTGTTAAAAATGTGCCTTTAATACCTTACAAATGTCCATTGGTGAAAACATAGGCTTTCAATAAAGGTTTTGTACAGATTCCTAGACGTCTACTCATAAGCAAAATATATCCAGAATGGTATTTTTTTAGTAATTTCAACTATTTGCCCTCAAAATAGTATCAAGGTATTGTTCATGCCAAGGTTCTTCACAAAAGTCACAGAATTACAGAATCACAGAATGGGTAAGGTTGGAAGGGACCAGAGTGGGTTTATCTGGTCCAACCTCCCTGCTCAAGCAGGGCCATCCTAGGGCACATGGCCAGGGCTGCATCCAGATGGTTCTTGAGTACATCCAGTGAGGGAGACTCCACAACCTCTCTGGGCTACCTTTTCCAGTGCACAATAACCCACACAGTAAAGAAGTTCTTCCTCATATTCAGGTGGAACTTCCTGTGCATCAGTTTCTGCTCATTGCCTCTTGTCCTATCTCTTGGCACCTCCGAAAATAGCGTGTTTCCATCCTATAGGCACCCTCCCTTTAGATACTTGTAGACATTCATGAGAACCCCTCTCATTCATCTGTTCTTGAGGCTGAACCCTAGAAATGTGACTGTACTGGATTTGCCTCTTTCTACTGCCCAGAGTCCTTCAACATTATCTCAGTGCTAATGCTCTCAAACACTACCCCAAGTCCTCACAAAAACATAAGGATGCTATATTTAGTCACATCAGGTCAAAGGTGCCTTCAATTCAGCAGTCTGAGTTCAACAGCAAGAGAAAACTGCCAAGAAACTACAGATAAAGCTTATAAGGTACTTTCTTTTAATAGTATCTCATATCATTCATGACCTATGTTATTACTCATTACTCCATTATTTAGAGAAAATATGTTCTAAATAAGTTATTAGAAATCATTTTATTAACAAAGCATATTTTCTCTTAATATCTGCAAGGGAAAGATTTTGCTTTGCTAAATCTTTGCTTAAGAGCTTTCAATGTGTAGTTTTTGCACCAACATAAACTTGCATCAATGACTCAGCTACATATATATTGTCACTTTGAATTGAGCTGAGTTTCAAAAAAGTTTTTTTAGAGAGGAGTACGTGACAAAGGTAGTAAAATTTAAAATGACATGACTTCTCTGATTCAAAGACTCTCTACAGACACTCCACCTAAATTCTTTGGCTTCAGTCCCATTTTCTTTAAGTTACTGTGGTAAATAACTGAATGACTGGGAAATAAAGCTAATTATATTGCTGCATTTCCAATTACAATTTCAGTCCAAAAAATTTAAATTATATTTTCAAACTGATACCTTGTTTTTAAACTCAAGACATTTTGTGAAGAGTAATTGGTATTTTTCCTCCACACTATTTTAATCAAAACTCTTTCTAGAGCATGATCTTCCAGCATTAGTCTTAGAAAGATTTTTTTTTAAATTTTATAGATGACTCATAAACTTTGAAAAATGGATCTTATAATGAAAATGCTGACATAACATTAACCATAGCAGCAAGAACAGTGCCACAGTAATTTATTTACATGTTGCTTTTCAATTTCTTTGCATGCTATTGTTATCATTTTTATGGCAAGTATTATTTTTCAACAAGTTTCTGATTTGCAATTTTATACTGCAATCTTTACTGTTGGCTAGGGTTTTCTTACAAATTAATTACGCTCTTCAACGAAATTGCTTAGACCTAGAAAACTGACACAATTTATTATTGTTTCCAAAGGGAAAACTTAATGTCTTCACTATAGTATGGGCTCAGCCTTATTGTAGTTTCATCTATAGTGATAAGTATAACAACATAAATAATAATGTAATAATAATTCTTAAAAATCATCAGAAGACATCTGTTCAAGTCAGCAAAGATTGCTGGCCTAATTCTCTTCTCAATTCCAAAGATTTAATATTGGTACAACTCCAGTTTCTGTGAATTTATTATATATTGTACCACTTAAAAGACCTAAACTTCTCTCTTTTCTAATGGAATGAACTAAAATCTGAAGGAATGTATACTATCTGCTGAATTTAAGCTCAGTATTTATGGGGAAGGAGAAGACAAGAACTTTATTCAAAAGAGAATTATAGGAAGAATAATGACGCTCTCTTAATTGTCGGTAAACTATCAAAGTGCAGGTACAAAGAGATATTTCAAGTATTAATTAATGATCAAAATTCCAACTTAGCTGTCATCACAGAGACTGTGGGATATGCTGCACATCTGAGACAGACATAGAAGAATACAGTTTGTCCAGGGAGACAAGCAAGGGAAAAATGCAGGAAATGTGTTTTATATCAAAGATGTAAATACTGGTTTAGATGCTACATGAGAACAGACTGATTGAAAAATCTGTGACTAATGTTAAAAGTGAAGGAGAAAAGGAAACTGCTATGACTGGGGATTGCTCTAAGCCACCAAGTACATACAATGAGTAAAACCCCAGAGAGAAATCTTTTTGTGACTAATAGAAGAATAAGCGAAGTATCTTAATCAGTAATAGGGGGAATATTTAGCTATCAAGGGGCATGATGAGAGCAGGTAAAAGGAAAATGGATGGTTCAGGAAGATTTTGGAATTAGTTTAGAAGTTATTTAAACTGAAGATGGAGACATAAATTAGACAGGTAAGCTCTTCTGTACCAATTCCATTAAAATGGGAAGAAGTGGTTGAAATGAAGGTGTGAGTGATAATATTATGATATGATCTCTAATAAAACATCAGATAAAGAACAGCAAAGTAAGAGAAAGGGATTCTAAGGAAAATAACTCTCAGAGCTGGTAAGGAAGAAAAGAATATATAAATATATATGCATGTGTGTGTTTGTGTCTGTATGTGTATGTAAAGCTAGGGAAAAAATCACTTCAGAAGAGCTGATAACTTTTAAAGGAAACAACTTCAAATTATTCAGTTTCAGATGGTGGCTTAGGGGAAGCATTAATAGATTAACTCAGCTAAATCAAGTTACCTTTACTGTCCTCAAATTCAACAGATAAGTTCACAAAATGCTAACATGAACAAATATCGAGAAGAAGTATTAAGGGAAGCATTCACATGGGACTATAGGCCTTGATGAGAAAAGAGATGTAACTATAAAGAGATTTCTAAAAAAAAGCTCTGTTCTCTCAGTACATTAACAGTACCAGGAAAGAAGGTGTTATTTTGTTAGAGAGTGGAGACAAATTTGGTGTGCTAACAAATAAATGTGTTTGCAGCCTTGTTTGTAACACTCCTTCTGGGAAGATTCAACCCACATCCCAAATCCCACTGTGTGCTTGGAGAAGCTTACATTCCACATGCTTCTTTGCATTCCATTTCACTTCAGTCTTGAGGTGAAATCACAGAAGGACTTCAGTGGAATGCATGAAGTTCAAAGTGTGAAGTCTGTTTATTACACAGAGTGCTACCTCCAAAGTTTAGGTACCAAGGTCACTACTCTATGTTAATTGTTACAGCCTTTATCCACTAAAAACTAACACAGAAATATAATAGGGAAAAGAAATAGTCTCCTACTTTCTACTCATGTGTCAGCTATATCAAGGTAAAAATATTCTGATTTATAGCACTGAAGGAGTATGAGGGAGGATTTGATTTTTTGTGGGTTAGTCAGTTTCTTTCCCCCAATTCATCTTACCTCATGCTTCAGGATATTGCAGAAAATGTCAAAACATCCCTCTTCAGTTTTGAGATCTTCTTACTTTATCCATATTATTAGTACTATCTATCCTATGGTAACATTCAGAAGTTGAAGAAATTACAGTACAAATAGGCAAGACAGCAAAGAGTGCAAGAAAGCCTTGCAGCATTCCTCTGAAGTACATATTTTTTACTCATATTGCCTGTCCACACTCTCTACTGCAACTGTGCCAGGGGATGAATAAAGAAACACAGAAGAAATGGTCATCTTGACATGCAGGGGAGGATTTCAGAGACTTAGCTGCACCAATCCATAATTATCTATGAGAGGGGAGATAGCATATATTACATGCATAAACTTGTAATTGTATTTCATCAGGCATTCCCAGGCACTGCCAGATAAGGGGTGTATCTGGGTACATCAATCTAGTGAGGTTGGAAGAAAACAATCTCTCTACTACGTCCATATTATCTTAACAGAGCAGTGACTGCTTCTCCTCTTTGCTCACCTCATTGATATGTAGTTCTGTACACAGTGTGCTGTTGCTGACTCCGTGATGTACGCTAGCCCCAGCCTGCTTTATTTATTTATTTTATTACTCACCTTCTGCAGCAGGATCAAGGGAATGGACCTCTGTATGGAGTGCAGGGGAAGGGCACTTTGCGCAGGATGGACTATGGGATGTTTTGGGACAAACCAAGGGTGGGAAAAAGGAGGAATCAAGGTCTCTTGGGGAAGAACAAGTAGGAAAATAGAAGCATAAATTGATAGATGAGCCAGTTGCATGCAAGCAGGCGCTGGTCAGTGCATTTGCTTGGCTATGCCCTGTGCCTGATCATTACTGTGTGTCCTAACTTCCCACTAAACCCCATTTCTAGCTATTTTCCTGAATGGGGGTCTCTGTCCTGTGTGCAAAAGTGTATGTCTGTGTGTGTGTGTCCCTGGGACTGGGACTAGGAGTCAGAGCAGTCCATGTGTCCGTGATGCCAGCAACTGGAATGAACACGACTGTGATTGTTAGTAAAGATCCTTCCAGATGAGGCAGAGAGCAAGTGATGTAGGCTGGGAGTGGGGGGAGGATGTGTGCCTCTGAGGGTGCAACCACAGGAGGAGGTGGCAACTGCAGGTGGCAACTGAAGGGATCTGGAGTCCAGGCCAGCTGCTGGAGAGACAGTAGGATCTGGGGGTGCACTGAGAGATACGTGTGTGTGTGTGTGTGTGTGTGTGCGCGTGTGCAAGGGCGTCTGTACTGGCAGCTAATGTGGGACTATGGCCTCGAGGGTTTATATGTCCATATGCCAGCAACTGGAGAGAATGGGACCTGGGGACAGCTACTGGTCAGACTGATGGTCAGCATGGAGCTGCCACAGCCTCCTCCCTAGCAGCCTTCTGTATTCGGAAACTCTGTAAGAGCTATAAACCAAGGAATTAATTATTTTACCCAAACCAAGTGCTGCATGTCAAGTTAAGGAGACGTATTTGGTTCTGTATTCCCTGAAATGATTTTAGAGCATACAAACATTTATTGACATATGTAAAATATAGCCTTATTAAAATGAAGATTAGGTTTATGGGCCTCTTCTCTCTCTGTTTGTATGTATTTATACAGACTGTAGACTTAAACTACAACCTACATTATTTAAAGAAAGGACTAATGTATAACAAGATTCTCCAGGGCATGGAAGCTAAGAAGCTTAGCAGTTCAGCTTGTAAATCTATTATAACATACAGTTAAAATCCCAGAGTCACAATCCCTGGTTATTCTTCTAGGCCAATGGCCATTTTGCCAGCACCAGATCTTCTGTTCTTTCTCTTCTCTCTTTTTTTACGGCTTTCTTCTCGAGGGATGCTAAGTGAAAATAAATGGTAAAGGAAAGAAGAATAAACACTTCCTCTCGCCCCATAAATCCTTCCTCAGTGTTTGAATAACCTTTAAAATTTAACTATAGAAATGAGTTTCTCATTGATAATATGGAAATCATTGCATTCAGAAGACTTCTAACTTACTTTGCAAAGTCAAATTCCATGCAAATATTCAAATTATGTGATCAAACGTAGTCTAACATTGCATTTTTCACAGTTCAAGAAAATTTCCACTCAAAACACCCAAAAATCTAATGTCATAGCCTAAGTGCCATGTCTTAGCGATAAGCTATATTTATTGCATGCCAGCACACTCCTGTCCTTCAAAAACTCTGTAGGAAGAGAAGAAAAAGGAAGCACAAGTTTTAAGCACTTTGATGACATATTTGGCATTTGATCTCTTAGCTAAATAAGAGTTTCATTACTTTCATGGGCTTTCTGCAAAATAAGATCCTGCCTTTTTTCCATGAGAGTCCACTGAAAGAGGTCTTATTGGTAATAAAGAATTTTGTCATGGCTTATGATAGCAGTGTGCATGTTGGGAGAAATATTTATGTATAGAAGACCAACATAAACTTTAGGGAAAATAACATCCTTTCTAAAATAATGCAAAAAAGAGCGAGAGAAATTCATCAGATGATTAAGCTGAGGAGGAACCAAAGCAATAGAAACCAGAAGACAATAATGGTCCTTCAGTCTGCTGCATACTTGGTACTGGGACATTTTCTGGATTCACACTTGGAAAAGCAACCAGCATGGAACATTCAGCTTAGGTAGATCAACAATGCCACTACTTTGATGTTATCTAGCACATTTATTGATGTCTGCATTGCTTGTTTGTGTGTAGTTTATCACAAAGAATAATTTCAAATAGACGTTAATAATTTGTTTGCAGAATCTCCTATTTCAGCTGTGAATATATTAATCTAGCAATTTTTTGGGACTGGTTTCACCCAAGCAGGCAATTCAATACCATGCAGCTGCTCAGTCATTCCGCCTCCTCCAAGGTGGGATGGGGAGGAGATTCAGGAAAAGAGTAAAACTCATGGGTTGAAGTAAGAACAGTTTAATAATTGAAACAAAGCAAAACAAAGCACAGATGATGATGATAAGGAGAAGGATGATGGTGAGGATGATAACAATGATAATTAACAGTAAATGTAATTAGAAAGGAGAGACAGAAAGAGAGCTGAGAGAAATAAGTGATGCACGATACAATTCTCACCACTAGCTCAGCCTGTCCCCAAGTCACGATAGATCCCTGCAAGGTAACTCCCGTCAGTTTATATACTGACTAGAATGTTCTGCAATATGGAATATCACTTGGACACTTTGGGTCGCCTGTCCCAGCCATGGCCTCTGAGAGCTTCTTGTGCGATTCCTTACTGTAGACCATGAGACAATGAAAAGTCCTTGACAGGACAAGCATGGCTAAGCAACCACCAAAATATCACTGTGTTTTCAACATTATTCTCATGCTGAATCTAAAACACAGCACTGTACGGCTACCAAGAAGAAAATTAATTCTATCCCAGTTAAAACCAGGAGAGGGACCTACAAAACTCTAATTTTTTTTCCTGCTATGATTACTTTCATAACTTATCAACATCTTCACAGCATGTAGGCCCTTTTTAACACTGGCAGCGATACTTTCCAAATAAGTCAACTTTTGTCTGTCGTGTAAAATCTAAAACATGCTACTAAGCAATACAATGTACACAGTGGCCAGCTTTGCTGGTCATGTACTGCACTGTAATTAGTGAATGCTCTTAGCAACAGAGACCTGAAAACCAACAGAGCATCTAAAAACATCTGTAAGATTTCTTGTCTGGACTTTTCCTGTTATTGTCAACATTTTATTGCGAAGAAAAGAAACTCTACATCATGATTTCATTTAGAGATATTTTCTTCTCATTTTCACAGATAATTTGCTTATTATTAACTTACAATTTAAGGCTAGATTCTGAAAATATCTTATTCTTTACTCTGTTTAATGGAAATCAAGGCATTGTTCAATAAGAATGAATTTATCACAAACTAGCCATGCTGGAGAAAACTTTAGGCAAAAAATGTTTTCATACAAACCATTCATTAAATGACTGTGAATAATGAAGAAACTAATATAAATTGCTGTCTATTCACAGACAATTCAGTAACGGGCTGGATTTGACAAACTGCTTGTTACAAATAATTCACACCAGCAATGAATATGATCTCTCCAGCTGTACGTCTATTTGGGATTAATAGAGTTTCTTTCAGACCCATTTTTCTCCCTACATCATCTGTTTGTTTTGTTCTGTTTGTAGAGTTTGCACAAAATTGCTCAGCTTGTGGTATATAGCCAGCAATTAACACCACTTAGCAGCTGTTAAATAGGGTAATCGCCTGTTGTTATCCTCATTCAGGAACTAATTGCTCTCAGTGCGCCACTCATAAACCCACCAAAGCACCAGGTATGATCTGCTGAAGATGATCTGATGTGAAAGGGGCTTTACTTTCTCTCCTCTAGGATCAGTTCCACTGGCTACTAACACCTGCAGAGAGCGGAAGGACATAGGAGCACCAGAAAGATTTCCTTTCCTAGAACTCCCGTTGGTGAGCCCACGGGTGGCCAGGTTTGGTGGATAAGAGGAACTGCAGGTAAAATCACACACACAGATACTAAGTGCCAGTGTGAATGGCACTGGCTGTATTGCTGCCCTGGTTTGAACAGAGCAAAATGCAAAGTGCAGCATCTTCTGTGATAGCAGCGTTTCTGAATGGATGATTAATGTTTCCTCATTCCTTTTTCTGACTAATATCCTGAAGATATTTTTAATGCAGATGAAACAGGTTTGGATTTTTTTTTCCTATTAAAACTGACTGTTCAAAGCCAGAAGAATGCTAGTGGCAGAAAGAAATTGAATGAAATTAATTAATTATTAAATTATCCGAATTAAGTAATATGATTTTGTTACATTATTTACATATGGAATACGTTTAATATGCTCTTTTTTGGTGAAGTATTCTTGAAACATCAGTAATCAATCATGTGAACATATTTCATATATATACACATCTTCTCTTAGTCTGCAGCTCCACACAGAAGAGAAATACGCCTCCTAATACAAATAAAATATGCTTTGTAACTAATGGGGAACTTACGAGGGCAGCAGTCAGAAATAGAAGATTTGGGTTTTATTGCCTGCACATGTCTCTTTGCAGCATATTGAATGTGGTTCTAGAATAAGTAATGTGAAGTGAATCATGGTGTCTTGAATTTATCTCAAATATCCTTCATGACTCTTGTGCTGGTCACTCATGCTGGATGATTTAGAAACACACATTTATTTCATGTTTCCTCTATTTTAAAACGCTACTAGTATTCTAATCAGAAAATGCAACAATGACTTGTACGTCCTTAAGAGCTGGATAAGAGCTCTAGGCCTCGCATACAATTGGAAGACAGTTTTATCCATGATCTTCAAGAGAACACGCAAGCAGAAATACACAAAAATGGTTATTCCAGCAAAAATCTCCCTGTACTTCCTACATATTAAATCATACAAGATAATAGGTGCATTGGAAGGAACCAATTTTTGATAGTCTGCAAAGTGTTAAAGTAGGATGTTATTCAAGTTTCCCTTCAAGATAATTTAAATTACTTAGGTAAAGATCCAGGTAAATATCTGGACTGGAGGGCTGAGGTTTACTGACTCTGGTATGAGCTAACATCAAAAATGAGACAGAAAGTTTTTGTTTACATGGATAATTGCTTTTCTTTATTGCTTTTCTGTTAATCTGACATAGTTTATGAATGCTGTTTGGATGTGTGTACATGTAGTAGGGTCAAGTACCAATTTCAGAAGCTATAACCTTTGCATATAATTCATATTATCAAAAAAACATACAAAACCAAAAAGCCAAAACCCAATGAATCCCAAATAACAATAAAGAATGTAAAGCAACACAAATGGCTTGCAAGCTGAAATACACAAATATTGAATGAGATTTAAATGCATCTGTTACAAGTTAAATCTATTTCACGATATGAATTTACACTATGACTATATGCTTGCTTCTGTTAAAATGTTCTGCATCAGTAGGAGAGAAATGCAGAAGTTTAGCGTGAATTCATTGTTTTGATTGTGAAAATGATGTGTCCAAGTATAATGCTTCTTTCTGCAATCCTAGTTCCCAGAAATTACAAATCCAAGCTGAGTCCTTTTGTTCTCAAACAGCAAAGGGAAAGAACTACAGCTTTAATAATAACCAGCCTGCTGATCAAGAAACCTATACGGCTTTCAACAGCTCATACTAAAAAAGAAAGCTCTGAAACCTGGGTTGTGTTCCATATTATGTGTGTATACATCAGAATTAGTTATGCTTATGAGATGGTGATTTTCAGAATGAAACACCTCAATGAACCTGCCTTGATCATTTGTTTACCGATGACTCACATCCACTATTACTATTGCATATTGTAACCTACTAGTTTGATTATTAGAATAATCATCCAGAGAGGAGAGTGGGATTTGAAAGTTTTTCCCAGTGCAAGAAGGCTCAGATTTACAGCTTTATCCCCCTGCAAAGGCTGGGACCAGGTGAGTAGTTTGATGACGGTTCTTCAGGGTTCACAGAACGCCTTTCTTGGTCTAGAGATTTCACACACCCGTTCACATCCTCATAATTCGTCCTTTGCTCCTTCCAGCAAGGTTCAGTACTTTCAGCCTGCTGTCTCTCCACATTTCTCCAACTTCTGCAGGAATATACTCCAGTAGATACACTCTCTCAACATAATATTACCTAGTAGGATGAAAACAGTAACATTCCAACTTTTCCAGGAGCTAGAATACAAAGAAAAGCTTTTCTGAAGCTGTTATGCATCACACAAGAATCTATTGCTCTAGGCAAATGCCTGGTATTCCTATAGCTGTGGGTATTATAAATAATCTCAAAGGGAAACATGCCAAAGATTTTCCAATAAATCAACCACTTGAAACCCCATGAACTTTCAAAGAACAAAAATCCAGTAATCACCTGAGTTTTGGATAAAGTATAGAACTGAGAAAAAAAAAAGGCAATCCTTTTAGATTAATTTTTTCATTTGACTTTGGTTTTTTAAAGTGATCTCTTTTTTTAATAATCATTTAGTGAAATTTTCAGATGTTTAACAGCACTGTTTGTGATGTGTAAAGTTAAGAGACAACTTTCCAAAACTCTGTGTTTCACAAAACATCGTAAGTCTGTTTCATTAAGAGCATTGAAATTCACGCAGTTGTCAACAATTTGCATCCAAATGTTAGTTTTATGTTTGTAATTGTTATTATTAGTCCTTCTTCCAAAGCACATAAAATTATAGTTCAGCCTACTAGGGCAGGATCAGTATCCAGTAGACTAGCAGTAATGTGGACTTTCTATTGCCCTTAATGGTAAGTTGAAAGTAAAATGAGATGCTGTTTAAATAATTTGTCTGTCAGCTGCAAATATAAATAAAGGGGCCAAAGGAAAAGTACAAATAGCTTCACTGAAATGTCATATTTGTCTATGAGAGATGACTACCGGTGAGAAATAAATGACTAGCTAAGAAATTAACTTTTCTATTAGAACCTTTTGGATTAGAAAAATTTCTCATTTTTGACTTGTTGCTAAATCAAGAGTTTGTTATAGACATAATTCAGTTTTTCTCTAGACTAATAGGAAATATTTCAATGTACCTTTATTTTCTTTTCGAAAACATCATAGGCACATATACAGAAAAAATGATGGTTCATTTCAAATAATAAAAACATCATTAAACCCATGCTACCCGCTAGTGTAGTACATTAAGCTTTGATCGGTGTTCTTAATCTTGCCCTGTAGAAAAATAGAAAGATATAAATTGAAATATCAACAGTTGAAGTCTGTCCTATAGAGGTATATCTGCCTTGCATTACAAAAGCTTCTTTGGGCATACCCTGTGCAATGGGGACAATTATTCTGTGGCAAATATTGGCGTTTCAACTGACCACCAAACCCACCATGTTATTAAAGTTTAAATCCTCTACATCTTTTATATCATGAAACAAAACTGAAGGGAATTTCCATATGGAGAGTGCCTATGAGACATGGACTTCTCTCTATAACACCTTGTAGGAAGCAGTCCTGGACCAGATTGTGGTTAAGGCTCATTAATATTCTCTGCTGCTGAAGAGCAAGGGCTGCTGGCATTTTAGCAGAAATCATGTCAGCCGCTTGACACTGTTCTGGCCTTGAGATGCATAAATCGGTTACTGCTGTCTTATTTCCATAGCAAGTGAGCAGATGTAGGACGGCATGGTAGGGGTATGCTTTCACTTGCTTTCAGTTGACAGGCCTGCTAGCTCCAGGAATTTCTGTTGTCTAGCTACCTTTTCTTATTCTTGCACTTCACTTGCAGTCAAGTCAGTAATTGTGAAAACAGATTGGAAAAAGCAAGTTGTTACCCTGCATCTGTTTACTGGTCTCCTTAATTCCCCAGTCCTTAGAATACCTATAAGATCTGAATGCAATATATTGTAGAAGTTCTTGTCATCAGGAAATGTATTGGGAACCAAGATAACAAGCTGCAGTTTTAAAGCATCTGTTTAAAGTTCCAAAATGTGCTTTAGACGATGGAGAGAGAGTTATTTTTCTGAAAAAGATGAGATCCTTGATTTAATTAAGAAAGATTTCAAGATATTTCCAAATTCTAAAGCTCTTCTTTTTTTTTTTTTTCAGTAAAAACAAATGTAAACCTAGAAATTTGTAATAGTTCCACACAAGTCTCTGAAGCAAGGTCTGTAGAAACTCATTAAAAGTATTTTTGTTGCTCAGCTATAGAAGTATATTCAGTGCCCCCTACCACTGTCATTGCACTAAGAACACTATAGAATTATTGGTTTTTAATATTTTCCCATGAAGAATTTCGTTCTTTTTTCTCCTGGCTTGTCTTGCATCCAGTCCATGCCTTACATTCCCCAAATCTAGGAGGTGTTGGAAAGGTGCTGAGAAGGAATGAAATTCTTTTCTGTGAAGATCTCAATTAGAGCATGTAATTTATTGCCACAAGATGTTATGAAGGCCAAAATACAAATGAGTTAAGAAAGGGATTAGACCTGTACACAAAAAATAGGTGTTTAGTGGCTGCTAAACATGATCCTAAGGATGTAACCTTTGGCTTGGAAAAGTCTCTGAACTATAATTATGGAAATTTGGGAGCTCTATCAGGAACAGAACTGCTTGATCTAAGCCTTATTCTATTCAGGGGTTTACCTTGGTTTGGTTTGTTTGTTTTTTTCTCTTGGACACTTTAGTAGGAATAAAAGTCATTTCTTTATGACTCTATAAAGCAGCTCTCATTCTGCTTCAGATATTTCCTGTGTTACATTGAACCTGGTTAATTTATAGCTACATGACCATACTCTAAGTTAAAGAATGGACAAAATAAAGGAATACAATGGAGTCAGTGTACTATTTGCTGTAAATTTTTGTTAAGCATATCAGTAATTTTTTTCAGTCCCTTCTTTCTGAAGTCCCTTGTGTGTTAATCCAGTTGTTAATCAAATACAAACAGAAGGAAATTTCAATTCTCTAATTATTTTTATTTTCTGGTCAAAAATATTTTAACTACTGATATTTCATTTTGTGATACTGAAATGAAATGCAATAGACATCTAGAAGAAAATTTCTGAACAGTCATATGGGTTTTTGTTTGGTTTGGGATTTTTACCAGTAAGATTGGGTATTTTCCTAACTAATTTTCTTTAAAAAGTAGAAAATAAAGCACCTAATTTGAGATTTTATGTGCTGGCATTTATATTATCTTTAATTTAACGTCTGAATAACCTTTAATTAATATTCATGTTGCTATTGCAGATACAAAAATATGAATAAGATAACTGTTCGGTGGTGGCTTACATAAAACATAACTTTGTAAATAATTACAAGCATGTCGACATGACATGACATCACATCCTTATCACAGACATCCTCTTTGAAATCCACTGCTATGCATTAATAAGTATTAAATTTAAATTCTTAATATGTTCAGTTATATTTTAAGGATTAAGTGACATCTTTTTAGTTTTTCCCCAGATTTTAGCCCATTACAATGAGATTCTTCCCACACACATGTGCCTATAATGGTGCATGCAGATGTATCTTGTCAAAAATGCATCTGTAGGGTCTGAAATGAGACAGTAGGCCCACTAAATGCTTACATAGAAGCAGCCTAAAGAGCCTGATGTTTTAACCATTAAAATCTTGACTTATCTGAGCAGCAAGATATCTGGATTTTTTTCAAAAAAGTGCCAAGTAGCTTTTTCTTCATCCCTATTGGTCAGATGACCATCTTCAACAAAGATCATTCCAATGTTTCCTTTAGATCTCCTCTTACTATTAATCTACTTTGAAAACTCTTCTTGTTATATGGCACAACAATAGTCAGTTTCACTCTAATTGAGTTTTGCCCTTTTGTGTCTTCTTACCGCATCTACAAAACATGGCTCTGTATTCTTTTTGGAAATCTTGACCTTGCTTCCAGAGTTCATGTAATTTTTTTTTTTCCTCTTGATCTCAACAAGGAGTTTCATGTTCAGCTAAGCTGGTCTTCTACCCTGTTTGCTTGACTTATGACACAGTGGAATTGCTGCTCCTGTTGTTCTGTAGCAGGGTTCTTAAATATTGACCGGCACTCTTGAACTCCTAAACCTTCAAAAGCAGATTCCTGGAGTACTCTGCTAAATAGCTTATTGAATAGCTTAAGATTTGCTCTCCTGAAGTCTAGGTAACAACTCTACTGTCTTTTTTTTCTTATTAGCAACAGCAAACTGGAACAGATTGCCAATAGAGGTCAGGAGTCTCCCTCAGTGGAAATATTCTGGATAGTCTGAACACAATTCTCTGCCATGTGCTCTAGGATGACCCTGCTTGAGCAGGGAGGTAGGACAGTGATCCCTTTCCACCTGTCTGATTCTGTGATTACACTGAAAATTTTAAACTTGACCATTTCATGATCACTGTAGCCAAGGCAGTCAGCTACCATCACACCTCCCATGACTGGGTTTCAGATTCACTACAGCTAGTACAATATAAGTTTATTTAGAATATCCTTTGGGGAAAAAGTCTCTGAAACACTATTCATCAGGGTCCATCATAAATCAATATTCTTAGCGTGCATATTTCTTACACCGGGCCAGTTCCCTGTTTTCCCACCAGGATCTCATGCCATATCAGTTCCATAGCACTAGAAGGTTCTCCCTGATGGATTCCTCTTTAAAAAATAGTGCTGTGTTTATACCACAAGTGATCAGTGTAAATAGCTTTATTATATTATTTCTAGCTAAATTACATAACATAAAATTATGGTTATTTCCAAGTTAGAAATGTTGTTCTGGGAGTAAATCAACTTTGCAATTTGCCACAGAGATACCAAACTAGCCTAAAGAGGGCAAGTGGTCTGCTGTGGCAGGAGAGAGCTCACTGAAGGTTAGTATATCCTGTTGAGAGAAGGTGTTTGACAACGCTTGCTTTGGTCTTTGTATAACCTTAAGGTGGGTTTTTCCTTATTCAGTATGCATAGAGCTTTGTGGGAAAAAAAGAAACAATATGTCTTCAGTTCTATTCTTCAGCATTAACATGTTCTATCTCATACTGCCTATATTCAGAGGCAAAAATCCTTTAAATGCTGCCTGTTCTACATTCTCAAACACAGTGGAAACAGACAGGCGTGGAAATTCAGCATCAGAAAATGACTTGCCTTCTCAGGGTCAGAATCAGTTTTGTTGTTTGGTTTCTGAATAACCTGAATGGAGTGCAGAGCTCAAAAGACCACTATATACTGCCAATATAGAAGAAGACTAGAAAATAAGTATTTTCCAGCATTGTCAGTCAGTTTTTTGCCTGGTTCTTGCTGAGCTATGAAGTGGAGAAGAAGTAAGGTGAAATCACCTGTCTCTACATCTTTTCTTCGTTACTCTTTGATACGTTCTTCAGGAAAAGCTGAGGTATGCAGTCACTGAAATGCATTGTTCACTGTATTTGTAGAATGGATTCAGGGTGTAGCCACTTTTAAGTCATTTGTGAAAATGTTTTCCCTTCAACATATTTCTCCAAGATTTCAAAGGACGATTTATTTGTGCTTAAGGAGTACTCACAAGGTCTAACTTCTGTGTTGAAGTACAGTAACTTTCGAGTCCTGCTGTCAAAGGAAAGAAACGGGTTCCACTTGCGTGCAGCTGAGTTAGTTTCTAGGTTTAGCTCACCCTAAGAGAAGCCTTTTTCTCCAGTGACTGAAGAGGGAAACTGAAGCAACTCATCTGTTAATGTAGGGCTCTGATGGATGAGTGGTGAGAGCTTGCCTTAGAACGGTACACCCTCCTCTCTATCTTGCTCTCACTTGATGGACTCTGGACCTGCTCATTAATCAATTTCTGAACCTCTCAGCTTCTTACAGTAAGATATCACTGATACCACTTTTCCTCAAGACATCCTGCTATAAACTACAGATGCTGATTGATGGGTGGGAATGGCTTAACTCAGATCAGTGGCCAGCCTCCATCTGTGTTCTGCCCTTGCTGCAGAGACATCTGAAATGGACATTAATCAAATCTTGCGTAAGAAGAGTTTATGGTGCAATTTTCTGAGGGAAAAATCCTAACTGAATTTAGCCTGCAATCAGGAGGTGGTTGACAAAGAACTCAGAAATCTCTGCACCAGTTAGTTAGAATGAGCAGGAAAGGGTAGCAGCTTGATCAGTTGTCTCAAGAAACAACATTCTTGCTTGCCAAGAAAACTTTTAGCTATCTAAGACAGATGCCTAACATCAAAGAGTGCAAATAGCTTCTTTAACATCTCTCTAATCACTTTCTTACTGAGATTGCATGCACATGTACTATCAGATCCTGTCATGATGTACTCTTGTTCTACAGGAGCAACACTGAGCTCTTTGATTTCTAATGCAAAGGTTATGAAAGAGTTATGAGACAACCATGACAAGCGGCAGTCATAGCATGGCTAAAGGACTACAAATTTTTAAAACCTTGTGTTTGTATGCTTGTATTCGGTACTTTTAAACCAAACATTCATTATGACAAACATACATTTGCACACCTGATAAATAATTTTCAAGTTTCCAATTTTAAATTTAATTAATATTAAGCAAGCCATGAAATGTGGTGAATTCCAGTGAATAACATTTTTATTTCTGTGCGTCTTTTAAATACCACCCAAAAAGCTGCAATGGGGGAAAATCAAAGTTTCGCATCTGATGACCTAGCCTCAGAATCAAACTTCAAAATTTCATTATCTTTGTCTGAGGCTAAAATTATGTTTTCTGAGTAGTGTTTTACTCAAGCAAAGACTAATGAAAGAATATATTAAAATTATTATAAAACTAAAATATAAGGAGGGAAAAATCACATAAAAATGTATCTTGACCTTAGATAATTTTGTAATATCTATACATGAGGAGGATTGAAATGGAGCTGCTTATGAACAAATGAATATGAGCCATTAATTTAAAGGCAGGAACGTAAAATTGCCATTTTGATTTAATTTTTTAAGAATATGTTTTAAATGGATTCCATTATGCTTTGTGCTTAGTCACCACTGAGCTGCACCACTCGTGCAGCTTGTTCTGTTTCTGTGAAATATAAAAGTTATTTGAAGACCCATTGTGCTGTGATTGATACTGATGTACATACATATGCTTGTCTTGTAATGGTGGAATCAGAGACTGGACCATATTGAACTAGGAATTTTGAGAGCATTTAACAGCGTCTTTATTGGTCTGATATCAGGAATCGGTACTGCGATGAAGAGCCTATAAAAAAATATGACCAAAACAAAAAAAAAGCAAAAAAATCCCAAAAAAGGGCCAATGTTTCAGAGACGTGATGAGATTCATCTCACTTATTCAGTCTTCTTAAGAGCTAGGTTAGTCATTGATCCATCTATGCCCTAGACATCTAACATAATTTATGTAAACTGCTGATGGCTGATGCCTGTTTCTTTTCTTTGCTGTGGAAATAATCTAGATGACTAGATAAATTTGAAGATTAACATTTTTCCCTTTTTTTTTGTTATTACAGCTAGATGATCTAAATCCCACTTTTCATGTTACATTTGATCTGAGAAATATTTTCTCTATTTAACTGTACCTCAGTCATTAACAAGTAATTTTTGATACAATAAAAGCTGCTTTAAAAAAAGAAGAAAGAAAAGTAGAAGAAAACTATTATCCGTCTTTCCTCAGTATGATGGGGTAAGTTTGGGTTTTTGCATTTTTTAATTTGATGTTTCATCTTCCTGAGTTTCTGGATTATTTAATTTAGTGTTGCTTACTCTACACTATTTAGTGATATGTTACACTTCAGAAAAAATGCATATTGAAAGTATTGTGTGCCTGAAGAAAGGATACAAACCAAATACTTTTGTTCTATTGTTTCAATTTTAACTAGACTGAAGTGTGAAATGACAAAACTAACAGCTCTTTCAGAAATGACATTTTCAAGCTGTCGTTTCTTCATCATAGCAGAAGGTGCTATGGCCTCATTTTGGCTCCCAGTGCTGGATCCAAGCTTACTCAAAAATGCCGAACTTTCTCAGTGAGCTGCCAACAGTTTGCCCTAACATCTGGGTGATATTCAGAAAACCATATTTGCTGTCAGTGAAACCTTTAGAAAATAAAAAAAAGGAGAAACTGTTGAATGTTCCTAAAAATATTTTTTGCAGGCATTGAGGGAGCCCTGATCTATGATGAAAATGGTCAGTTTTGTGTTCACCTTAATGTCAGGAGACGTAACAACACTTATTACCTACCATGGGTCAGTAGCAAGGCAAGACTAAGATTACCAAAACTCCTTTTCTCTCAAGTTCTCCCGTAGATTTGTTCCTCTATAAATCCAATCAATATATAATTGCCTAAAGGAGAGTTAATGCACTGAAGTCCACAAGCAAGGAAATTGGTAATGAAATGACCAGAAAAAAAATTCAGGTAGAAATTAAATGTAAATTACTTATCACTGGTGAAGAACAGCCTGCTGCAGTGTTCCTTCTGAATAGCTTTATGATGGAGCTTCATAAATGTGTGTAGAGAATTATGTAACGTAACTCTATCACTATCCTGGATGTGGTGTTTGCCTCAGTTTTTGTGTCATAAACATTTGAAGGTGTAGATTTGGCTCTAGTTCTAGAAGGAATGTGATAAAATGTGGGTTTGGATTTCTGCTGGTTTGTTTCGGTTTTTTTGTATGTGTGCGTGTGTTTCTTTTTCCTTTTTTTTTTTTTTTTTTTTACAATTGTGTTCAAAGATCTTAAAAGTAGTTTCCAATCTCAGTGATTCTTTGATTCTAAACCACTTCAGGAAGGGAGGCAATGGCTGCTGCCTACTCTACCTGTGCTACACTCAAAGAAGGATGCATGTGCTGCCCCTCTCACTGCTGGCTGAAAGGTTTGGGCATCCATGGCCTTGGGGACCTGAAGGTCCCAGCATTAACAATCCTCGCTCTCAGGCTGCCACATCTGATCAGCTCTACACCATCCATCAACAACAGTCAAGGGACCGTCTCCCTCTCCAGAGTTTACTGATCATATCTTCATCCTTGCAGTGGCAAAATTTAACTGCCTAAACTACTAAGAAACTCTGAGCTAGCTCTTATATCAGCAATGAAAATGTTTCTAAAAAATTCTTTGTGAATTGCTTGTTATACCAGGCTAAAATAAATTATTACCTTCCTTGTTCTGTTTTCGGAGTGAATTATATAATGTAATTGACCGAGTCTGGATGTGGTGGATGCTAACTTTCCTCACAGCAGCTCATAACAATAAATAACAAACTACTAACAAACTGCTTTTATTGCAGTTCCTGAGCTTTTCCATCATATTTTCTTCCCCTCTCCCACTGAGAAGGGGGAGTGAGAAAGTCATTGGGTTGGGGGCCTGACAGCCAGCCTAGGTCAACCTCCCTTTCGCTAGAGTTTAATAACTACAGAAAACTTTCAAGTGAGTTACAGGTGTTCCATGTGCCACTATACATCAAAAACTTGATGCACATCCCTATTTCCTGCCTGCTCGTATTTTAATTGTGCATGAAAATTATATCACTTGCTTTTGTGGATCATGCCTACAAACAAACTTACAAGTCACTAAGAAAATTTCATAATTACAGAAAACCTGTACTCCATGATTTCTGATAAAAGCACAATTGAATGTACATTCAGTAATTTAGAGACCATCAATAAAAATAGATATTTACAATGGAAAGAAGATAGATAAGCAGAGGTGACACTTAGCTATTAGATTTCAGACCAAGAGAATCTACTGTCTATGTCTCTATGAGATTTCCTTGTCTGAATAGTTTATGAAGACAGATTTTCCTTTATATTCTTTACTCACATTTAACCATTATTTTTATTTGGCTTAGGTTATATATTTAATGACTCGTTTTATTAATGTTTCAAAAGATAACCATTATTCTGTGTTCTAAGACTCATAAATCAGTTTTAAATATAATAGAATAAAATTTTAAATCTCCACATCTACTTAAATGTTTTACAGTATAAAAAAACTCCTTGCTTAAAATTCACAGAATCTTGTAGGCAGATCTAAAGAGGAATTGGGAGCCTACGGCAAAAACTGGGAGACTGAAAACTTCTATTTATCTGGAAGCATCAAAAATACACAGACACTCCTCCTGCCCCCTTGCTCCCCAATTGAGAAGTGATTCAGTTTGCAAATTAGTCTTTGGGCACTCAGGTAACTTGGGAAGAGAGAAAATTTCATTTTTACATAGTACAGTAGGTTAAGAGTAGTTCATGACAGGTCATAATCAACTCTAGCAGTGGTATTTTATATGTTGGGCAGTTCATAATTATGCTTTAGTTAAAACTTTGTTATTTTCTTTCTTTGACTAGCATTGAGTAGCATTTCTTTGGCCTTTTTGGTAGATGCAAAGTACATAAGAGCAATAATTTCCTATTACGGAGAAATGCAGCTAAGGTGGAGGAAACACTACTTTTAATTAATCTCTGGACTTCCACCACAGACTTAAACTGCAGATGTCTTTGGAGGTCAAGCCGTCCTAAAGTTTGACCTTCACTCACATTGATAAAATTAGCTCTATTGCTTTTAGTCTACTGATGGCAGATGTTCAGAAAAAGCATTTACATTGCAAGTCAGAGTCTCCTTGTATTTTCCAGTGTATTTCACGTGAAAGGCTTTCAACCCTTTCTGTGCCATTGCTGCAACAAGTAAGTAATCTGTCAGGCTTCAGAGAACCTGTGAAACTTCTCTTTTCTTCCTCTGGCCCCTGACTAAGAGATGGACCTCAGCCACTCTGCTGTACCACAGGCTGCTGAAAGCCTCGGATGCAACTTCTTTATCTTCATAGAGACCTTCAGCTGGGCACTACACTGGCCACTGACAGCTGGGAAAGAAGCCTTCAGGAACAATAGGTCACACCTCAACCTCTCATTCCTGCTTCCTGTTTACAGCAGGAGTGGGTTGGTTTTTTTAAAAGTATTTCATCTGCTACCTCTTTGCAACTGAACTGCAATTAGAAATGTAGGCACATTCCATTGTCTTTCTGACAGACTGAGCACCTCTTAATTGTCCAACTCTTCAGTTTGTCAGAGCAGACTACTATCAGGAGTGCAGGAAATGGCCAGCTAGGATCTCGCTGCAATTTGCTTTTACAGGTCAATAATTCGGAACAGGTACTTTTACAATGTTAGGCTACAAAATAAGATATGAGGTAAACCTAAAGATTTTTAATATCGCTTTTCACAGTAAACCACATGCACCATCTGTTAACACACATTTTCAGTTGTTGCAATTCATGTAATTATGGTTAATTTGTTGTATAAATTATTAATTTAGTGATCAGTACACAATACTAAAAACAACTAAGTATTAAGTCCTGGTTTTAATATTAAATCATCTACACAATTATTCATGTTTTTTGGTATTTAAATTAACATGAAAATCTAATAAATTTTGAATTTTTTGTAATTAATAATTACTATATTGTCATTTAGGAGGGATATGAGATTTTACAGGCCACATTTTAGTTCATACTTCCATGTTGTTTGCTTTATTTTGCTATTGGAGAGTAAGATATCGTCGTGATCAGAAGTGGTTTCATTTTGGATCAAGGTAATGGTTTAAAAGTCAAAACAAAAAGTCTCCAGAAAAAAAAACCAAACCAGATAATTGATTTTTTTTTGATGCATATGTGATACACAATTCAATTGAAATCAGATGACAGTGTGGCTTTTTCCTATAAATAGATGACCAGACTTAGAGCTGCTTTGAAAATATGTGCATATATGTAAGTCAAATGTGATCCAATTTCGGCAATAAAATGTATTTTTTATCTGAGACGGTTGTAGCAGTCCAGTATGAAGCAGTAGCATAATCTGGACTCCTAAAACCAGCCAATATCCTCCTTTAGTCATAGCTTGGAGCGAAAGGATCAGTGAATGCTTCAGAGCACTGTGCTATGGTTCTGCTAGATTTTGTCACTTAACTCCTACTGACCCCAGTAGGATTTGCAAAATTGGAATTTGGAAGGTAAGAATGTCTGACAATACATTTTCTTTACCTCAAAACAAAAACAAATCTTCCTGGTTCTTTCTACAGCATTGTAGAACATTACATAAGGAAGGAAGCACATGGCAATTATGCCAATTCCCTTCTTCCTTCAGACACCTTTCTGAATCACTCCTTAGATAATGTGATCTTGCAGCAAAGTGCCACAGCTTTTCTTATTTTCAGAATCATCCAAATGCCCTTTGAGAAAAATTAAAAAACACAAGAAAATAAAATTACAACCATTTTTTGGTGTATTTAGCCTGTAAATATGAAGACATTTTCATCTAAATGTCATGACTGACCTTCACTAAGAAAATGTTGTGCTTAACGTGACAATGCTTTATTGTATTCTAGTATCTGAAAACACAAAGTGTATAGAAGAACACAATTTCAAGCCTTCAGTTTAATAAAGAAAAAAAAGTTTTTACCCAGTAGCAATTTAAAGTACTAGAGAAATAGAGCTATGCACTTGTACAGGGGATAGCTCCTGGGTCTGGCTCCAGGAATTTCAAAGTCAGGTTTGAGTTGAATATCAACATTGTATATACTAGCCCGGATTCAGACTGTTAAAAAATGAATATTGAGTTAGTAAGTTTTTTATGAATTTATTAGATTGTACAACTTGATACTATTTCTTCACAAGGCTCATAGAAAAAGGTGTGAATAGAAGTTGTACTACAGTGCTAACATTTTGTAGCAGATTTTGTGATAAAAATATCATCTCATTTACCAAGTAGGATTTTAGAGATTATATTCATTAGTTCGTTTGCAATATTCAGGCCGGCCTGTTTAGTTCCCAATATATGAACAGATCATTCTGGCATTCAACAAAGGTAGAAATTGCAATGGCAAGTTATGTCAGCAATTCCATATGCAGAATACATCTAGAGGTTCTCTCTTCTAATTGTTTCCTGAGTCCAACATTCACTTCTAAATCCAAGTGACTAAAATCACTTTTTTGTGCTGTATGCCTGTTTCCACTTTTCAGCCAAGTAGCTTTTATTTTCAGTACCTTAGATTTAAATGAGGACCTCCATCCAGGAGAAAGAATTTTTTTCTATTCCACCAGATGTAGGCAATAAAGTGTACCTCCAACCAGTGCAAACACAGAGGTTACCTCTTCAGAGTTTTTTTTCTTTAATGCATTGTGTGGGAAGTTCTGTATTTCTATAATCCACTATTTTGTATTTCATAATCAATTTCACTCCAGTTTGATACACTTTATACCACAAGGGAACATGGCAGTATTTAAAATGGACCATCTTACATAGCACTTGTTTCCACAAGAATTCCTGCAATAGGGCTATCATTCTTCTATGCCTGTCATCTCTAATGATTTTATTATAGCTTTTGTGGATACTTAGTGCTATTCCTTGAAAGCTTCAGATCTTGAAACACATCATTATATATGAATTTCGACTTTTAAAAAGTTGAGCCTGAAGTGTTCCAAATTTACAAGAGCAGCGAAGTACATGGTGGGTGACCAGACCCCTGACACTTCCCTGGGACAGTCAGTTCCCAAGTGCCACTTCACCGTCTTGCCGTCCTTCTCCTTGCTTTTCATATACCACTCTTAGTACCCTTTTCTAAAGTCAGGAAGAACAAGGCAAAATCTCATGGAAGTAGCTAAGATGGAGTAGTTGAGATTTATAAAGCTGGTATGTCAGATTCAAGTGATACTTCAGAAGGAAGAGCAAGGAGAAGCTATACAGTGATCATTGCAAAATAAATTAGAACACGTGCTGATACTAGGAGTCTGGCAGACCTAAGTATGAGCAACAGAAAAGCTTTAGCCAGCACAGGATTTTGACAGGTTTTCCTTTATATTAATTTTGATAACTTTGTATCATTAAGTCAATCATGATAGAATTGATAGAGAAAAACCACTATTTTTTAAAAATATTTTTCAGTAGCAGAATGCTTTATGAAGTTGGAGCATCTGTCAATAGATGCAGGCAATTAATTTATCAACTTTTATACTTTCTTCTTTAAAACTTAACATCCAGAACTTTTATATTATTCAGCCATTCAATATACTTACACATAATGTGAAACCTAGTGGTTGTTTAGCTGCATAAGACAGAACAGGGAAGAGAGGAGAGCTGAAAAAGTGGCTCTTTTCCCCAAAATGGAGATACACTGAGGAAATCTAAAAATTTCCTAGGTTTTGGATTTGTTTTATAATCAGACTAGAAATACAGAAAATGCTTTTGTACTTCATTGCAAATGACTAAAATAGTAGGAATTTCTGGACAAGATAGAGTTAAACAGAAAAGCGAAAAGGAATATTAAGCAAGATTACTTTATGTCATGATCATCTCAACTTCTCTGGTCATGCTGAATACAATCAGACAGTTCTGTCTGGTCTCTGCAATTTTCAAAGGGTTATGCATAAAATTTCTTGGGATAGTTTGCCATAGCACAACTACTTATGTACAGGAAAAAAAAGCTATGCATTTTTATCTAAAACTGGATTTTGCAATTCCTTGCATTGCACTTATGAAACATTGTACTGAGTTCTTGTGAATGGTGCTATTATTTCTTGCAAATGCATGAAATAATCTTTTTTTTCCAAAAGCTAAATTTTGAAAGTTTTGTTATTATTTATGATTAGTAAAAGAATGAACGTCTTTAAACTTCTTCTATCAAAGTATCTGACAGGTAATTCTAACAACAAACTTGAAACTGTCAGTATACAAATCATTGTATAAATTTCTTTCTTTTAAGAGTAGCTTGGACAAATAGTAAAAATAGTTTTCCTGAACCTGAATCTGGTCTTTTGTGAAATAAATGTATTCATTGTAACAGAATAGTATAGCAACTTAAATTTTACTTCAGAAATATATGGATCCCACAGGTCTGAACTCAGCTGGGTCTTCAAGTCCCAGGGGATACAAGAGTAGAAAACACTCCTTATTTCTAACAGTATAAACACTAGGGATCATGAAATGACATCATCACCGAGCAGGTTGAAACAAGCAAACAAGGAATATATTTTTACCTGAATACATACACTGTGGAAACTCTGCCAAGCAGCATACCAGATGTCAAAAGTGCAAATCAGTTCAAAAAGCAATATGACAAACTCATGGAAGAGATACACATTGAGACTTTAGCAAACAAAAAATTTCTGGCTCCAGAAATCCCTAGACAGAATGCTGAAAGCTGGGAGGATAGAGTGGAAAAAAACATAGGATAAGCCTGTATCTTAAAGGCTTGCCTGGTTCTCAGAGGCTCTGTCTTGTCAGCTGCCACTTCCTATTGTCAAAGACCATTCAGCAAACAGACCTTTGGTCTGGCTCAGTGCGCTCTTCCTATTTTCTTGCATAGTATGCAGCCCCCCAGAACCAAGTGAGCCTCCTATTCACTCATTTGATCTAGACACGCAGATTTGTTGACTCAAATGTCTTTCATTCCCACGTGGAGCTGTTGAGTGGATCCTTGACTCATACAGATAGATGTGGGGGCTCTAAATTATTACCAGGTCAGTGAACCCTTTGTTATCATTTGCTTATAAATACACCAAAGAAACAGCACAGCTATGAAGAACGCTATACTTAAAACTTGACTTTTCTTTTGCATCTCACACACTGAGAATCTTAAGTCTTCTGTCATTACAGTCGGCAGAGAAACAATTTATAAATTACCATTAAATGACTGGTAGACCCAGACTTGAGAGTGTACTAAAAAGAGAGAAGATTTGAAGAACATTTGTACACTGAAAGCTCTATTTACAGTGTCTACTTTACATGTGGACATACCTTCTGACATGTCCTCTAGCTATAGAGACCTTTTTCCATAAATAAGACAGGCTGCCAGAGTATTCCAAGGCTCTACACTGCAGCAAGCTATTTGTGTCTTTCTGAATCTACATGCTCCAGTATTTCTTGAGCATGTACTTAAGTTTGCTCTAAGGAAAATTTCATCTCCAATTTCTTCTGCAGTATTGCAATGATTTTAGGGGGTAGGAATTGACATTTAATAAGTAAATCTGTAAAATTAACTAACTTAGTCTATTTCTTGCAAGAATTGCTCTTTGTTTTTCCGTACAGAAACTCCATCTTAAATGTTGCTTTATTATCTGCTTAAGTCCACCACTGGAAATTCTGTATGTTAAGAAAAAGTTTATTTATTGCTAGTTAATATAGCACGTGAGCCTTAATTTTTAAGTAGTTGAATATAATTTTTGTTTTTATGTAATGGTCATTTGCAAAGTCAAAGGCTGCAATTAATTGATGTGGAGATACCTGGTGTTCTTGCAGATTCAAAGCAAGAATCAGAAAATACAACAGTCCAATGAAAGTAGAATTTCCCATTTTGTCTGGAAAATCTTTCAATTAAAAAATATCATTTTGTCAAACATGAATTTTGTCAAACATGAATTTAAAATATTTTCTTTGCTGGGTCTGGCTGGGATGGAATTAACTTTCCTCATAGCAGCCCACCCTGTGGGAGAGGAGACTGAATGAGCTGCTGGGTGAGAGTTTAGCTTTTGGCAAAGTTATTCCAATACAATGTGACTCAGTTTTATTTCCATCAGTTAACTGATAGCTGCTCTCTTTTTTTATCTAATTCACCAATAGTGATCAGCTGAAAATAAACTGTTTTATTTTTCTTGCTCTCATCAATGTTCTTTTTATCTACTACTTCATAGCCCTATTTTAATCCTACTAATTCTGTAGATCTTTGCCTTCTGATACCACCTTAGCTGCTGCTCTTTACAGTATGAGCAAAAGAAGCAAAGCCTGTGATACACACCTTTCAATGTCATACTCAAATGATCTTTATCTTGGGAAAACTGTTAGAAAACCCAAGAATAGCTATAACATATTGAAAAATGTAACGGAAAACAACATGCCATGGCAAATTTTCAATGCTTTTTAAGAATTATTTTTTAAAGTATATGCTTTGTACCTACTCACTTCCTTCTGCTTTCCTCTCTTTTTAACAGTAAATAAAATAGATTGACGAATTTCCACAATTCAGTTTTTCACATAGATTTTTGTAAGCTTGTGTAAATTTGAAATAAATCTTAGTCTTTACTTTCCACTGCTTTAAGCTAACTCTTTAAACTATAAATAAACAGGTTCTAAAAAGAGTAACTGAGTATCAAGTTTATCAGATGATTTCTCTTATTTCCTATGAATAAACAGAATTTGATATCAAGGAGTTATCCTGTCCCTTTTTCTGATAAATGTAAAAAAACCCCAAAATCAAGATTGAAACAAAAAACAACGAACAAAAACCCACAAACAAACAAACAAACAAACAAACAAACCGCAAACAAAACCCCCCAGCACCAAACCCCAAACTGTTATAAAAAGAGTCAGTGAAAACTTGAACAGTCTTTTGGGAAATAAAAGGACATCTGGAAAAGTCTCTTTATGACATTAAAGTTCAGTGACGATTACAGCATAGATGACACACCTGGCCCTGTTAATTAGATATGGCTCATTTTTAGAGGTTTGGTTCTGTGCCCTAGGGTCACTTCCTCCTCACTGTTAAGGGCAGCCCAGGATGAGAAGCTCAAATATAAATATGTACCCTGGGGAGATGGAGCCTGCTGCACACCCTGTATAAATACATTACCTTTGCAAATGTACCAGCATCTCATTGTTTTAATGGCAAGAAAGTGCAAACTCTAAATTCATTTATTGCTTGTTTATATTCATTAATTCTTAAGATGGTGTTCTCCCTGGGCACTATCTGGTGAAGAACTCTGATACTGTGTATTAAGAAAGTCTTGGCTGTATCATTTGAGAATGTCATAGTTCCTTGTGGAATTTTTTATCTCTAACATTATAACATCAAAATACATCTATGCCAGGGTTCTAGAATGGTGAGTTTGTTTTATTTTTTTCTTCCAAACTAAGTTTAGACAAAGCAGATTCTGTTTTATTGCTGCAATTGCTTAGGATTGAACTCTCTTTAGTAATTTGAAAAAGCTACAGAAGTTTGGTTTCTGACAACAGGTTAAGCAGAGATGGAACTGAAACAATATTTGCGACAGTCAGTAGGAACTCATCTATTCAATAAGACATTTTATTTATTTAAAAGTATTATAAAAGAAATATTTCTACTTCTGAGCCTTTCAAACTAAGTGAGTTAAATTTTTGACCACTAATCACAAGTCAGTTACCATTGTTACTCTAATAATAACCTTCTGCTTATTACTGTCTGTGGAAGAGAGGTAGAGATAGTGATTCAGAAGCACTGCTCAATGAACTTTTTTTTCTACATAATCCTACATTATAATAATTACATAGTGAGTATACCGTGCTCCAAAATAAAAAACTGAAGTTTTCTATCTTGAGTTTCTGAATTATTTAAAAATAAATAAAACATGAATTAAAAGGTTCTCATAATGAGATTGGAGAAAAAAAAGTTGCAGAGTCATATTGAAAACAGAGGTATTGTGACTGCTTGACAGGGAGGCAAGGTTTTCATGTTTTGACAAGAGACATTATGGTTCTACCTTCCAGGCTCTGTATGAAAGTAGACCAGTGCCAAAATACACACAAAACTTACCCCAAGACAGCACTTTAGTGGAATCTTCAGGGAGTTTCATGGTTCATTTTTCAGTTGAGATGAGGACTGAGAGAAGGCAGGCTGAGTACAGGCAGCTGGAGCAGAAAGAAACAGCCAGTCTACAGCTCCGAAGAGGAGGTGCAAGGACCAAGGCCCAGAAGAATGAGTAAACAAAATAAGGCAATAGCAGGGGAAGGAACTTGGATAAGAAAGGCAGAAATAGAGGACTACAGAGACAAAGCAAGGGCAAGAGATCCTGGCCACATCAGCAATAGCACCAAGCCTGGATTGCTACCAGGCATCCTTAATCACCACCTTTCAGCAGCAGATATGTTGGAAAACTCTGACTGGTGATGTGTATTCCAGTCTCTGGTAACTGCCCTGTGTACGAGTTACTAATGGTGCCAGGCCTGCCTGGAGTATGTAGGTCATCCTGCAGCCTTCTGAATTGTGGTTCTGAAAGACTCGACTCTCAAAAAAGCACAGCTTGGCTCCAGAGGAAAAGATTTCTTCTCCCTTTTGTTTTTTTCTCTGCCTCAGCAACAGTGGCTGTTTTTCATGTTTTTAAAAGCTAATTATAATTGATACATGTGGAGTGCTGCAATTGCAAGGTCAATTACTCAGAAGTTAGAAAAATGTCAGAATTAAGGTTGCCTATACAGCCTTAATTAGTCTGTCTTAGATGTAAGAATTACCATCTATAATTACATTAGCACATGCAGTTTTTTTCTTAGCATTCTCTCCTCATTCAGTTCACAGACTGCCAATCAAGTTTTATAATGAAAGAGACTGTCAACTGTAGGATACCCATGTAATTTTTTTCCAGAAAATGAAGATACACAGCTAGTAAAGCAGGAGCTGTATGTAAGAAGACTTAATAATTTTGATTGCTGGATACTTCTGAAAGAAACTGGACTTCATCATAGTGTTCTGCTATGATTCTGGGCAAGTCACGCTCATGCAGTGTGGGCTTTTCATTTCTTCTGTGTCTGATTGCTCTAATCTGGAGCTGGAGAATAACAAAATACAATGTGATCATGTAGAGGCTGTTTCCATAATGCATAAATGTAGGGAGTCAAATTGGGGTTACATTTGAAGCCTTATTTCTGGTATTTATTAGTTTCGGAATACTCATCTGGCAATATTTTCCTTTAGTGCTTCTTCTTCAGTGCTTTGTTTGTGTGTTTCTTAAATGTTAAATGTGACTCAGCTATTCAGACCTTAGTGCCAATCTTGATTTTTGTCATCTTGACAAAAGAGTCTAGACTTGAAACATTTTGAAACATGACTATGCCTTTAATGTTCTGACTGGGTTTAAGTCAGAGCTGTGAAAAGTGGTGGTTAATTCTTACATTTCCTTACCCTTCTTTCTTTTCTTCTGTTAATTCCTATATTTCCTTATCCTTCTTCCTCTCTGTAAAAATGCAAATTTATTGCCATAATAACAATAACGTTAATGTAAATTGTCTAAATTACCTCAGTGAGTATTAACTATCTAGCCATGAAAGTCACAATGTTTTAGGAAACACAGACGTGATAATTCAAACCTGACATGATTTATGTAGAGTTGCCTTTGCTGTATGATGAAGAACCTAGGCTAATGTATTCCAGACTCATTTCTCCTCATAATCAAATACGAATGCTTTTATCTCACCAAAGTAAACAGTTTGTGGGGAGGGGCAGAGTGTGTCCTGCACCGTGTCCCTCACCACTGGGGCATTCCTACGGAGGAGTATTGCTGAAGATATGTTGAGATGCTTCACGTAGTATCAGTTCCTAAATTTCTGTCTTGCTCTGTCTTCTGGTTTCCTAATGTGCTCCTCTAAGAAGCCATGCTACTTGTGACAGTTGCATGTTGAGGATGCTCTTTCTCATGGGCTTCTATAACCTCCACGACTCGTGACGGGTCACCTTGGGTAGCCAGAACTGTCAGGAGAAATTCTGTGTGAATATCACCAGGGCAGAGGATTCTGGCATAGCTCTAACTCTGGGTGCCTGAACACGGGAGCACACAGAACCGATCTGCTTTGTCTTTTGACTCTGCTCTCACTTGGTAAGAATTGCAGCGAATTTCCTGCAACAGAGAAATGAACAGTATCTCTAAAAGATTCAGAATCTGGGGTTAGAATAATAAGATATTAGTAGTCATATCAAAATTCTTCTTCATGACAATAAATGGGTTTTTTACACTGTTTTTTATCAACTGATCTCAAAATACTTTACAAAAGATTTTTTTAACCATATTTTCTTTAGTGCTTTGTTCAGTTTAAATTTAATGTTAGTGTTAAAAAATATGCTACAATTTCAGTATGCTTGCAAAGCCCCAAGACAGAGAAAATCAAGAAGTATCTGCTTGTCATATAAAACTTAAGGATGAAACCATCAGAGGACAAGGATCAAGGAACACTGCATGTATCTTCTCTTTGATAATCTCTTTTGCCATGTTATTACCACCGGAAAACCAGCTTAATCAGAAAGAAAAAAAAGAATGGAAATAAAAACCTCTGCAAAATTTTTTTCAAAATTGAGCGTCCCTTCTGTGGACAGAAAACAGCACTTCATTTCTGAAATTAATTTAAAAAATGAATCGTTAATTTTTTTAATTAAATAATGGTAACCATTAATATTATTTCTATATATTCTATGCTAAACAAAGTCATGCAGTCAAAATCATCTGGAACCATGTCAGACTAGTTTAATTATCAATATATCTCATTCTCTTACCACTATGATGCACAGTGGTGTTTTGACTAGGGTTACATTCAGCTGCCAGGTTGGCTTTTACAGCTGCGGATATGGGAGTAACATTTTTGTACAAGGATTTTGCTCATAATGTGATTAACTTGTAGCCCAAAATATTTTTTTGATTCCTCTAACTTATTTTTATGATATTAACCAAAAGTGTAAAATGTTGACTGACTACTTGGGTCAAAGGAGAAAAATGAGCGTAGATTAGAAGTTTTCCAATTAATTATTTTTAAACAAAAGTAAATTGGAAGAAGGAATCAGTTTTGAAAGAAATTAAACTACATTATTTTTACATTTCAAAAATGTTGATAAGTTCTTTGCAACACTTTTGAAGTTTCATTAATTTGAATTTCAGCTTTAAAACTATTTTTGCATAATTTATACATAAACTTACTAAATCATTAAAAATGAAATTAAATGTATTTTCAAGATAAAATGTTTCTGCTTCTCTCATACTGTACCATTATCATTATATTAATACACTTTAGACAAAATTTTCATTTTTGTCTAAAAATAAAGTAGGATGTTAATGAGACAAGATTTTCCACACAGGTTTATTAAGCATCAATTTTGCTCTAGGCAAAATTTAGACGTGATCTATTTGTCGGCAAAATTAAATCAGATTTAGAATTCATGAATTATGCCTTCCAAATCTATTATTTATTTTTTTTCTTCTATGCCACAAAAGTGCTACAGTAAGCAGCCATGGTATGTAGCAATGGGCTGTATTAGTCACATTTCAGCTTAAATCATCTTAAAGTATCAGAACTCAAGTAGTAGATAACTTATGAAATGTAAAAGCATGTCATGATATCAATATAGCACGGTCAATTAAAATAACTACATTATCAAATCGAATTCAATAGAGTCCATATTTTATAAAAGATGTAAATGTTTATGCTTGCATCAGAGTTCCTAGCTAAAATTTTGTGTTAATGCTGACAGATGTTCTCTCCTTTTTAGAGACATTCCAACCCTGCTGTTTCTTGAAAACACATCAAAAACCAAGAGAGAAGAAGCAAAAGAGCAGAAAATAGCTTGTACCCACCTGGTTTCTGCTCAGTTTACCCTGGCTAGAAGGTCCTCCCTGTTTCTTGATCAGAAACAGGAGTTTGAAACTTACATCTTCCTGCCGTTATTTTGCTCATTATGAGAAAACTCCTTCTCTCCTTTCTTTTATTGCCTTCTTCTTATTTTATATATATATCCATAAGTTTAAAAGACATAAGAAAAACCTTGTATCTTGGTGGATATCGCACCAGTTGAGAGGATTATTTCCAGTCCATGCTTCCATGAGTGTGTAGGCAATTATATAGCCATGTACAGCCTAATAAAGACTGAGTTTATTATGTACCTGAACTAACTGCTCGGTGCCTATGCTGCTCACTTAGAGCATTTAGAAACCTAAACGTGTGTTTTTTGATATAAAGGTAGATGTGCTGGTTTATCTATCATCTGTCATGGAAGCAGAAGTACTAAAAAAACTAAAGCTCCTATTTCAATTTCAGTGTCATGTGAATAGATCTTTCAGAGATGATACTAGTAAAGAAAGAATTTTAATTGTCCTTTAAAATGAGTCTGATGAGGCACAAATAGTCTCACTAGGCTCTTGTCTGAACAGTCAGTCTAAGATTATTGAAGGCAATCAGAGATTTAATTCATCAGAAGTAGGGAACTGAATTAACATTCTTTTATCACTAAAATTAATGTGTCTGTTTTCCAGTAGGCTTTCAGCTTGTTATCTTCTTTCCTTTTCACATGGCCTAGCAGAAGCAGGTGGTCTGGCATTAATAAAAACCACCCTGGGGAAAATTCTGAAGAATCACTCCTTTAAACATGCCTCATTTTGTCTACTTTACATACTCATTCTCCAAGATATCCTTATACACATTAAAATCAATATATTAGAGTGTCTAATTCTTATTACCTACACAAATCACTCTTTTCATTAACATCACACTTACATTAGCAATTATTAGTGTATTACCATAATTACATCATTATTATAATTTAAACTTGCAGATAATTTATTGCCCAAAACCAATTCTATTAAGCAACTCAGATGTTGAAACTTGTTATAAATAACATGCTTCTGTTCTCCTTTCTAGCCAACAAAATTACTTTCTATCGCAACCTACATACCGAGTATCAGGACAGCTTTCTCCAATGCCATACCCCTTATTCACTTTTCTCACATCAAACAAGTTGAAATTTTGTTCTACTAGGCAAACTTCTATTGGCCTAGAAGACTTCTGACTTGTTTCCTTCTGGACCAGATGCATTCATCATACCAAAACCTTATAAGGCAGATGGTGTTGCCACCTCAGCTGTGGTGAGTCTCTTGAAGCAGAAATTAGGAAGAGGCATAATCAAGCTGAACAAAAGAGAGAAAAAATTGTGACTAACAAAGGAGACCCCCCACCCTGTAGAAAAGCCAAAAATGAGATCTCAGTCCCTGGCAAGAACATTAAGCCAATTTCCCTCTGAGTTCAGTTCTAAAGGCATGAAGGAGAAAGCATCCATTAGGAATAATTACAATGGATTCAAAAAAGGGTCATTCATGCTTGTCCAATGTGAATGGTTAAAATGAAATGACTAGCTACATAGCCAGGTAAGAGAGGTGTAAAATACATTTACTGAGGGTATATATATATATATATATATATATATATATATACACAATTAAATTTACTAAAGCTTTGAGCATCTCCTCCATCCCCTCAATTGGAAGTTGAGGAAGTGCTAAGTAGATGGAAGATTGTCTGGTCAGCTGTATTCAAAGGGGAAAGCACATGCATTTCCTATCTGGCTTTCATCCTCTGATGAATGTTTCAATTAAAAATTCCAGGGGCAGAGACTTGACAGGAACCTTAAGAAGTTCATCAGGCAGCAGTGCCAAGTTCTGCGCCTGGAGTGTAGTAATTCTGTGGTATAGCACGGACTACTGGAGAGGAAGAGCCATCATTAAAGGTTTCTGGGGATCATATAGATTTGTGCCAATTTGGGCTGGGATACAGTTAATTTTCTTAATAGTAACAAATGTGGGGTTATATTTTGGATTTGTGCTGGAAACAGACTTGATAACACAGGGATGTTTTAGTCACTGATGACAGAGTCAAGGCCTTTTCTGCTTCTCACCCCACCCCACCAGAGAGGAGGCTGGGGGTGCACAAGGAGCTGGGATAGATGATCCCAGCTGATCATAGGAATATTCTATACCATACGGCATCATTATCAGAATATAAAGCTGGGGGAAAAAGAAAAAAAGCACAGGACATCTAGAATGATGATGTTTGTCATGCCAGGTCACTATCACATGGGATGCAACAGGCTGTACACCTGCCTGCTGATAAGAAGTGGTGCATTAATTGCTTGTTTTGATTTGCTTGTATGCACAGTTTTTGCTTAACCTATTAAACTGTTTTTATCTCAACCCATGAGCTTTCTCACTTTTACCCTGCTAATTGCCTTTCTTGTCCCAGTGGTGGGGGAAAGTGAGTGAGTGACTGTGTGGTGCTTAGCTGGGGTTAAACCACAACAGATCCAGCTCTACAGTGAAATTACATTGCAAATATCAATATAGTTCTAATATATTTGGCTATATTAGAAGAAATATGGCTGCTATATGGGGCCAAGTTACAATTCACCAATTGCTGGCACTGCTGAGGGTAAATCTGATCTGCTGCAGCCAGTGTTGGTCCTCATTTCCAACACAAATGTGGAAAACCTATTGGAGTAACAACAGAGAGTAGAAATGACAGAAGCTTTGCACAGGGGAGAAATAAGAAGAGGCTCAAGAAATTGAGCTTCATTAATCTGGTGTAGAGGTGATTAAGAGGCGACATAAGAGATGTCTGAAAAAACTTGTTATGGCAATTATAAAGAAGATAAGATCAAATTATTTTTGTTGGTAGCAAAAAATAGAAGAATGGACAAAGGTCACAAAATCTGACTTAGTGGTTCATGCTGGGCATTCTGAAAAGCAAAATCAGTACAGAAGCAGGGCAGCACTGAACCAGATTACTCAGAGAACTGGTAGTATATTAAACATTGACAATCCCTGTAACAGAAATTTTTACAAGACAGAGATAAAATTATTGTTTTACTGATGATCATACTATCACATACATGTTTTATCCCTACTAGTAAAGAGACTGATGACCATTAGATAATTCTAAATTTCTAGGTAAATTTCTACAATTTAAGTTTGCTGTGGAGAATTGAAAAGAAAATTTATACTTTCAATGGGGAAACATAAAATTCTATCCTGGAATGCACTATTTTAGAAAGCAAACAATTCTCAAGAGCAAGAATACTGAACAATATATATTTTGGTTTGGTGCACTCAACTTTGGTTTGTTGCAAGATGCCAGATTATTGAAATAAGAAAGGAAAAATGTTCACAGCTTAAAGTTAAGAAAAAACCAAAATTTAAAAAACCCATTTGGACAATGAGGAATTTTTTTCACTTCTTTTTGACTTATATTCAGTTGTTTGATTGTCTGTTTTCAGCAGTGAGTGTAGAACTTTTTGTTACAGATAATTGGAATGTAAACATAGGCTAGCCCTTCAATTTGTCAATTATACTTTCAATTAGTTTTATATGAAGTCTTATTTTGTATTAAAAAAAGTCACAGAAAAATGAGAAACACATGCTCTGAATTAATGACAGTCCAGTCCCCAGATGTTTCCAATTAAAATGTTTGTCAAGGCCATAAATCAGGTACATAAGATTCTGGCCTAATGAAACAGGCTGCCACTCTCTTCTATTCTTTACCTCATCTGTGCAGTGTAGATATTGCCCACTGCATCTGTACTCGATTGGAAATATTAGCAACACATTCTAAGGTATCGAAGAAAAGTTCTCTGCTCTCTTTTAGGCTCCATTTAATTGTTCAGCTATAATGGAAAAGATAATTTGGCATCACAGTCTTTAGCATACATACTTCCAACTAAAATATACCACTGGGATCAAGAAATAACATAGCAGCTTTTAATTAGGATATTTTGCATGAAATATTTTGCATAGTTAACTAATATAAATAAACCTTTACTGCATAAACTATGGAAATCAGAGTATTAATTCAACAAATGCATTAAAAATAGTATTTTGAAGGATCCATTAGGAAAAGCCAAATAAGCATATAAAAACCTCAAAAGAAATATGTCTTCCTTTTTCTTCCTTTAAAAAACAAAATCTGAAAATTGTTCTATTTTCCATTTCCAGTGTAGCCTGTAAATGGGTATCCCAAATCCAACTCATTAAGACAGTCAATATAATGAAACTGAGTCACTGTTCTCTACGTCAGAGATTAAATCATATGACAGAATAATTTAAAATAGATACTACAGAGATGATGTTTCTGATGTTGAGGTAACGAGAAGATAATAAAAAAGAAAAATAAACCCTAAGAAAGACAAGTGATGCAAATTGCTCACCACCAACTAACACCTAGCCAGTCCCCCTGCAGTGCCTCCCTGCCACCTCCCACATAATTTTATTGCTGAACATGATGACCTGTGGTACAGAATATCCCTTGAGCCCCTGCAGCTGTCCTGGCTCTATCTCATCCCAGCCTCCTCTCTGGTGGGATGGGGTGGGGAGCAGAAAAGACCTTGATGCTGTGCAAGCCCTGCTCAGCAGCAACTAAAATATCCCCGAATTAGCAACACTCTTTCCAGCACAGATCCAAAACACAGTTCCATGCTTGTGACTGTGAAGAAAATTAACTCTATCTCAAACAGAACCAGAGCATGGATATTGTCATGTTCATATTCTGCATTCATTATTTCTTTTCCAGTAAAAGGAACCCTGAGTAATAGCACTATGCAGGAAACAATATTCTACAATGGGCTCCAGTCTGGATATCTAGGGACCAGGAACTGCAGGTATTGTTCATCATATACTTGCAGAGCAGGTAGTAAGTTACTGAAAATCTCTTTTCCAATGGTCAAGAACTCTCTTTTATTAACTTCAAACTGTCTCTGTATGTGTAAATTGTCTATTCATAGTCCCATTTCCATTTGTATTTGAAATTACTTGCTGTCTTTTCATGAGATAAGTACATGTATTCAATAAAGACTCCCTTTCATATGCAGCATGACCAGTAAAAGAAATTTGCTTTGTTATACAAATTCCATTCTCACTTTCAGATTTACATTGATGTGGAAATATTCCAGCTAAATCAGTGTTGCAACTTCTGCATTATAACACTGTAACATATTACTATTTAGTTTTTTATATCCTTGCAAATCAAATCTTCAGAATATCGTAAAGGCATAAGAAAGGGCATTTCAGATTGCGCCTGTGTCTCAGTGTTTTGTCTCCAAGGTGTGTGTGTGCAATAACAGATGCAGAAAATATATATACACACACATAGGTGTATATATATGTACATACATACACACATATTTTCAGAATATTTTCCTTCTGCTGTTTCTATTCCCTCAGAACTTTCACTGGGAATGGTTTGCACAGGTGTATAGCATCACAGAATCATTAAGGTTGGAAAACACCTTTAAGGTCATCAGGTTCAGCACTGCCAAATCCACCACCAAGCTGTGTCCCGTAGTGCCTGTCTTTTAAATACCTCCAGGGTTGGGCTCTGCATGTCTTCAGTTTTGGGCTTCTCACTATAAGAAAAACACTGAGGTGCTGGAGCCAGTTCAGAAAGGAGCATCTAAGCTGATGAAGGGTCTGGAGCACAAGTCTTATGAGGAACAGCTGAGAGAGCTGGTTTGTTTAGTCTGGAGAAAAGGAGGCTCTGGACAGACTTCCTCTCTCTCTTGTCAACCAACTCCTGTCACAAAGCTATGTTAACTGTATCATGTTTTAGTCCCATGTTTAACTGTATTCCAGAAGATGATGTGTACAGACCTAGAAGTTCTCAAGTGCAATTTGTTAGAAGCGTGCAGCTGAAGGATGATTAGATACCAAAAAATGAATTGGGGAATACAAGCTGGTCCACCTAATCCTACAACACACTTCTATAATACAGAACATTTGCTATTTTAAGACAGTTGGTCCACAGACAGGAAACTCTTTTCTTGTGGAAAGGTCATTGCATTTGATATATTTGAGTGGTGACATGAAGAAGCTCAGAATATCAATGCAGCTCCCACAGCAAACTTATTGCTTTTGTAAGACAGAGATAAAACTTTATGTCTTTGATTGGTAGAAACCAAAAATCAGACAAAGCATATACTGGGTTGCCAGAAAATCTAACAAATATAATTTTCTAGCTACATAGTTATCTAAAATGCATCTAATATAAATATCATAGTTGAATTCTAGGCATACATAACCATTTGGGAACATGCTATGAGAGAAAATTACCCCATTTAATAGAAAGATCATGTACCTTTACTTAGTTTTCCTGTGTCTCATCTATATATTAGGTGTTTGGAAACATACCAAATATCTTGTAATTCTAAACAGCTGTGATCAGTTGCAGTTCACAAAAAATTATTACATCTGTGGATCTGTTTCATTTATTTGGAATTATAAATCCATAATTTAGATTTTTATCTACTTTAAAAAAAACCCCTCTATTCCTATGTAGATTAGGAATAACTAGACTGAAGTAAAATGTCTCAATTCTCACCTGGTTTACCTTGTTGCAGTGAATCTCCACCCATTTAACAAAGATACAAGTATGGTAGATTTGAATCCCTGTTAGACACACATGCTGGCAAGCTTCCAGGAACAGTAATCATTATATACAACAAAGCTCTTATCATGGAGAATAGTGCTAATGCTGTGACATTTCACAGTGTTTGATGTGTTAGGCTGAGATATTTTCTCTCAGGACTTATATTTCTTGGCCAGTTGAAGAAGATCTTTGGAGGGTATTACTTGTTTATGTGCCTTTGTTTTTAACAAGTAACTGCCAAAGCCCAAATGAATAGTGATGGTGCAGTTAGAACTTCTCTGTTGTAGGATGTGAAGGTTTATAGATGAGTTTATAGAATGTCAAGTCATATTATCAACTACATGGGGATATGACCTGATGGGCAGAAATCACATCTTCAAACTGTCATCCTGATACACTAGAGACCGAGAGCCACTGCGCTACCTTTCAGTGGTATAAAGTTGTTTGTAGTGATATAAAAATAGTTTCCACTCTGGATACAAAAAGGCTACAGCTTGAAAGGTCAAGAAATTTATAGTAACTCTTGAATAGAAGATCTTTGGTATGAGGTGCAATACTTTTCAATTCCTTTTGTTTGTTCTATTATACTGAACATAACTTTATTTGCTGGCTTAATAGGAGGGGCATTATTTCAATAATGACTCGAGGCTGCTTTTGCAAAGACAACAGCAGCATCAAACTTCTATTTAAAGCCTCTGAGCCCAAAATTAAGGCACCTGAGTTTAGACAGCTTTCAGGTGGTGTTTGGGGATGAAGATCGAGGGAGTTGGGTAAGGCATTACTGCATCCCAGCTCTTGTCCTACATTCATCTGGTGGCTTTATTTTAGCTGTACAGTCTTCACCTGTGCATTCAAAAATGTAGTTCTATTCACACCAATGCCTAACCTTGGAGGCACTTCAAGCATGTAAAGGACTGCTGTCAACAGTGACATTTTCCAGGAAATTGAAATTTGGCATCTGAGCAGTCCTGGCTTCTTCTTCAGTTGTCCCCCTGGGGTCCATGATGTGGCCATGAATCTGTCAGTGTTATTCATGCCACACTTACTGTAGCAAGCCTTGCACATACCATACGTGACACTTGTACCACTGTTGTTCCCTGCTTAGAGACTCTATCCCAGGAATAAGAGAGCCAGCTCCATTTCTTCCTTTCTTTGAAGGAATTACAGGTAATCTCCATTCTGATATGCTTTTTGCCGCCTTTCTTTGAAGTTTCCCTGCTTAGAATGAAATAGAACTGTCACACAACTGCTTTTTTAAAGGGTTTGAATTGAGAAGGATTTGGGTCAGCATGCTGTATTTTATTAGGGTTGGTTCTTTTAATTAGTTTTTAATTCTGGGCAGTAAATATCACTAAAAAACCTGCAAAGGCACCCACATGCCCCTTCTCTGCCTCCACCACCCTCTGCTCCTCTGAGAGCAACAGCACTGAATCCAACCAGAAGCTCACCTTCAGTGGTGCTCAGCAGCAGACATTCAGGGAATGAATGCTAAGAGCAGGGTATACACAGAGTGGTAATTTCCTTGCTTCTGTTCTTGCAGCTTTTGGCTTTCTCTGGTTCAGAGACCTCTTGAACTAAAGCCAGAGGCTGTAATCAGACCACCATGTTTAGCAGTCCTTGGTGGAGCTTTCCTCCATTACCTTGCCTAATCAACTTTGGAGCCCATTTATACTCTTGGCAACCAAAACTTCCTGTAGCCACAGGTTCAACAATCCATTTAAGTATTGAATGACAAAGGTATTTCCTTTGAGTATTTGAGAAAATTTTCTTTGTCATTACATTTGATGTTCTCTCATTTCCATGTCATAAAAACCAAAATACAATTACCCATTCCGTATTACTTATGTTTTTACGGATCTCTGTTATATCTCAGTCATCTCTTGTCTGTGTTGAAGTGTCTCAATCAGTTTAATATTTTTGTGGACACTCTTTACATGCCTTTCAGCCTACCAGTGGCACTATGTTTCTTTTCATATGAGATGACCAGAACACCATGAGATTTTCAAAATGTGAGTGCACCAGTGATTTGCGTATATTTATAGAATTATAGCGTCTTCATTTCTTTTTTTTATTCTGCTCCCTATCCTTCACTCAGCTGTTCTTGACATTAACTTTTCCATCACAGTTAAGTATTAGACTTTCAGAAAGTTATTAACAATAATTTTAGTTTTTGTGATATTTTTAATCTGGAAAGTTTATATGGACTTCAGTGCATACAATATTTAATGTATAGTTAAATAAATACATTTTAATGGAACATATGAAGTAGATTATTATAGAGCATTAACATAAAATAAACTGAAAATTTAACATTAACAGAAAGATGTTAATTTTTTAACAACTTGAATAATACAAATTAAGGTTGTATGGAAATCAAACCCATATTTTTGTTTATGCTACTTCTAGTAGGGAAGAATTTGAGAGTTGTAAGCAAAGATCAGCTCCCTTTCAGCACAAATATGAGCCAAAAATTCAAACAGAATGCACATATTAGGACAAAGTTAACGAAATTAAACACTTTTGCACTATTTTATGGACAAAATAGAAGCAGAGAGTGAGTTTACCCTATCACAGAAAAAGACCTATTAATCTTTCAGCAATACATTTGAAACTTCTGAAAATCTTAGCCATTTTTACATCCATAAGACGACCCAACCTTGTTAAAAATCCTAAAGAGAACCACGACTTTTCTGTTTACTTATTCAGAAACATTAATATCTTATTGCAGAGAATTTACAAATTTGCAAGGTTATTGAGTTTTGTTAACTTTTGAATAATTAAAATCTTTAAATGGGTTTCTCTGTTTTGTCTGTTACAGGAATTTCTCTTGTTCTGTTCCTCACCAAGGAAACAAGGACAAACACAGTGGTAGAGAATAGAAAAACAATGGTCCTATTTCATGTCCTTCACACCCTGCGCATATCTCCTGGTCACTGATTTGATGCACCATATCTGTTGCATTTGATTCCCTCTCAGGTGAAATCGTGTCACTACTCAGAAGATACCTTCTTGCAAGGCTCTGGAGCAGAAACTAAGACAAATATACCTACCTGGAACCTGAGAGAAATGTATTGATGGCTGGAAGTAAACATTCTAGAGAATCTGGAACCAATTCACTAACGCTGTGTAATTTTCTATGAAACCTTTAAAGGCCACAACATCGAGGGGACTCAGCTTTGGAGATTTTCTCTGGGGGAAAAAAATCCCCAACAACAATGTCACCTGTAGCACTCCATCCCATGACACCAGGAGGGCACTCTGGATTATTTCTGATTTGTGGTGCAAGAATACTACTCTCTAAAATGCTAACACTGTTTCCTGCATTCTTGATATACCTTTGGAGGACACATTTCTGGCCTACTCATAATACCTGCAAATGTCATAAACCAGGATAGGAATTCTACTGAGGACATTAACAACTGCATGGAGGCTTTGTGGAAAGATTTATGTCATTGTATATGTTGCTTGCTGTTAAATTTAGCCTACTACTCTCTTTGTCTCTCACTCCTGCCTTTCACTTGCAATATTGGAAATATGCCAGTTCTGTGAGGGTTTGTTTTCCTTTTCCTGACTGACACATATACTCAGCTTGAAGAGCAAACAGCACAAAAGGTAATTTTGGGATCAATATAAATAAAACTGACACTTCTCTGATGGCAAGTTCTTTGTTATTGCTCTGGGTAGAATCCGTAGTGGACAGGCTTGGAACATGGTGTGGCATATGATGAATCACTTCTTCTGTCTCGATATTTTCTTTGTCTGATTTATTGTATTGCTAAGATTAAGATATAGATGTTCTATGTAATATGTTGCTGTGCGTATATGGATACAAAAGCATGACATGTAGTAAATCCATTTATAGTTCACTTCTGACTTTCAGGCCACATGCTCTCTTCCACTAATTCATCAACTTCAGACTTATTCTACTATTACAAAACAATAAAAAGCCACCATCCTTCAGGACCAGGCAGCAGTCTAATATCTCATTTTCTTCCCAGATGTAGAATTCTCTGCTTTATAAAGCACACCACATTTATGATGGAAAAGGCAGAGCAGAATATTAATTAATTTGTCCTGGCATAAAAATTTTATGTTTTTTAAGTAATGTAAAACCTTTGAGAAGACCTAGTTTCAGGCAGACAACACCAAATATTATGGGGAGACATTTTTTGGTATTTTAAAGATAAAGGTAGATTGAGGGCATTCTGATTATCCTTGAAGCTGGCAGTCCAAGATCCAAATTCAGTCTGAAACTCAAGTCTATGTGACTGCCAAGCTGAAGCCAATGAACCCCATCTCTCAGTGGGACTGTGCTCAGTGCCACACTGTGTGAGAATAATTTCTGATTTTCTGGTGACAGGGTAGATAGCAAGCCCATGACCGTCTGCATTTCTGTGTGGAACATACTCCATATACTCTGTATGGATCAAGTACCAAAAAAACAGAATAGTAGAGAGAGCAAGAGAAATAAAGGCTTAATTAGTGGAAATGAGAACTGCACTATGATAAAGGGAAAAGACCTTACTATAAAACGTGGATTTTCAAGATTTCAAGAAGAAGAGGAAAATTAGGTTTTGCAGTTGTGCTTCTGCAAGTGATATAGAAACTCTGCACTTCCAATAATCAGCTGGGGACTGAGGAAGATGCTAGAGTCAAAAGCATCATAAACACTGTAATATTCTTACCAAGAAATGCTAAATGTGTATGCTTTCAGCTCACTTACTGCCACCTAACTTCTAGGCAATTCACAGGGTTTTGGTCACTTTAATGTTGCAGAGCTGCCGTGGAACTTTTCCACCAGAAAAAACATACTAAAAACACCAGATTCCCATAGGAGGCTGCTAAGATCATTCAGACCCCAGACAGCAAGAAGGAATTAGCAGTTTTATGAGGATTCTCTTGAGCAGGCTATAACAGTTTAATTGACATTTATAGCCAATTTTTATTAGATATAAAGGGTATTCTTCTTCTACTATTTGGTAGTATTTCTTGTTCACATCTCTACCCAGAGATTCTTCCTATATTGTGCTCAAGTTAAAAAAAAAAAAAAATCCAAGATGATGAGGCAGCTTTGCTGGACAACTGTAAAAACACTCTATACAATGGATTCTGTCTCTGTGCCCAGTAGACCTTGATGGGACCTAATATTTCCTAGGCATCATTGTCTCCTCAAAGAGTAAACAATTTCTGACATAAATAGAATCCTAATTTTCCTAAACATGAGTTGTATGAAAGCTATATGAAAAATCATGAAGTTGATGGAATAAACAGGACTAACACATACAATGCTGGATATGTAGTGCTGTCCAAAAACAGCTAGAGCAAAAGCCTACAAGTCAAGCAGGAGCATAACTTCTGCACAGACAGGAAAAAGTTCACTGACTAAAGGTTTAATTTTGTAAAACTTGAATAGGAAATGAATGTAGAATAAGCAGTTACATACACAAACACATGCATATTTATTCACAGCCATATTATGCATCTGCAGATTTCAACGGGCTAATAAATAGCACAATGAGTTTGTTCATTGTGAATCACTGATGGAATTTACTTGTTGTTTTTGTCATGTGAATTACTGACAGACACATCAGGGTTTCCATGATTTTTTTGTTGTTCAAAATAATTCACTGAATGTCTTGAACAAATAGTATTTCAGTGTACAGATTTTCATATTTATGAATATTCATGTATCACTTACTGTTTTCTAGCTTATTTGGAAATTCAAATTTCGTCTGTTTTTTGACATGTTTACACATGTTAATATATGCCTACACCCTCCCTAATACTGACAATACTTACAGTTGGATTTTTGGGGCAAATATTTGCATTATTATTATATTCTGTCCATTATTATTCTGAAAGAACATACTTAAAATTCTCTGGATACTGTTTTCAGAATATATATTTGAATAATTTTCTTTTTTTGCTACTTTATTTACAGAAAATAAATAGAAGCACTCCAAGTAAAACTGGATGGAAACTTTCCCACCATATCTCCCTTCAACAGTCTTATTAAAAGGTTATCAACACATTCAGTGTATTATGGATGGATTGTTTTATGACCTTTATTAACACAGGTAGTTAAGAAACCAAAATGAACAATCAAACTTCAATATAAACTTCATTACTTCCCCTTGAAAAGGTTTTTTTTCAGCTTTTTCCATGTACCATTTCATACTTTAAATTAGTATTTTTATCTATTCACCCTACTCAATGTATCCAGTCTTTAAGAACTTTAGGATCCGTTCTTAAATTTATGTCTCTTAAAATTTCTGGTAGTTACCCTTAATTCAACACTGATCACATTGTTGTGACCATAGACCTTATTGATGTGGGCAGAATAAAGATGTTTAAGAGTTTACACCACACTCAGATCAGGGAAGAAGAGGTCTCATAGGTGTATATATTAATATAGGTGGTGAAAGTAGATAAAATTAATCTGCTATTAATCTACATGTTACTGATGTTTTATCAGAGGATAACATTACACAAAGTAACACTTGGGAAGGCATGTCTCAGATACTGTTGTCTAACCAAGCTTGGGGAACGTCACTGGGCTTCTTGTTTGACTTTTCTATATCAAATATTTGTCTAAACCTCTTTTACTTTCTTCCAGTATAGCAGTATTAAAAGTAAGAAAAACTGGAGAAACCAACTGCTAGAATTCAGACACAGGAATTTATTTTTTCAGAAGTGTGAAGACCTCTTTACAAATCTTTGAGGAAAGCTTCATGCAAGTATCACAACAGGGAAAGCTGTATATCAGAGAACCTTCTGTCCTGGCTTTTGGTCTTATGCATTAAAGAAAGATGGTTTAATGAAAGGAAGTTGAAATTAAAATTTAGCCCAAATGTAACACTTAATTCTCTAGATGTATCCCCATGTCTAGATTCATTTTTTTAAAGCTTTCTCACTGCAACAACAAAATTGCTATTATGTAAAATATTGAACAAAAAGAATAATATAAAATTAGTTCTACATCCATCAGGCAAAAAGTCCACCTTGGTCAAAAGCCTGTCTCACACATATCTGTCCATATTTTAAAAAGCTGTATATAATATTATGGAACCTATATTATCTGCTGTCAGCACGGCACTTGATTCCCTGACAGGTACATAAGCCTTACAAATGGGGAACCCACAAATGTTTAGGGTTGGGTCTTGTGACTGGAACAATTTTTGGCCAAGAGGGCACAATTGTCCCAAATCCCAAATGAGAACCACCTCTCTTCAGATACCATTTGTCTTCATACCAAAATGTATTTCAAAAACTATTTGCAATTTATCACAAAAGCAATCACACTGATTGCCTTGTTGAGGGGTGTTTGCATCTCTTCTGATACTGCCATGCTCAGCTGAAGAACCACCTCACAAAATAGAAAGATGAGTAATAGATTTTTTCCTCCCACAAATATTATTATAGTTGTACATGTTGTTTTATTTTTAGATTTGTATTTTCATAGACCTTTTCCCCTCATGTTCTTTTCTGCTTTTATCTTCCTGTCATTTAGTCCACTTATCTTGAAGGAAACAGTTGTTTACATTGGGGGTTTTTGCATTTTTTTCTGTTGAATTATTCTTGGTGCAATTTCTTTTAATTTTTTAATTGACATTGGTGTTGTTTTCTAAATGTCTTTTTCATTTATGATTTCATTTATAGCATTTCTGTTTTACATACTCCCACCTCTGAGCAGATGACAGCTTATCAGGAGAACAAACCTTCTTGTCCCTTCTTTTTGATACCAGTATCGAGATAATGTTATCCTTATGTTTTTCTTTTTTTATCCCCTTGTCCTTTTCAGCTGCCTTCCTCCCTCACTTCATCTTTGCTATTTTGGTACATTAATTATATTTTCTAAGCCAATAGCCCTTAAAATTGAGTAAGGGAACAGGTAAAAAATTAGCCCCAAAAATTCCAATTCTGTATGTGTGAGAAAAAGATGTTTTAAAAGTATGTGTATAGGTATAAGTAATCAAATTAAAAAAAAAAAGATTTTGTCTATATTGGCATATTTTTAACACAGCTAACTACAAAGCCAAATCTGTGTAAACAGAGAGTATAAATAGCAAATATTTTCAATTGTGTTTAAGAAGAAATGGCTCTGAAAAGGATTGATTTTTTTTTTTTTGTGGATACCTAGCTGTGTCTCAGCTGCTGTGCTATGCCATAGCTAAGAGGGAAAATGCCTATGGGCAGAATGATGTGACCTCCTGGTGTATCAGTCCATTTTGGCCAAATTGCAGAAAACAGTATGGAGAAATGAACTTTTCTTTTTTTTTTTCATTTCTCCAGGAAAGCAATCATGTTCGACTGGAAAAGACTCTCAATAGAAGGTTTAGACTTGTTTAGCCTTTTAAGAGTTTCAAAATTTGAATATAAGCATTATTTTATATTAATAATTATATCTTCCAATATGTGTTGGCCATCGAAATTAACCCCAAATTCTGAATGATTGAAACAGAATGGAAATTAGACTCCTCAATAAACAAATTATTGCTCAAAAATTTTGTTCTGGTTTTTCCCCAGGCATAAAATCCAAGAACATCTCCAATAACAGGCCATTATGTAATTAAAAAAAAAAAAAAAACAGAACAAAAAGAAAAAAAGAGGGATAATGGTATCCACCAGATGGGAATTGTAACTAAGCAAATTCAGTCCAGGAAATAACCTTCCTTTTCCTCTTTTTCCTCTTCCCTTCTCTCCTTACCTCAATTAAATATCAGAATAATGAATCTCAAAAGATCAGAGGTACAGAAGGTGCTCTGAGGTCTCCCCAGAACCTTGTTTACTCCAGGCGAAACAACCCCAGCTCTTTCAGCCTGTCTTCACTGGAGAGGTGCTCCAGCCCTCCGTTTGTCTTTGTGGCCCTGCTTTGATCTCATTCCATCAGGTCTTTGTCCTTCTTAGGCTGGAGTCCCCAGAGCTGGACACAACACTCCCAGTGGGGTCTCTCCAGAGCAGAGCAGAGGGGCAGAATCCCCTCCTTGTCCTGCTGCCCACACTGCTTTGGATGCAGTCCAGAACACGTCTGACTTTCTGGGCTGTGAGTGCACATTGCTGGGTCATGTTCAGCCTCTCACCAACAAGTTGTTAGTTACTTGCAGTGTGACTTCATGGAAGAAATATACAAAGGAAAATCAAGTTAGAATCAAGCTAGAATGATCTGTAATGGAGAGACAGGTCAGAGATGCAAAAGGATAAGAGAGCATCTCCAACTGAGTGACGAGGTTCAGAGTGGACCCTCTTGCTTTCTAAACTCCTGATGGAGCTTAGGGGTGGCTAGGTCCAATCTTTACCTCAGACCTGGAGAACAATTTACACCTAACAGAAACAGGTACATGGATTTAATTAGTATTAATTCAGCATTCTATCAGCTACTTATCAAGGATCTACTGTGATTAAGAGGTCTGCCTGTCCTGTGTAAAGAAGGATCTCCTAGTCTCAAGTAAGGAATCTTAAACCTTGAGAGGCATCCGTGCTCAAAGGAAGAGTCACTTGGTATGCAGTCCAGATGCAATTTAGAAAGAGCCCAAATTAGACTTTTCCAAAGAAGACTGTCATTAGTAGAAGGTCCTTCTGCCTTCAGGAGCAACTTTGAGAGGTGTCCCACCTCAAGAGGAAATTGCTACCATTGCAGCCACATTGCCTAGCAAGAAGGGCTCAAAGAAGGCTCACTTTTTCACACTTACAGAATAAAGTGGTTGGCTCACAGTTAAATTGCATACAATGGGAGGGTGTGCACAGCTTTCCGTGTTTCTCAATAAACAAGTCTTGGAAAAGCATATGGTTGGTGTTCCCAGCTCATACGCATCAATGCCCACTGGGTCACAGGGCTACTCCTTTGGAGGTTTCCTGGAGAAGTCCCTGGCCTGGCTGTGGCTCAGACCTATATCACCTTTGAAGCCTGCACCACAGCACTGCTGCTTTGGTTAGGGGACCACATCCATCACAAAAGTTCACGAAATCATTAATTCCTCAGTCATTTTTGTACTGAAAGTAATGGAAATTTTATACAAATGATAATCTGTTCTGATTAATCGTACCTAAGTTTTTATGACACATTACTTAAAAGCTTGTCTCATCATATTTTGCAGCTTTCTCTCCTAAATATACTTTTGTTCCTCCTTTGCAGAATCTTACTGGCAGATGCTTTCCCCTCCCCCCCCCAGAAAAAACCCCTGTAAAATCCCAGAAAATCTCACTACAACTGTCAAGTGGCACTCCAGCTGTCATTAACATAACTGCATGTGGCAGAACATTGTGTAGGTGGTAATGGGACTGTGACATATATAAGTGTCCCCATTCTAGAAAAGGGCAATATCTACACTAGTGAGCAGTGTAGAGCAGTCAGAACAGTTCCGAAGTTTTCTGAGGACTCAGTACTGATTCGATTTTGTTTCAGACTAGCTCCTTTCTAGCACTGTGCACTAAATGCCTGGTAGTTGTTTGATGAAGATGTAATTCCAGAGTGAATCTTCTAGGTCAGTCTTATTATAAATAAGTCTAATTTATTAGCTCAAAGATTACTTGAAGATATAAATTTTAACATTATAGAGGGGTACTATCAGGAGATTTCCTTCAAAAACAGTTTACTGGTCTGACCTAAAATTCTGACATAAATATACTCTGCAACATACCTTTTTTCCCCTCCTACATTTTTAGTAAAAGATTGGGAGTTCAGAGATCTGTTCTACAGACTTAACTTCAGACTTTCCTTTAAGAAACAAGCAAGCAATGCAATCCTCTGAAGCAACTTCAACCTGTTAGGATTTTAAAATTAGACCTGAAAAGAACACACCTTTCTCTTCTTCTGAGATATTGACACTGGCAGTGTTCAAGATGGTAATAAGAGAACTGCTTTTGCTAAATTGCTGCTGCAGAATACAACAGTGAAAGAGGCAGGGTGATTAATTACATTCTCTGCGCTTTCACAGCTCTTCCAGAAGCTGGTAGACATTTCCCTATGAAATGTCAGTTAGGGATTCCTAAATTATGTCTATTTTTGTTACATATAAAAAATTATTTTAATAGGCATTATTAAAAGCTGGGAATGTTCAGTACAGAGTTGTTTCTTGATGCAGGTCAAAACTGTAGATTACCGCAGGTTAAACACCTTTACCCATCAAAAATAATTCCACGTATAACAAAGTAAACAAGTATACAAAAAAAATTAAAAAGAAAGAAGTGTGAACCAAAAGTATGCCAAACAATAGACAGATTAGGGATTTTTCAATTCCTTACATGATTATGAGATATTTTACCATTTTCCTCACAGACACTTGCACCTCTTCTTTTACAGTTGCCTTGATTCCAAATTTAACTGGAATTCTACCTCCTTTCTAAAAAACCTCCTCTGGCTTTCTACTCTTTGGTCCTATCTTTAGTAAAGGGATGTCTGAAGCCATTGTGGTGCCTACTGCCAGAAGTATTTCTGCATTTACTTCAGAGCAGAACTGTAGTATATATGGTATGTGCACTATATAATTCATGCAACTTACACCCATCTCCATAGTCCTGTTTTTTCCCAGGTGTCTCTCAAGAGTAAGCATGCGTATTTAACAGAATAGAGGCAGTCAGTGTCTGAAACATGGTCGTGTTCAACTACATAACAGAGTGAACAACAACTGCTCCGTGAGTTGTGTGATGGTGTCACAACAAGTATACAGATGGTGACATGATGGGATGGGGCTGGAGTGTAAGATCCTTATGTGACTATATTAGACCCACTCCAGGAAATATGGTGCTTTAAATATAATTGCATGAAGTGTTACCAGCAGAAGAATAAAACTTCCTCATTCCTGTAATAATGCCTGTAACACAAGACTCCTGTTTCATTCTCCCAGTACTATTCCTTTTTCCCCCTGTGTGAATTCAAAAACAAGAAGAGAGAAGACTGATGCTTTCTGACAAGGTTACTTAAAAAATCTAAAAATTCCAGTACAGCTGAGGGACCTCTGGAAATTGTCTAGTCCAACATGTGCTGATGTAGGTCAAATAGTACAGGATGCTTAGATCCATGACCAACTGGATTTTGAAAATCTCTTAGATGGAGACTCCGGAACCTACATGCTACAGTGTCTGACCAACCTCATAGTAATTTTTTCCTTTCCTTTAAGTAGAATTTCTTGTTCTAGAATTTCAGCTTGTGTTCAAATTATTGTCTAGGTTTTATTGATTGCATTGACCAGCTTTACACTTACTGAAACAAGAGCTTAGATATTCAGTGCACACAAAGACACCTACATATGAACATCTGAATGCAAATGTCTAATCTTGAACTGATTACCATTTCATATATTTGTTATTTAAGGTCTGTAAAGCTTAAGGGCATGAAACTGTAACAGCTTGAGAAAATCAAACAAGTAGGTAAACAAAAATATGGCACAGTGTACAGGAGAAAATATTAGCAATGGTTACTTAGCAATGTTACTTGCTTAACTACTTAAGTAGCAAACCCATATTAAGACTTAATTAGTATTTAAACTGGAAGACAACATTAAGCGATGTTACTTCTGGTTATTCACTAAAGGAAATGAAATGGGTTTATTAGCAAAATTATGAATGTAAGGTAGCTCCTCAGAACTGCTCTGAGAGGTTTCCAGATGGTGTATTTTTTCAGGTAGTAAAAGAAACCATATGTTTTCTGTCTAAACTCTTTTCCGCTTTAAACAAAAGAAAATAATAACAGAATATAACATAATTAAAGGGAAAGGTCTTCACTTTCACCAGTTTTTATGCTGTATAAGGATGTACGTGAGTTACCAGGGACTCACCACATCCTAAATAGACAAGTGCAAATAAAACTAAGTGTTTTACCTTTGCATCTCTTGACAAATTTGAGTGATTAGGGACCCCAATACCAGCAGAAGCCATTAGAGGCTATGTGGGTATTTCTGACAAGGCAGCAAGTTTTCAGACTAAGAAACATGAATTGGTGTATTGGGTTTGCATTGCCAAGCTTTGGTAGCAGAGGGTTATGGGGATGGCTTCTGCCAGAAGCTGCCAGAAGCTTCCTCCATGTCCAGCAGAGCCAGTGCCAGGTGGCTCCAAGACGGGTGTGCCACTGTCCAGGGCTGGGCCAATTAGGAATGATGGTAACACTCTGTGACAACAGATTTGAGAAGAAAAAAAATAAAAAGCTTTTGCATAGACGTAATTGCAGACAGAGAGGAACAGGGTGAGAACATGTAAGAGGAACAACCCTGCAGGCACCCAGGTCAGTGGAGAAGGAGGGTCAGGAGGTGCTCCAGGCACCAGAGCAGAGATTCCTCTGCAGCCTGTGGTACAAACCATGGTGCGGCAGCTGTGCCCCTGCAGCCCATGGAGATCCACAGGGATGCAGAGATCCACCTGCAGCCCATGGAGGAAACACACATCGGAGTAGGCAGATGCCTGAAAGGAGGCTGTGAGCCCATGGGAGGCCCCTGCTGGAGCAGGGTCCTGGCAGGGATCTGCAGACTCATGGAGAAAGGAGCCCATGATGGAGCAGGTTTCCTGGTAGGACTTGTGATCCAATGGGGGACCCATGCTGGAGCAGCCTGTCCTTGAAGGACTGCATTCCATAAAAAAGTGACCCACAATGCAGCATTTCATGGTGAACTGTTGCCCATGGGATGGACTTATGTTGAAGAAGTACATGGAGAACCGTCTCCCATGGGCGGGCCCCCATGCTGGAGCAGGGGAAGGACTCCTCTCTCTGAGCAGCAGCAGCAGAAACAACATGTTATGAGCTGACTGTAACCCCACCTTCCTGCATCGCTGGGGGTGAGGAGGTAAAGCTGGGAAAGAGAAGAGGGGAGCAGATGTTTTTGAGGTCTGTTTTTATTTCTCATTATTCTGCTCCAATTTTGTTAGTAATAAATTCAATTAATATCTCCAATTTGAGCCTATTTTCTCCATGACAGTGTTTGGTCAGTGATCTCTCCCACTCGTTACCTCAACTCTTGAATCCTTTGTTATGTTTTCTCTCCCTTGTCCAGTTGCAGAGGGGAGTGATAGAGAGGCTTTGGTGGGTGCCGGGCATCCAGCCAGGGTCAATCCACTACAACTGGTTTGTATCTTTATTGCTTAGGATTAGTTTCATTTAGAGTAGATTTTTCTCAGAAAGCTGCAGTGGTCGAAAATAGTGCAAGGGAGCAAGATTATGATTAAGCATAATGGTCAATCATCTCTTGATTTTACTCCTTGAAGCCTTTTTATTCGAAGATGTAGATTTTATGACCTTTTTTTGCAGCTCAGTTGGTACTTAAGGAACAGCAGTATGAATGAGAATATGGTTCATTACCACCTTTAGAGGTGTTGGGATTTTTTTTGGACATAGTGCAATCCACTAATATTAGAGATTCCCAGGCAGTCTCCGAGTGAGATACTGGGTCTCTGCAGAGATATTAGCTTGAGAAGTATAGTCATTTTAGAGCAGTGATTTGTCCATTCTAATTAGCCCTGCTTAGGAAAATGAATCCAGTAATTCAGTTATACTTCTTCTAATAGTGATACTTTGTTCAAATTATTCCATTCAGATTTCATTGCTGATAATATTTTAGTAAAATATATGATATATGTGGGGACAACTTCTCAGTAGGTTATAGTAAGTCTAAAAGCAAAAATGGAGATTTTCCATGTGAAGTAAATCATTTTGCAAATAGGCATCAAAGAAAGCACCATTTTAAGCCCCAATTAGTACAAAATTTCGCAGAAATGAGAACATACTTTGCATCCTGCAGAGATATAAAACTCAGCTCCATTCCAATTATAAAACATGATGATCGGTATCTTTGCAGCACAGCACACATCCAGTGATTATATGATAATACTGTCACTAGGAACTCTTTACGCAATAAGGACCAAACATCTGTCTCTTGTCCAAAAAACCCTATAAAACCTACCCCTTCATAAACCAAACAATAATTCCATAAATAATATTTTAAGATATTTTTTAATGCATAGGATTTAGGAGCCATATATGAAACTCTGCCTTGGTGACCAGATCCATTATCAAATTCTATAGTAGATTCCAAAATGTGTTGGTTACTTGTTTTGTTAGAGCCTGACCCATTTGTATTCATTTAACAGCAGCTGCCAAAGAGAATCCACAGGTAATATAGCACAGCCATAAGTTGTAATTAACCTCCCATGGCAGTTCAGCAGATGCAGAAAGTCTTGTGTTTCGTTCCTATTCTGTGCCACTGTCAAAGATCCTGTCCAAAATGACCTAGACACAGTCATGTCTGATCAGAAGGGTACCTAGAATCAGAATGTGCTATAAGCAGCCCGCTTGCTACTGCTGTTGTAATGGGCCCTGAGGCACATCAAAATGTCATTTGTCTTCTCAAAAGAAGACAAATGAAAGATTCTATTTAAATTCTTCTTGCTTCAGTTTCCATTTTGCCTTCAGTGATATCTTTTACAAAAGATAATTAGCGCCATGAATGAGCCATCTGCATCACTCATGTTGATTTTCTACTCCCGCTGGAGCTGAACCTTTAGCCTTTAGCTTAGCCATTTGGTGCCTGTGAGACTAGCCGTATGTCATGGTCACTGACAAAGATAAATAATGATGCCTTACTGAAGTAAAGAGAAGCTATTAATAAAAATATTGTGAAATGGGCTGATCTGAATGCTTCTCACTGGTAACATGCTTAAACAAAAGTGTTGTCTTCTATTAGCACTAAAATTTCATCTGTAGGATCTCAAAAATAAAAAGAGAAACAAGAAAAGAAAAAAATAATTTAAACATCACATAATCTGCTTCTATGTCTGCATAGACTTTAGCTACAGCATTCATGACAGGAAGTGTAGCCAGATTAAGACAATGTTGCTGAATTTTTCATGATATCAGTCAGGGTGCAAACTTTATTTTTACTGATTTCAGAGAAAAATGCCAGCCAAATAAGAAGAGCATTTCTTGTTGTCTGCCACTTTGAAGAACTATACAGGAAAGTTTTCAAAACAACCCTTCTACTAAGTCTGTTGTTGTTGAATCAGTTCCCTTTTAGTCAGAAGAGAGAAACATCAAAAACATAATTCAAAGATAGTTCTCTATCAACATGCCTCTTCATCCAATAATTTTGTTCACTATTTTTTCACCTTTTACAAGTCTCCAAGATTTCATATTCTGAAGTTTGAATCAGAAATTCTCCTGAAATCTTTCGTAGGATGCACTGGTCTCTATATGCATTTTCTTCCCCAAACAGGCTGGACAGTTGATAGCTGTTAAAGGATTGACTCCTCAGAGTCCAGTCCAATATATAGCAGGTCCTTGATTTAACTGGAGACTTAACTGCACAAGTGCCAATAGAGTTTGACAAAAACAGAACAAAGCAAAAATTATGCACACTGTTGCCTAATAACCCTCACTGGAAGAAAATAGCAATTGGATTATGATAGATATGTGTTGGGCTTTGTCACAATATTATCACAAAAGATAAGATTTTTCTCAGTAGGAGAATAGAGCTTGGATGAAAAGAATGGTAATAAATTCTGGATCACTGAGAAAAAAAAATCTTGTGGTATCCAATGTAGAAGGCTGTTCTTACACTTATGTTAAGTCTGACAGGCAATATCGGAATTCAATCTTTTGTATTTAATAAAGAAGGAAGAAGATACTCACCCAACAATATTTTCATTCATATTTATTTTTCAGACATGTATTGAATTCATGTAACTTATTTGTCACGGCCACTTTTGCATCTGAAGTCAGTAGATCCGTGAACAACTCAAAACATTTGACACTTGAGACTGCCAGCGTGGTGTTCAACCCAATCAGTGGGTACAATCAGTCACTGCATGTAACAGAAAGCCAAGAATTTGAGACTAGCACAAATTCTGTCTCACCATAGACAAGTTACTGCAGTGGTTACTTTCATGCTAATAACATTCTTATGACTCCAAGGTGAACCACTCAAATCTTTACCGGAAAGCAGGTTTAACTTTCCGTTCGTGTTTTTCTTTTATTTGTTTACTGTTTGTGGCTGTTGAAACATCAGCTATCAGAAGAAGCATTCAAATGGGCTGCTTTTTAAGTCAACTTCAGTAGCACAAATATCAGCTCTTGTATACAAACTGCAGTTTTGGGAGATCTAAGAAACATTGAAACTGAAGCCTGCAATACTTAAATAAATAAAGTGTCAGGATGTCTGGTTTAGGATATAAGTTAATAAAACAACAAGGAAAGAAGTGCTACCATTTCTGACAGTTCCAGCCCCAGCATCCTCATTAACAGAGCAGAAGATGATTTTTTTTAAACACATTCATAATCATCTCTGAACTACTCTCTGAGACGGAAACTGGTTTTGCTTCCCCAGTGGTTGACATTACCTTCCTGAATGTTTTGATGCCTCGCAGTAGAGACTTTGTGACATGCCTTGGGTTTAGGCTTTATCGTTTTTGTGAAAGGCACATCAAAACACATAAAACAAAATCAAAGTGTCGGAACATCAGAAAGATATTACCAGATACTTTAATTAATGTGAGAGTATAGAGAGGGAACTAAAGTTTAGATTTTTTTCCTTACTGAAGGCTAATTTAGTCCATATTATTTATTTATTTTATTTAGGAATCTTGAGAAAGCATGTCTTATGCAAAACATTTAAACAGCTAGGGAAACACCTGAGCAGATATTTAAAAAAAAAATGTGTTCACTTTCCTGGGTGAATAAAAACATTAGCCTTTCTTGAAAAGATAATTGGGTACAAGGAGAAATTAAGAGCTAAAGATTACATAACAAAGCTTGAAAAATTAGCATGCTATTGTTGGAATTAAGGGAATGGCATGTATGTAGGACTAAGAGAGCAACATTTCAACTAAAATGGGAAATGTCTCCAAATATGTCCTAAGGAGAATAAACCAAGTTATTAAAATATATATCAATGAATGCGTTGGGCTAACACCATATTAAAAGCCAGGAAATTTTGCAACTTTGGTTTATCCATCACCAAATCGTAGTAAAAAAGAGATAAATGAGATTTGTGTGCGTACCTAAATTATCTCTCTATCAAACCCAGGTTATTTTTAACAGATCGTTGTCTAGTAAACTTTGCAGTGACTCACACAATATGTCTTCCAAAAATAAGTCACAGAGACAGTTTCATGATAGAATAAATCATATGGGACTGGTTTAGGATATTTCTTTACGTTGTAAAATAGAAATTAGGATACAATTCAATCCGTTAACAGAGATTTTCTCTTCAAATTCTATCATTTTCTTCCTGTTTTTTTAAGTGCCAACTTATTGCTTCATCATTACTGCCTTTCATTGCTCCTTCCTTTGAATTCCCTCCAATTCAAAACTCATTGTATCCGTTGTTATACCACTCACTAATGTCATTCAGCACTTCTGCATAATTTTTAGTTCAAACTGACCTTTAAATATGTTAATGTCTTTAAATAATTTATTCTGCTCACTTTTAGAAGTTTAGCATCTTAAGGAAAATTATTTTGTGGGAAAGGTCTTGTTCAGCTACGTTTTGGCAAAGTTGCTACAAAAAAACAAAGAAAGAAAAAGAATCATACCACAAACCAACAAATAAACAAAAACCTTAGAAAGATCCCAAAATATTTTATGTCAGATTTCCAGACTTTCCAGATGGAAGTAAGATGTGTAAATTTGGAGACCATCTTTTGTTTATCTTCATATAGTTTTGATGATATTCCTCTTTTCAAACTCTTTATACAACTTTGCAACAATACTTGAAAAAATCTGTTTTTCTTGTTCAAATCTTACTTACACCAAGGAAAGGTCTTTCCTTAAAATAGACTCTTTTTCAATACTAAAGCTGTGCTTCAGAATCTCCAGTTAAAATTGGGTACATATTTTTACTTTCTGGTCTTTCCAGATTTACCTTGGTGGAGCACATCTAAAACTAGTGGAACAGGATTTTTGTATTAATTTTATAATATTTTTAATTGTTAAATAGTTGTCTAAACCACATAATTATCATTACATATTTGATTAGTAACAAATGGCTGCTCACTCCTTAGTCTATCTACACATCTATTATTCTATGGATGCTTTGTATCATTGATTACATAAAGTCATTACATAATGATTCATATTATTGATTATCTAAACCATGCAGTAATTGTCTGATTGGGCAATCTAAGTTTCTTAAACAGGAAAACCATTTTTTCTGCTTCACTGAGCCTTGAAATGTTCAAGACTAATTTTTGCAGATAGAAAGAACTTTGTTCATTTATTTTTTCCTATTTCTTCTAAGAGAAATGCTACCAGTGGTATTCCGCAAGCCTTCAGGCTTTTACCTGAAGTAATAACTCAGTCATCATTTGACTCAATAAGTGAACTGGAATTTACATGCACTAGGGCTTATTTGTCACATACATAAGGCTTTATTTATTGAGGAGTTTGAGGTTTTTTTAGTGAAGAGAAATGCACTTATTTTGTTGAGAAAACATACCCTGAAACACATAATGTCTTCAGGTTGCCATATGCAGTCTTGGACAACCTGCTGGCAGGTTAAAAGAGTGTTGGAGCATCAGAGCTCATGATACAGCTGGAAGTAACTGAGATTCTTATTCTGACAGCAACCTTCCTTCCTTCCTTCCTCCCTTCCTTCCTTCCTTCCTCCCTTCCTTCCTTCCTTCCTCCCTTCCTTCCTTCCTTCCTCCCTTCCTTCCTTCCTTCCTCCCTTCCTTCCTTCCTTCCTCCCTTCCTTCCTTCCTTCCTCCCTTCCTTCCTTCCTTCCACACCACATTGTAAAAAGAAACACCAGACTCCAAGTTCCTGTTACTTGATTCCCACAGCAAATACTTGTAACAAGTGATTTGATTCATAACAAATCAAATAGGCTCTATCCCTGATGTCTTTAAAAATTAAGGTGAGGAAAAGTAGTGTTGTACCTGCAGCCTTTTACTTACAATGGCCATCTGGTATTTATTGAGCCATAACAAAACAAAATCTGAACATGATGGGAGTTTGAGTACTACATGAAAACAGTGGGCAACAGTGTCTGCAATTGTATGCAACAAGAGCAGTGAGTTCCTTAACAGGACCTCTCAAGTTCTATATTCCCAGATTAATACGTAGATTTTGATTAAATGCTGCTGTACAATTCCATTCCATTCCATTCCATTCCATTCCATTCCATTCCATTCCATTCCATAAAATTAGCTTTGATAAAACTGTTTTCTCTCCTATTTCTCTAGATCTGTATATTTCAAAGGGGAGGGTTATTGAAGTTTTCAAGTTGCTAAACTTTTGATAGACATCAAACTGTAGCAATTATGCTTTTTGTTTAAAATTAAAATTTTCTGTTGTAGTACTTACACAAACTGTATTAACTCTTTGCAATGATCATTCCAGAAAGATTAATGCCAGAGGGATAAAATATAGGAAAGTCTAACTCAGACAGTAAAGCTTTTAATTGGTAATTGCTGCCCTTTTTTTATATCATCATTATAAGCTTTTAAAGCCTGTTGACTTTTAAGTCTTCTCTAGCTTTACTGCTTGGTTTGATACTTAGCCTGAGTCTGTCTCCTGACTTCCTAAGAGTTATTCCAAGGAGTTATTATACAAATTATTCTTACATTGACCTTTATAAAAGCACTGTGATAATTGCATGTTTTCCTACAGTAAATCCTCATCTAAACCAGTGTCATCTGCAGCAATAAGGAAACAGCTTTTCACCAGGAGGGTAAAGTGTTCATCATATGCAATTTAACTTGGTGTGTCGCTCACATGAAAAGAGTCCACATCCTGGCTCCATTAAAGGAGGATGTAGGTTTGAAGCCTGGGCTACAGTGCCTGTACCAGAGCCATTGAACTACAGGATGCTCTGGCAGCAGTGTTGTTTCTAGCAGAACTTCTATTCTCTTTGTCCTGAAACCTGGAACTCTTCATCAAAATTTATATTCGCTATGAAATATTCCAAATAAGGTAAAAAAGATGTCTTTTCAACAATTTTTATATTTTTATAATTTTTAATTTTTATATTTTTAATGGAAAACGGGTAGAATTTTGTATTTAAATTTATTGTGTCAAGAATGGGATTGAAGCATGTAACACAATTTAAAAAGATACTAAAATGACCTGTAAAACTGATTCTTAAATCTATAGATAAAGTTTTTTGTTAGATGTACAACACCTGCAGAGACAGTTATGATACCTGTTGAGCATCTGGATTAACAAAGATAAGTGCAAAGAATAAAGAAGTTTTAGGGTCCAAAGGGAATCAACTGGTCTCTCATATAGAAGAATGCTTGCTGCTTGCAACAAAATACTTAATATTCAACTCCAAAGTTATAATCATAGGTGCATAAAGAAAACGACAGACTTGAAATTGGTGGCATATGCTGGCACTATGCAGGTTGGGCTTTGGTTGGTTGGTTAGTTGGTTGTTGTTTTTTTAATTCACTTTGCAGAAAGCTTTTACGCATATAACCATTTTTACAATGGTTATTCAACCCCAAGAATGTTACACAGCTGTATTCCTATGCATACATGAGCATGAAGAAAACTGTTTATAGTTCTGCATAGCACACTACACAATAAAAATTGAGTTAAATGCTTGTTGAAGTCAACAAAGATTTTCACACAATGGTCATTGGGTTGCCCTGCGCTTGTCGGTATTAGAGATTTTCTGCTTCTACAAAAGTTGAGTCACAATGCGTGGGACACCATGGATGGAGGTGAGGAGATGGAGGGTGGCACCTGTGATCAGGTAAGAGAGGGGAGAACTGAGCAAGCAGCTGCACGGTGCTTAACTTCCATCTTAAACATGGAAGTGGCTTAAACCATGCCAATTATACATTCTGTATTATATTTCGACTCAAGCAGAATTTTTTCCACTTAAACTAGATGTTTAGTCCCTCAAACATGTTGCCAAATCAAAAAGTTTCCAGTAGAAATACTGTTGCTCTGACTGTCCCTTAGCAATAAGGAAGGAAATAATATACTGTTTTAAAACTTCTAATTATAGATTTCTTTTGCCCTTGAAAAAGCTGGCAGGCACTTTACTGGAAGTTATAATGACACTGTAAATGAGACAGCAAAGGGTCATACATGAATTATGGGTTTCAGAATAATTTCCAGAAGATGCTATGATAGTTGAAAATAATGTGTTTGCTCCTTCACTGTCTTGCACCTTTTGTATCCATTTTCACTCTTGTACAGGAAAGCTAATTGTATTAGTAGCACTCTATATTCTCTATACACAAGAGAAGTAGGAAACCACAAAGTTTGGACTACTTAATTTTTATTTCAGTAAGTCTAAATTTGTTTTATTTTTATTTTTTTAATGAACAAGGGAATCTAAAGTGAATTCAAAGGAAGATAGTTCTTCAGCTATTTCTACTTGATGACCAAAAGACTTACAGTGAATATAAAAACTGCTTTACTATGCTTACTATACATTTTTGTACCCAGAAAAGCTCAGAGTTCACTGTTTCCTAAAAAGGTGTTAATTCACTACCGTTCTTGATTGTATAGCATTAATATGGTACCAAGAAGAGAAATTTCATCTTTATCTTAGTCTGTGATTTTATTCTTCTGTGTGAGGAGGAGTGTAACAGCCAAGTGTATTCCAAATTGCAAATTATTGCAGACATGTATATATATAATTGAAAAGCAGTTTGCATAGAAACCAAAAGTAGAGGACACTTATTAGAATGAAGGTTGCCAAAAATCAATAGTATACAACACCATTCCTTTCAAAACAAGACTTGCTTTTATACTGATTTATGTCTTCATCACAAGCTACACTTACATGGCAAAAGTATTTGTGGTACTAACATTCTTTGGTGTTTCTAAACTTTGTAGCCACAAGACATTGCACTCACAACAAATAATTTAGCTTCAGCTTGCATACAGTTTCACTGAGGTTTAGTCTCATGCCAAGGATATAATACAAATTAATCTGCTCTTTCTGTGTCTTCTGTTTTCATGAAAGCTTTATCATAGGCTGATTCCCATAGTAACTGTACTTTTTAGAGTATTTTGTGACATTAGGTGAGTGCCAAAGAGAGTAGGTGTATTTCATGTGAGAAAACAGAGAGGCGGCATGGTAAACACACTAGAGAGATCAAAGCAGTTTTCAATGCAGAGAAAAAAAAAGAAAAAATTCTAATACAAATGTGGGGAACTTACAAATAACATATTAATAAAAGATTGAGATAAAGTAGCAAAGTAGAAGCAGAAATCAGCCGAAATCTCATGTTCTTTTAGTAAACTTGAGAAGAAAAGCACATAAGGAGCATAGTTGAATCCATCACTTAAGAAAACACATAAAAAGAAAGAAGAGAGTGTGGTAAAAAGTAAAATCCAAAGTAGGATCATAGTAGAATAATATTATTTCAGGTCTGAATATTGGCAGGCCATCATGTTAAGATCCACTCGGAGATGCATTTAGTCAAAGATACACACTGCAACACAAAAGTTAGTGTGATTCCCTAATCTTTAAGTCACAAAGGATTTTTGGTGAGCCCTCTGATAAGTGAAAAAACCCAAAGCCCACAAAAGGATCTGGGAATCAGTAAGGATGCTGAAATATAAGGATTCTGTATGGAGTGCCTAGGTTGAAGACAAGAGTATTTTTCATTATCTCTCTGTTGGGTCTCATGGCAACAGGCATGACAGAAAACAAGAGAAAATGATTGGAATGATTCAGTAGACTCTGCTTGTGTCTAGACTTGGTGCTGAGCCTCAGAACCATGACCCCAAAGTCAGAGGCTGCACTAATTACTCATTGATCCATGCATTTTAAGAGTATGCTGTTGTCTGATCATCTGCATACAGAGACCAAGATATCTCGTCAAGTACTTGTTTTTAATAATTCTCTGTGTTCTGATTGTACTAAAAGAGGACTAGTAATGGCAAAGGGCTTGTTGAATGCCTATTCTAAAATATAGCTCTTTGTTATTTAGGAGTTCCTTATATTTTTTTTCTGCTTATAAGTCTATCCAGGTCAGTATGTAAATACTGACTTCCTATTTTAGTCAAAACATTCCGTAGAATCACCTAAAAATGTCAGTAGTAATGATTTTAAGTTTTCTTTTAGGGAACTGATAAAACCAGAAGCACCTTAGGAACAGAGAGACAAATAGCAGAATTTGTTATTTCATGAAGTGTTGGGAATCATGTTCAAAACTATACCAGCTGTTAGAAGTATTGGGACAGTCATCGAAGCAAAAGCCTTGAAATTCAGTATCTCATATGTGATGATGGCTAATAATAGATGCGTAAAAGCCTAGCCTGTGCAGAAAAGCCTAGCAAAAGCTAAAGATTTTTACTGGAGTGGTCTCCAGTACACCCATGAATTTGCAGACCATGAAATTTTGAAGAAGCCGTGTATTTTCATGTGTAATAGCACTCAGTGGGGCAGTTTCCTATTAATTTCTGTGAGTTTCAAATTGCTTTCAGAAGCCTTTAGTGCCTCTTGAAATTCAAAGTGAGTTGTGCCAGACAGCTCCACTGACAGTTTAATCTGATGCTCCCAAATGTTTATATTTGAAAAGGCACTGACAAATATTTCCCCATTCATTGTCTCCATGTCATTTATGATTTTGTATATCTCTGTTGCATCTCCTTGTCCATTTCCTCCCTGTATCAATTTAGCAGACTGAATAATATCGTTCTCTTTAGTGGTTCCTTGCACAGGGAATGATTCCTTACTGTCTAAAACGAAATCATTCCTGTCACTTTTCTTTGTGCCTTTTCCTTCTAAAACTACTATATCGCTTCCTTGATAGGGGAGTCAGATATCTAAACACCTTTCAAGGTGAGGGCTTTTGGATTGAATAATGGGACAAGTTTTCTCTTCTCTAAAAAAACCTCCAAAATAACCCCATTCTGTTATTTTAATTCTTCTTAAGAATTCCTATCATTTTTAGCTTTGCCTTGCTACTAATCATTGAGCTGGCATTTTCACACAGTGAAATCAAGAGCTCTTTCCTGAGTTCTAATTACTCACTTAGAGCCATGAATGTGTATGCAAAGTTTGGATTTTTTTTCCTTAAGGGCATTGTTCGAGATATATATGCATTGAATTGTTGTGTGTAGATATTCAGTGTTATTAGCAGACTTTATCACTTCACTGTCTCCTTTTCCTGGAGTGTTTATGAATAGCACAAGCACCAGCACAGATCTCTGTGGAACCTTTCTCCATTAGTGATCGCTCTCCACTGGCAAAATAGACCATTACATCTTACTTTTGTTTCTCTTTTTTTTTTTTTTTTTTTTTTTTTCCCCCTGGAAGAGGCATTCCTCCATGCAATGGCTTCTGCTTTTATCCCACGGTAGGTTGCTTTCTTGAAGAATGGCTGGTGAGGAATCTTGTCAAACATCTTTTGGAAATCCAAGAAAACCATATCATTTTTGTCTGTGTGCTGACTCTCAAAGGTATGATATCCCTTTGTGAAGAGAGGGAAGACTCTTTTATTTCATTTCACATTTATCCTCTAATCTTGTCTTACAATTTCTTTTACCAATCAGAAAACTACAGACAAAATATGTAATTGTTCACAGCTCTTGGGATTTGCCACAGACACCACTAGTAAATCTGGTAGTAGTAACTAAAGAAGTAGTCAAATCAGTCAATGACATCCTAGGAGCAAGTCAGCTGCTTGCCAATAGGCAAGATTTAAAGTGCTTCTAGAAGGGGAGATAAATATCTAGCTTTACGTATAGACACTACTGTTGATACCTACTTTTAGGAGACTAAATAAGGAGCTGAATCTCACCCTTTGAGCTGTCAAAACCTGATATCTTTGGCTAATGTCGTTGCTGGGCTATTTCAGTAGTTTTTAAAAGGTTGTGGAGATCATGCAAGGTCGCTAGTGGCTGAAGAAAGGCCATTACTGCTCCCATCACCAAAAAAGGTAGGAGGATCAGTGTACGGAGCTATGGCCCACTCAGCCCCAGTTAGGTCCCTAGGAAAATCAAGAAGTTAGTACTCTTCACAACCCTTGTTGTAAACATAGAGATGGAGAAGGTAAATGGGAACAGTAGACACGGATTTAACCAGAGCCCTGGTCTAAAGACTTACTGCAGTCCTTTCCCATCTGAGGAAGTACACAATACTGTAGTTCTATGGTTAAAATCCTTTATTGCACATAGTGAACTTATTCAGGAATTGTTGCTATGTTAATGAAATACATTTCAGAGATTTCTCCTACTGGAGCTAGATCACTGGAATATGATGTATCATAGCCTTACAGTGCCTAAAGTGTCCTAGAAATTTTATAATATAACAGAGTTCTTGCTCTGCAGAGCTGAAAAACATCTAGAAAAAGAAAAAAGCAAGATACAGTGAAGAAACTGGGGGAAAATGTAAAATTTTTGAAGTCTGGTCATGTTTGCAGCTAATATATATCACATTGTTATATGATAATCAAGTAAAATAAACAGACCACATATCTAATCTCTTAATTAATCCAATTTAATTTTGGTTAATTTTGTTTAATTACTCATGTAATTCCCAGATTGGGCATGCAGCTGTAAAACCAGATGACCTAGAAGGTTTTGTACTTTACAAAACTGGACACAAATTTCAGAAAATTTCACTATGATGAATGGTTATAATAAACTCCAAAAGAAATCAGTGTTGTAATATTTTTTCAGAATAAAATTATCCCCACTAAGAAACCTTGATGATGTTTACTCGTCATATTGAGCACTAATAATGGTAATGTTTGTTTTTAAAGAGAGGTAGTCAGAGTACTAAAGGATAATAGAGTATCACATACTTGCTGAAGGAAAAAAAAATTGCAGCAGATACCTGTTCAACTCAACATTAAAATTAATTCAGTGTCACACTTAAACATGGCATTCCATTGAAAAATGATGAGTTATGGCAATATCTCAGCAACACGTTTAAATGAAATATAGTTTGTAAAAGGCAGAGTTTTCTAATCTCCTCTACTTACACTCTGACAGAAAATATAAGAAGATTTTCTTCTAATTAAATATATATGAGACAAGCAAACAACATCCATTTCTTCTAGTCATCTTAAATATTCAGAGGGAGTTAACAAAAATCCCTAGGAAATTGTCCTTCTAGGGGAAACAGGTAAATCACAAGTTCACAAAGTGACTTACAGAAGTTTTCTGGTTTCTTCTCCCATTCTGTGTCAGAAGACAGTACATCTGCATTGTTCTAGTCTGATGTCTGTCTAATCTGTGTTTATCTTCATGGTCTGAATTTTAAAGCCCCCATCACTCAGAGCTCACCACTACTCACAGAATGAAAGGCCCTCTAAAAAACATTTCTTTTGCTGAAATTTGAGATGTTAATTTCTCATGCTGTTTTCAAAAGACACGTAGAACAAGAAACCTTCATGAGTCCATAAATGGAAAACTTAATTCCATGAATGGTTAATTCTCATTTAGTCTGTCAATGGTAAATTCTCAGTATGTCTTCCTTAGCTGAAGAAAACCCATCTGTCAGCACCACTAACTTTTTCTTTCTCTTAGTTTTGTAAAGGTCATAGTTTTATTTGCTGTTTTATCTTGGTCTATAATATTATGCATGTTTTGCAAGGCATTGTGCTTAAAACTTGACATTCTGCTTCCTGAAGGCTGCTACGAGAAGAAGCAGAAATAAGAAATCATCTCTGATGTGTCTCAGTGCTGTTTATTGATCCCTTCCAAGATGGGAGGTGGGCACTGCCTCTCTCACTCACACATTCACTGATTTATTTCAATATTCCACTTACAATGAAAAGTAATAATTAATAAAATATTGAATATTATAGGACTTAGGGCATTAGTATTCTTAAAAACGTTAAATAAGTACTACATCTTTATAAATATTTTTTCCAATTTGTCTATAATCATTATGTTGTAATATGGTCATCTCTGTTACAATTTCCCATTGAAGCCATACAAATCAGTGTAAAAATGCTTATCAGATTTTAAATCAGAATTCTAAATTCTTGATTTTCTACATCAGTTACTACTTCCCAGAGGTCTGACAATATGCTTTCATAGAAATGTCTGTCAAGATGTTCATTCTATTATAATCTTGCTACTTCTTAAATGCTTACAGATTACTCAGTACTTTCCCTATTATATTTATAAGATCCAGAATAAATACGTATATAGTTCTGTTCGCTAAGGTTTACTTTGCAAGGCAATTACACTCGTCTATGCTCTCTAGTCTTGTGAGAGTTCTTAAAGATAATTGCTAATGGGTTAGAAATTGATTGGCACATTTTTTAAGTACTTTAGTGTGGTCTCTTGCAACTCGTGGCCTGTGGACTATTGGAGGTCTGTAAAACACGAGATAATAATTACTTATTTATTTGTTAGGCAGAATAGACTTCAAAACAGAAAAGCGTGGGAAAGAAGACAATTCATCCAGCAAAGTTTCTATTAAAGACTTAACCCCCCACCAAGAAAAAACCCCAAAATCCCCCAAAACCCCAAAAAAGAGTACATAATTAAATGGGTAAGAAGTAAGAGATAAATACTCAAACCATAGTGGCAATACTATGGAAGATGTGCTATGAATGTTTTTTCAGAAATATTGGGAGGGATAGAGGGGGCAGGAAATATCTTCCAACTACGCCTAATAGTACTGGTAACAGTAACGTACAGGAGTGAAAACCATAGCTGAGAAAATTTACTGATATCAAAAAACAGGTTGCTAGTGGATAACTCCACAGTATTTGCTCAGCACAATGAATCACTTCATCTGATTCAACACATGAAATTTAAACAAAGGCGTTCTGAAATGAAATAGCAGTTGACAATGGTGTATTTCCAGAGATTTAAGATTGTAGGGCAAAGAATCTACCACATAAAACAACATTAAAAATCTGCCAGTCATTTATTCATCTACTAGCTCTCTTCATTGTGCATGGTGGGATTAGATAATTTTCCTTTCAGAGATAAATATATATCTTCAGGTAATTAGGTTGACAAAGGAAAATGTTCAAGAGGGTAAGATACAGAGCCAAGTGCCACTGTTCTTCTCCTGTCTGCTTCCTTGGCCAGAATTCAAATTTAAGCAGAGGAATAAAAAATAAATGCACACTACCACTCAGCTGAGAGAGAGCAGAGGAAACTAGAAAAGCAGTTTCAATTTTCTTTCCTTTGTTCTTATTAATAATATATTTGCATCAAGGAGAATCAAGGCTTCTTAAGAGTTTATGTTTAATCCCTCTATGCTCTTTCTCCAAAAATATCTGTAAGAATTCCTTCATCATATTTCTGCTAATATGAAATAGATGAATAGCTAAGTTAGCTGTCAGTGGGATAATTTCATTACTTTTGCTCTTCTGCCCCTTTTCTCAACTGTTTAAGGATCTAGGAAAAAACCCCCACCCAAACCCTTTCTAAGTAGTCTGTATGTTCTGCTGAATTTGTGAAGGACTATGAATTACATAACACAAAAACTTGAAATGTCATAAAACATATTGACTGGCCTGAAGTGAGAATTGATGCTATGTACTCCAACAGCTATAAAAAGTTTAGTTTTGATATACTTAAATGCAAAATAGTAAAATAACCCTGATTAACTGATGTCTAAATTTCTCATAGTATATTCTTATTTAAATAGCAATTTTCCAAATAAAGGCAACAACAATTTGGTTTAAGAACATATCCAGGATATATCTGGATTCTCTGTATAGGGTTCCCAAGTCACTTAAAGATTCTGTTTCACCTGTAGGTGTACTGAATTACACAGGTAATTCTGCTTTAACCGGCAGCTAAAAATTATGGTGACTTGAACCAACTTAATGCTAATTTACTTTCACGTTGTGGCTTGGATCTTACATGAAGATGAAAATCCAGTTTCAGGTTTTGCTTTAGCCTGAGAAAGTTCAGACAGAAAACTTTACAAAAGTGTGAACTAATAACTCTGACATACATTTAGGTATCAAAAAAACCCTACTGCACCTATACCACTTCTCATTGTGAAGCAAAGAAAACTAGATTCATTGAAGAAAAGAAGATAAAATGATGCAGTGTGAACTTATACTAGTTTAATCACTCAGCAAGGAATAGAGTTTTTACTTCCTAAAGTATGTATTTTGTATTTAATAGGCCTCTTGACCACTTTGATACCACAATCATTGTGGGAGACAAATCAAGGAGAGTTTAGGCTTTCTGGACAGATGTGTTTTTTAGTTACAGCAAAAAGAAGACTGGATGCCTGCTCTTCTCTTCAATGAAGAGAAACATTTTAGTTTTCTTCAGACTGGTGTTATTTGTTGCACTTTAGGCAGCGAAAAAAGGGATAATATCACAAATTGTGCTTATGACATTATAGTAAAATTAAACATGATAAAATAGCATGGAAAGACAGTGAAATTGCCACAGGCTCTGATCATAAAAAGAGCGCTGAGCAGGAACTGCAATGCATCCATGCAGAGCATTTCCTTGGAGTACTTGACAAGGATGAGGTAACTGCTCTTTCCTGGAAATCAAGAAATCCCAAAATATTTCCACTGAATACCACTTTTTTTTTTTTTTCCTGGACTGTCAAGATCAAGTGCCTCCTAACATGAGAAAACAATGACTTAACAAAGAGGCTTAACTCTTTCAACTCACTTACCTATCCTTTCCCTGAAATTAATACTTATTTCCTTCAAAGCACACAGACCTGATGCTCATATTTCTGGGACAGAATTTTCCTTTTTTGTGTGTGTTTGTTGATCATCTTGCATAATAGGGAGCTAGTCAGTGTTTTGGATCCTACAGCCTTACTTCTTTACAAATTTTTTCTGTGTAATTTGATGTCTATCCTTATTTCTTTCCCATATGACAAGAACAGTAAAAGCATAATTTTTCTGGGCCCTATAGAAAAAGAAAACCAGAAATGACTGACAATTTGTCATAAAATACATCATATTGGAGAACGAAGATGTAAAAAAACATAGACCTTACCAAAGAGAAGTAGTAACATATACCTTGGAAAAACTTCATTTAGAAAGTTGATTTTATAATAGTATTTCTTTCCAGCAAACCTTCTGAAGGATGGCATAGAAAAGAGGAATGAAAAGAACAATAAAATCATTGACCGTGACCTACAGTTGGCTTTTCCAAGCATTATTTCTGTAGCATTGTGTTGATATGAGGGAAAACAAACAAAATTGCCATAATTTTCTGTGCGTTTATTTGAAAGATTCATAATTCTAAAGTAGTTATATGGCTCTCTCTTCAATGTCTTTTTATCCCTTATGTCTTGGAAAGTCTAGTGCTACTAAAGAACAATGAAACAAAAACCATTCTGTTCAAAACATTTGGTCTTTTACTAATTACCAAGTACATCTATTAAAAAAAAACACTCACCTAAAGTGAACAGCTTGTTTCATTAACTGAAATTTTCATGTCTAACTTTTCCTGAGATTTAGAATATTACATGTTAAAATTGGGTTTTTTAGTGATGCTTCCCTGTTGAGGGCAGTGTCTATATACATAAAGTGATTAAAAGTTTTAGTTCCGGTGAGATAAACATTGTTTGTGTATCTGGTCCAATTGACTGGGACCTGACTGAATCTTCATTTTACTAGAAGACAAGTAGGATGATTCAAGATGTATAAGTTGCATATTAAATTACCTGTGCAACGTGTAATTCAACAAGAAGAAAAATGGAAAGATTTCTTCTTATTTCTCATTAAATGCTACTTATATTTCTAATAATTCCATATTCAAGATATAGACAAAAGATAAACAAACCATGAAAACAAATTAGACATCAGCAGGATAATTTTTTTTTTTTTTTACACAATAATATTTATGACCTGTTTAGCGTTTGGAAGCAAGCAATGATATGTGTTGCGTATACGTATATTAGGTAATGATACAGTGAAGCAGTCACACACCTGGTCCTATTTAACTTATCACATGATAAGCTAGGCAAAAGATATTCAGTGGCAACAAACAGGGAAATAGCTAACTAGACTGTGGAATTCGTTGCTACCTCATTTTACTCTTCCCAGTGAATTAGAAGGTTACACAGAAGAGAGTGTAAAATGTACCAGAGCTGCAATATCCTTGTACTTCTGTGTATAGATTTGCAGTTTGCCTGAGCTTAGAAAAAATACTTCCTCTATTCTGAAATTATTTTAGAAGAAATTCTTATGTGCAAATCATAGGGAAACTTCTGACTGTCTCTGAAATTTCCAACACCTGACTACTGTTGCAAAATAGACTGTCGGAATCCTTAAAACTCTTTCATCACTGAAAAAGGATGTGGTGAAACCAAATGGAAGTGTGCAAGACAACTGCATGTCCACGGGCTGAAAGGACTTTCCTCTAAAACATGAGCCAGACCAAATTCTGAAAACTGACCTTGTATGATGTGAAGAAACTTTTCTTCTGTCATGATACTGATTTTCCTCAAAATTTATGGAATGTACAAAGTTACCATTTTGTAACTTCACATCTTCATCTATTTGACAAAGTTAAAAGGAAGGTTCTTCATCCTCTACATTATCAGCTGCTCTTTATTGAATTTAGTCCTAATGGACTCCTTCTATGGTAAAATATTATTCATCAAATATAATAGTATCTAGCTGAAAGTGACTATCTGACTATTTCCCTCCCTTGAAAAAGCTTTTGCAGGTCAGTGTTGAAGTATATATGTCAATGAATAAAGTAATTTCATCATCAGTATCATCAGTCTGGTATCTTTCATGAGTAACAAATCCACTCAAAATAAAAAAAAGTTATATCCTTGGTGACATCATAAGGATCTCAAGGCTATTTCCTAAAATTGACATATTTCAGCAAAATGTTTACACTATTGATATTGTTGAAGATTATTCTTTGCTTTTCTTCTCTGAACTTGTCTGGAAGGCAAGAATTTTAATACAGTTGTACAGAAAACACAAAATTACAAACTCAGTAAGAAATAATTCACAATATCTTTTTCTTGATACTTGTAAGCACAGAAATGAAACAGAGGTATAGACACAAGATTTAACTGGTTTTTATTCTTGAAGAACAAATTCTACTTGATTTGCATTCATGTATTTATTTTTTAAAAAAAAAACTTCTTTCTGACTTATGAAGATTCTGTAACATAAGCTCAGTCACAACAGGAGTTATGTATTCACATAAGAAGAGATTTTTAAAGTAATCTTTGTACTTAATTGCCAATAATTTATGATATCTTCTCATGATTTCCAGATCTGAAATGTGAAGTGGTCTGATTAATTTAAAGTCATAAGATCTTAAAGTAAAATAAGTACTTAAAAATAGCTAAAATTACAGTTCTTGGAAGTTTAGAAATAATTTTAAAGTTTGAAGATTAATGAGCTCTAGTTGTTTAAGCTTTCAGCTGCAGATCACTGATTTTTGACCTAGTTTAACAGTGTCCAGTGCCTCAAACTTGTTACCACTTGAAGGCTCCTTGGCAGTTCAACTGAAGCCATCTGTTAGACACAGATTCCTACAGAAAAATTGTTCACAGGAAGAAAATCAGTCCAATGAAAAGAAACCTTGTTATCAGTCTCAGCTAAGACCATGGAATAAAATAGCATGAAGATCATTAAGGGACTGTTTACCTGGCTGAGATTAAATCTGTCAGTGTTCATAGAGGAAAGGAAAGAAGTAAGATGGAGGAAAAGAGGAGGAAATATTCTACAAAATACAGTTTACAGCTTCAAAAAGAAACCTTATCCAGAATAATTTTAGCTAAATAAGAAAATATTTGTAACCAAAACATATGGAAGAAATACTATATATGAAGGTACAATAAAGTATTTTGAGATATCCTGATTTACTTAGCCCAAGCAGGTGTTTTCCGGAATGTCTCCAGCAGCACGCTGTAGGTAAATTGCGGAGATGTTTTGGTTTTTTTACTGATATTGCCATGACAAAGAAAGCTTATTCTCTTCCTGGATTTGGAAGGATTTCCATCTGGGCTTTCCATCTGAAAGACACCTGTGATGAATCTTCCATCCCTAGAATATTAACTTAGAGTGAAAAAAGCGATGCCTTGCTACTTCCCATACTATGAAGTGTTAATGAAAAGTCTGCAGAGCTCTTGTGCTTAAGGCCAGTTCCAAATTACTCAGTGGTTTCCAGCCATCTTCCTGGTATTACTGTGATTAGATTTAGGAGTATTGAATTAATGTGAGAAGAAAAAAACATGTCTCTCTTGCTGATGTTGTGTGCTTCATGCAGAACACAGAGATCCTAGGGGCCACTAGCTTCAAAATAAAAAAAAAGGAGGGAAGGAAGGAAGGAAGGAAGGAAGGAAGGAAGGAAGGAAGGAAGGAAGGAAGGAAGGAAGGAAGGAAGGAAGGAAGGAAGGAAGGAAGGAAGGAAGGAAGGAGCAAATCTTTAAAAACTGGTTTTCTTAGTGGAATGAAAGTAGGAGGATTCTTTATGCTAGTCTGGCTTTCAGCTTATGTCAATGCACTGAAAATTATTTAGAACATTTTATTTGTCTTCTAACAAATTTACTGAGGAAAGATTGGAGCAACATGATGGTTTTAAACAGTGGATGAAGAAAGAGTTCATCATCATCAAATTCTATATGATATCAGTGTATACTTGCCTGTAACCAAACATCTGTTCTTGCATGGATAAAATGCTTTCAATAGCCTCTTCACAGGTGATCTCTCTTCCTTCTTCCTCATCGAGTCCTGCACAAACTCTTAACAGAATTTGAAGTAATTGAAAGCTATTCACCAGCACAACATTCATCCTTCTCAGTTCCTTCCTGTGCATCCTGTTCCTTCCCACAATCATTTCATCAGCATGTATGTTTGACTTAACCCTCCTTTCTGTCCATTCTGGGTTTGTAAAAGAAGAGATGATGTCTTTAATTATTGTACCAATTCAATCGCAATTTTCTTCAGGCAGATATCATTCAGTCTTTGAATCAGAAGCCCTTGCTGTCCTTACTCTAAAAACTCCCTCTTTGTATTATGGACTATCAGAGAGTCTTCATTTGATCTTTTAAAGCCTCTTCACAGAGCCGAGAAAAAGGCAAAAATCTGAAAAATTAGGTTGGATCGTTTCCACATTGCAATAAACTACTGGATACTGGAGAATAAAAAGAAGACTCTCAACTTTTAGTCAGAAATTAAAATTACTGGCCAGCTCTTTCCTTGCAGATCCTTTGAAATAACAGAAGAAAAGAGTTCGTGAAGAAGATCCTGTAGTCTTACTCACTTACTGTGGTAGCTATTCTAAATTTGTGGTATCCATACTACATTTGTTGGTTTTGTGAGCTAGAGCACAAAAAATAACAAATTTCTGCAACAAAGTTTAATTTCTAAAATTCATAAAATGGTCCTTGTGGGTTTCCAAGCAGGGGTTCAGAGATGCAGTGAGGCAGGAGTCCAGAGCGAGGAATGAATTATTTATTAAATTTACAAGACCATTTATATATTCTAGTTCCATAAAGCAATTGAGCAGTGTTCACACTTCTCCTAGGGGGATTGGTCAAAGTCTCAGACACCCACTTAGAGATGTTTTTTCCTAATATAATGTACACAAGGTCAGAAGATACCAGATATGAATGCTATTTACAAAAACCCTATCTATTGTTTACATAGCTTACACAGCAAAGGAAAAGTTCTCACAGAATGAATGCAAGAAGAGAAAATTTCTCTGCTAACAGCATTTCAGCATCCACAGGTCCTCTGCTGGGTTCTTTTTCATTTAGCATATTGGATCTATGTGCTTTTTGAGTTACAGTTTACTTTTCAGAGTACAGAGGGATCTGATGAGCAAATGGTTTAGCATTTCCACTATGGACTGAAGTGCATCCTTACTGAGAATCACAGTTCCACATAGATCGTTTTTGTTTAATTAACGAAATTTTTCCAGCACAGGCTCTGACAACACAGCCTCATGCTCACCCAATTTATGTCTGGGTTTTCTTTATGTTTGGGTAGCATTCACCTCTAATCAAGATCAGACTCCCTTTTCTCTGGAATCAAACTTTTGATGCAACAGAGCTCTCCAATTATTGACCTTGAGTTACTGACACCAGATAACAACAAAATAAACCTCCTTTTTCCATTTTCTTCATTTCAGTGGTTCTACTGTTATCCTCATCTGAATCTTCACAGAGAAGACAGAAATAGCACAAGATGCTACTTCTCTCTTATTAAAATATAATAATCTTACTAGATTTTGATGATATTATGTCATGTAGATATCAGTCTTGCTGTCTACCCAAGAAACAGATCCTTACACAATTGTTGCTAACATGTCATAGGCCAAGGACTAGTTAATTTTGGGTTTTGTTGTTAAATCAATCCGTTCAATAATAGTGCTTAACAATTGTTTTGAAAAGAGACATGCTGTAAGAAAGAGAAATAAGTTCATCTCAGATTGACGTCTTTACAGCAATTAACCTAAAGTTTGGGGTTATTCAGACTCAGTAAAGAGCAGAGCACACAATTGTTCTTTTCTAATCCAGGTGTGACCTTAGTGTATGTTGCAGGTTTGAAGTCCACAACACTTTTGCTTGGACTTGCATGCAAGAAATAGAGTAAATATAAAGTGATTTAGGAAGGGAATCTTAAATGTGCTCTTAGTTTATGTTTAAAGTCAATACAAATGAAACTAAATGAAATATTATTCCCCTTGTGCTAAACTTTCCGAGATTCCAGTTTTGAACTCTAGGAATTCTGAAATAAAACCTTCCAGAAGACAAACCAAATTCCAAACCATGTTGGTAGCTATGGCTGATTGCTAGAAGAACCAAGTTTACATTTATAGTAAGAGTCCTACAGAAGAGAAAATTGAGCTTCAGTCTCCTGCAAAGCCAGCAAATATACTTAGCACCATGCTGTTACTCTCTGTGAGTGTAATAGAAAATAGTGCACCTAAAATGTGCACAGACAGCTGTGTGAGCAAAAATCTGCCATTAAACTCTGACACCTTCCCCAGAAATTTAGAAGTTCATTAAAATATTTCTAATAGATCTTAGTCATACCTCTCTAAGGGATACTAGCTTTCTAGCAGTGCAGAGATATTGAAGATAGGACTTCCACACCAGACAAGCAATCAGACGTGTGCAGACGGATCACCTAGCTGCTCATTTATTCTTTAATTGATTTGAATTAAATAGATATTTTGAAAAGGACCCAGTAACTGAGAGTAGTCTGAGCCTATAGAAAAGCCTGCAATTTTGTCTGTTTTCCTATACCCTCATCCCAGATGAGTAGAAACAGTAATGCACATAGTTTCCACCTTGTGCTTTAAATCCATGTGGGCCTGTAACATTTCATCTAGAGATTAATACTATATACACAATAATTTGGCAAACCACATGGTAAAGAATGACCACAGGGAATAAAGTAAGAGTGACCTATGTTGTTTACTTATCCAGCACATTTGGGGAATCAAAATAATAAGAAGTTGAAGAACATAGTCTAATAAGGAATGAGTTTAACCTCATGATGATACTAAAGGGTTGCAATAGTTATTCTGAATTGATGCTACTTATTATTTTGCATTTACATCTTCTTAAGTGCAGTTTCTATTTTTTTCATATCTCTAGGATGATTTTTTTTCAAAATTCTGACTTGTCCTATCAAAGCAAGGATAATGCCATACAATGTTATTTTAAAACAGACTACAGGCTTCTAATGTAGATTTTACAAAATGTTTGAAGTCAGCAGTCTTTGAAAATTTCATTGGCTAAAGGTTTCCCTTTCATATGCACACACCCATCTAATTGTGCTATCAAAAATTTATCGACAGCTAGATTTATGAAACTTATAACCTTGATGAAAATTCCTTAAGTTTCACTGTAATATGAATTAAGATTTATTCCGTAACTCATAAATTCAATTTACCCAGGCTGGTTTTCATATGATGTGTGTATGGTGAAATTTGAGTTCAGAAAAAAAAGCTCTGGTATTGGTGTCATCCCTTCACCTCTATGTCAAAGAAATCTGAACATTTTCTTTCCTTTCAACAATTTTTTTTTCAAACCAAAGATATATGACATAGTGAAAAGTTACATCCACAAGTATTTATTGCTATTGTCCAAGTAGTGATATTGCTCAGTCTTTTTCACAGATTTTCCTTTAACAGATGAGTTCAAAATGGTTCCTATTGCTCATTTGAGTGGATGAGCCCTTTCATCCACACATGGGCACATTGAATATCTAAGCTGTGCTCTGGCTCCTTAATTTACAGTACTGGTATTTTTTATCAACTAGAAGATGCATATGGAAGTGGGAACCTGTATGACATATAAATTAAAGCATGTAATTTTTTTTTTTTGTGTATGAAACTGGGTCTGATAGTCTGCATAAAAAAACTAAAGGAAGAAAATTATTTGATAACATCCTTGCTTTCTGTGGTACTTTAACTAGGAATTCCCTGGAGTAATACCAACAATTATTTAACATCAAATCTTTGGGCAGTACCTAAGGATGACTTGTCAGCAGCTGTCAATATAACACAGCACAGCTGGACACTTATGTAAAGGGTGCAGTAAATCAAGCAAAATAAAAAAGGACAATTTTTAGCTTCAGCACAAGGTGTGTTTTATATATCCCTTTTTTGTTCTGCAAGGATAGATTTTGGAAGACATTTGGGGAAGCTTTTTATACTGTAATTTGTGCTTTTTTTTTAATACTTTCAATCATGGTCATAAAAAAGGAAAGTCCTTCCTTAAAGCTTGTGTTGGAATTCCAATGAGCCTCATGTCAGAGATCCAAAAATTTGTAACTACTCACTACAAAACTGTGTTCCTGAGCTATTAAGCTTGTGACCAAAGTAATCAAATATCAAACCACTTTAATAATTTTTTTCTAATTTTTCAATTAAAAAAAAGCGCACCAGCTTAAATATGTCTCCTTTTAAAACAGTGTTATTTCTCATGAGGTAGAGCAGTGCTATGTTCATAGACAGTATTAATCTGCAAAATACCCTGAGAAAAGTAGGCTTAAGGTGAAACCAGGTTATCTCACAGGTAAACAGATGTGTCCTCTGGTTTTTTTAATAGTCTACTTTTCCACGTTGAGGACCTGGATTAATCTTGCTGTGGCTCATCCTTGCTTGTTTACCAGATTTCCTCTTATTGCTGACATTTTGGTCTGGATTTACCAGGGAGCAACTAGGGAAGCTATCACGGTTTAGGTGTAATGTGAGTGGCTACCCCAGCATCATGTGCTAGGCTAGCTGACTGACAGAATCCAGCTATCCTGAATCCATACTGCACTACTTCCACTACAGCTACAGTAGCCTTGATAGTCTTCACACAAGGGTGATGTCTCTGGGAAAAATATGTCAATAAACATAGAATATTCTCGAACAAAACATCTGAGCATACCTAAGGCCAGATTTTAGAAAAATTTGCAGTATCTATACTAATGACTTGAATAATTTTCTAAGTGGCACAAACCTGACATCTTAAACTAGACAGGTCAGGATCTCCTAGAGAGCTGAACTATTGGTACGGTCCCCGGTGTTGTTTTGACCCACTCTTAAATAAAATGGCCAGACATGATTTGGAGTCTGCAACAGGCGGTTTGAAGGCAAACTCCTATTTTAGCTCTGTGGGCACAGGCTATGTTGTACCAGGTAGCCTCAACGTCAAGTAACACTTCCCGTTTTGTGTGCAGTAATAACCACATCAGGATGGCTAGTACTCATTTCCTAAATTAATATTTATGCATCTATTTAATAGACATAAATTTTCACAAGAAATTTTGTTTCTGTAGGTTCTAGCTAAAGTTTTCACTATTTTCACTAATTTTCAGAAGTAGATAAATAAGTTTAGGACAAACTGATCTGATACACACTAACTAAACTGCTGAACTAAAGGGACCACCCATGTATAAACTTTTTGACTAAAGCAAATATATGATAATTTTGATCAATTTTAGCCCCCGTTTTTGTGAGTTATCTTTTCAGTTAATTTCCCTGTGTTTTTATTAACCTAAGATTATAAATGTATATGGTTAAAAGGGATCTGCTGAGGAATCACCACTTTTCTTCACTGGAGATCTCTCACTTTTGAAAATGTTTCTTAGTGATCTGTCTAAAAATGTTATTTTTGAAATATTTTGGATTTTCTCTAAATGGGTCCTCAGTTATAGGTGATACTGTATGTGTCTGCTATCGAAATTTTTAAATTCATATATAGCTTCCATTAAAAAATTCTATTTGATTACATCTGTCTGTTTATATGGTAAAGAAGGGCAGAGAATGTGATTAAGTAGTAAAATTATTAATAATACAGCTACTATAGAGCAGAAATCATATAGATTTTGCGAAGAAAATCAAATATTTTACTTAGTCATAGTCAGTCACACTGAGTTCAAGCGTATTGAATATGATGAGAAATCTAAGTTTCAATCAACAGAAGTCACCATTATCTACTTTTCTGATGTTTTAATTTTAAAAGGATATGTATGAACTGCTTTTCATAAGCCTGTGGTTTTTCTGTGGTCAGATAACAATTTTATAACAATTTCTTCTTATAAGCAAAACTAACACAACTCTTGGTTTTACACTTAACACTTTAAATTACCATGGTTGTTCTTTCATTAGCCTTCTCTGTGTGTGCTGCTGCCCATTTGCTCAACAATCTCGTCATTAGTATTTAATATTTATCTCTCATTTTCCATTTCTATCTTGTTTCCATTCTTTGTTATAACTTTTTTCAAACTGACCAGTACAGTTAAAGAACAATTCTTTGTCCTCTAATAGTCCAGATTAAGTACTATGAGTCTACTGGTGTTCATGAGCATGGAAAACCAGCCACGAGTGAATGGAACTAGTAGATATGAAGGCATATGCCACAAGTTCCATTCAGAGCTCAACAACATTTTTACTGCAGAACTACTGAACATTGTTGTAGGGAATCATATTTTGCACATGTGTTTAATATATATACATATATATATATATAGTGTGTGTGTGTATATATATATATATACAAATGTATGTGCAGATATACTCTAAATTTTAACCTTTTCCAAAACAAATATGACAGTTGAAGACCTAGACAAGTCTACCAGTTCTCTTAATGTAGGGTTTCTGCTTCAAATTTGTTCACTTGTTTAAGCAATTTAATTTATGTCAATGTTCTCTCATGGGGTAGATATACAGAGGCACATGCTCTGCTTTGTTCACTGTTGTAGCTGGTCATGTGAACATTTTACTTTGCTGCCCAAATTGTTCTATGTTTCTGGTTTCACCAAGAAAAGATAGGAATTTTAAAATGTGCTGACTGTTATTTGTAGCCTTGTAGTCACTGTTTAGAGCAACTCTTGACATACTCTTTTCTCGAAGCAGAATGTTGCAAGGAAGATAATGTTTAAATGTAATACCCAGGGGCTGTTTTTGGAATATGTAAATAATCAGTGGAATTAACAGCATATATAAATTGTCGGTACTTTTTTTTATATTTGATTACACCATGGAGTTCTGTTCACTTAGACAATTTAGAGAGAATTTTCAACTCAGAAAGCTTCATGTCAAGTTCCCAGTTAAGGATGGTATAATAGATGGAAAAGAAATCACTGGATGGAAAAAATTTATGTCAAAAATATATGTCTGTACTAAAATAACCATTATCCTTAGGGTGATATGAAGGGAAAATACAACGCTAGTTTTCCTATTCTTTTTCTTTCTTGAACTCCCTGTGTTTCTAACATTCCAATTTGTTGTGACATGCATCAATCTTGCAACATTTCTATGCAGGCTACTTAGATAATGATGACTGTTTACGTAGTATCTGAAAAAGGCACCATGCATTTAGTCTCATGGCATACCTCTGAATCACAACATGATAATATTCCTGTCTAAAAGAAATGTGTGTGGTGGGGGAAGTAAAGACAAGGACATAACGGGTCTGTAAATAAATAAGATAGAAACTCACAAACAGTAACCTGATAAACCAAGGGATCTTTCTTTTATTACTCACAGACTAAAGTGATGCTTTATGACAATTTTATACTGCATATCCCGCAAAGAAACCATAGGGTGAAAAGGTGCAATTAGTTGTACATTGTGGTTAAAAAACATTTAACAGGTGCGGTTATGATAGTGATATTACATTTATAGTACTTCATTGTGCAATCAGTAGCTCATAACACAGTACTGACCCCATGCTAATGTATTTGTACTCTAGTATATTAGGTGTGGATGGCAAGGTTTTGGTAGCAGGAGGGATACAGGGGTGGCTTCCATGAGGTGAGCTGGAAGATTCCCCAATGTCTGACAGAGCCAATGCTAGCCAGCTCCAGGACAGACAGTGACAGTGGTAATGCTTCTGGGATAGCAGAGTCAAGAAGGGGAAAAAAACCTGCTGCACAACAGCAGCTGAAGGCAAGAGTGAGAAAATGTGAGCAGTAACAGCCCTACAGAGACCAAGGTCAGTGCACAAGGAGGGGAGGAGGTGCTCCAGGTGCTGGAACAGAAATTCCCCTGCAGTCCATGGGGAAGACCATGGCGAGTCAGCTGCGCCCCTGCAGCCCATGGGAGTCCCTGGTGAAGCAGAGATCTGCCTGTAGCCCATGTAGAATCCCACACTGAACAGGTGGATACCCAAAGGAGTCTGTGACCCCATGGGAAGCCTGTGCTGGAGCAAACTTCTGACAAGACCTGTGGTGCTGTGGAGAGAGGAAGGCCACTCTGAGGCAGGTTTGCTGCAGGACTTGTGACCCCACTGGGAGCCCATGCTGGAGCAGCCCGTTCCTGAAGGACTGCACCTTGTTGAAGGAACTCATGTGACGAACTGTAGCCCCTGGGAAAGGCTCACATTGGAGAAGTTTGTGGCAGACTGTCTCATGTGTTAGGGACCTCATATTGACCGCAGCTGCCATTCTCTCTTCCCCCGTGCCGCCGGCAGGAAGGAGGTAAAGAAAGCAGGAGTGAAATTGAGCCTTAGAAGAAGAGAGGGGTGGGTGGGAAGGCTTTTTAAGAATTGGTTTTATTCTCATTATCCTATTTTGATTTAATTGGTAGTATATACAGCTAATTTCTCCAAGCTGAGACTGTTTTGCCAATGACAGTAACTGATGAGTGATTTTCCCTGTCTTTGCCTCATCACTGTGTGGGGGGCTGAAGCATGTGTCTTGTTAGGAGAGGCTGGGAAAGCTGGCCTTATTCATCTTGGAGCAGAGATGACTTCATGGGATCCTTACTGCAACTCCTAGAAACCATAGGGAGGCAGAAGTTGCTCGAGTTGGAGGTGTTCAAGACTCAACTCGATAAAGCCCCAAGAAGCCTGGTCTGACCATATAGGTGACCCTGCTGCGAGCAAAACAGTTTTTGGACTGGAGACATCCTGATATCCCTTCTGGCCCAAGTTACTCATTCTGATACAGTGATTCCATTTTCTGAAAAACTTGAATGTACTAGAAATTTGATTGAATAGTGTTTGATGAATGCAAAATGAATTTACTTTTCAGTTAAGAATGCAAATGTTTGGCATCACTCAGTGCTATATATCATACAATTATATTTTATTTATTCAACCTGAAAATGCCCTCAGTAAGTATAACAAAACCAAACATACACAGAGCTTAGATTATGAATCATGAATAAGTGAAACAGATCACAGTAATACACACAAATAAACTCCTATGAATGTTGTGGAAACTATCTAATAACAGCTAAGTTTACAGAAATTTGAATCAATTTGAAAATAATTTCCATCAAGCCTGAAGTCTAGATTAATTCGATGATTTATTAATGAGAATATTTGATTAGTCTTTCTATATACAAGTCGTGTATGGTAAACAGTTCAAGTTCACATGTGCAAGTGAAATGTCATATTTCTGCTGTGCATGATTTGTATTCACCTGAAACTGCTTTAGAACAGGAATTGCTATGAAAATACATTGCTATGCCTTGTCGACTTTTATTGCATTTTTAATTGCTGCCTAAAGTTACAGAGTAACACTCATGTCTATTTTTCTACTAAGTATACATCATCTGACATGACAATCTTGTCTAGCAATGGTTTGATATTCCAGGAACACAAAAACCTCACTTTTTCTTTTCCAAACTACTGATTGCTTGCTAATGGAAAAAAGCTATCCAGCATAATTTGTTTACTTTTCTTATAAGGCAGAACCATGTTGGATGCTCAAGCACTTTATTGTTTCAGCTTTTCTTACTGGCAAATAATGTGCATCAGTTCTTTTAACTGTCCCACATCAGAAAAGTAACCATCAGAATGCAACCCTTGGAGAAGTAATAATGAAAATAATTGTCCTTTTAACCATGAAAACAATGAGCCCAAAACCATAAGTACTAATAGAGAGACAAGATCCTCCAGTTCTTCATTCTTTAGCTATTTCTACCTAGGCAAATGTCTTCTTTATTTGACATTACTCTAAAGAATTTACACTGTCCTCTACTCTTCCATATAATATCTAAAATATATGCCGTCACACCCTGAGCCTGTGAGTATCTAAATCAAATTCTAATTCAGCACATCTTTTAACCTTTCCTAGTCTCTGAAGTTTACGTGTTTTTTTTTTTTTTTTATTTATTATTTATTTGATTTTTAAAATTATTTGGCTTTTTTTTTCACTAGTAACATTCTACAGGGCTCCATCTTAGGCCCTGTGCTCTTCAACATCTTCATAAATGACTTTGATAGAAGACTTAAAAGGAGCACCAAGTTTGCCAATGACACTAAATTGTGAGGAGTTGTTGATGTCCTCAATGGCAGAGAGGTCCTGCAGAAAGACCTTGAGAAGTTAGAGGGCTGGGCAACCACCAACCAGATAAAGCTCAAAAAAGTAAAGTGCCAGATTCAGCACCTGAGATGAGGCAGACCTGGATGTACGGACAGACTGGGGAGGGCGTTCCTGGAGAGCAGTGCTGCAGAGAGGGACCCACGGGTCCTGGTGGATGGCAAGTTGAACACGAGTCAGCAGTGCCCTGGCCGCCAGGAGGGCCAACCCTGTCCTGGGGAGCATCAGGCACAGCATCACCAGCCAGGCAAGGGAGGGGATTGTCCCGCTCTGCTCCGCACTGGGGCGGCCTCACCTCAAGTGCTGGGGGCAGTTTTGGGTGCCACAATATAAAAAAGTTATAAAGCTGTTAGAGTGTCCAAAGAGGGGCTGTGAAGATGGTGAAGGGCCTTGAGGGGAAGTCATATGAGGAGTAGTTGAGGTCACTTGGAATGTTCAGCCTGGAGAAGAGACGATTGAGGGGAGACCTCATCACAGTTTACAATTTCCTCATGAGAGGAAGCAGAGGGGCAGACACTGATCTCTTCTCTATAGTGTCCTTCTCTGGACTTGATGGAATGGCTTGAAGCTGTGTCAGGGGAGGATGGATATTATTTATGTTGGATATTAGAGGAAGATTCTTCTTCCTGAGGGTGGTTGGGCACTGGAACAGGCTCCCCAAGGCAGTGGTCATGGCACCAAGCCTGATAGAGTTCAAGAAGCATTTGGACAATGTTCTGTTTGGAAAATGTCCTGTGCAGGGCTGAAAACTGAACTCAACAATCATTGTGGGTCTCCTCCAAACCAGGATGTTTTGTGATTCTGTGATTCTGATGTAAAAATAATGAGATAATGACTCAGAAATCAGCACAGCATTACAGAGACCGTTAATGAAATCTCTACTCTCATCTATAAAATCTATAGTTCAAGCAAAATCCAGACACCTGGTAAATGCAGGCTATTTGAATTGACTCTTAACAGTTAAAACTGCCTGGAGAATGAAATGCTACTCACTATGGAAAAGTAAATGTGAAAACCAAAAATGAGAAGGCTAGAAAAATTCTTAGCTGTTATTGGGGTTGGTTGATTGGTTTGGGGGTTTTGGAGACTTAGGTGAGGCTAGGGGGTCTTTGGACGTTTTGAGGCGTTTGATCATTTTGTGATTTGGTTTTGTTTGTGAGCTTATTTTTCCATTCAGAATGAAAAATGGCCAATAACATCAGACTTCTTAGAAACTTGAGGAATCCTTGTGCGTAATTAAACAGTTCTATTACCAAAACTAATTCAGCACAAACTAATGCAAGTACCTGTGGCCTGCTATCTAAGGAGATATAAATCTTCTTTCAGGCAACTGAGTCAATGGATAAGGAACATGAACAGGAACTCCGGTTATTTCTGTATTATATTGCACAGCTTGTAGCTCAAAGTTCTCATTATGACAAAAACCTCTACCCTGAAGATATTCAGCATATAATATTGTGCCGGTTTGGACACAAATCCAGGAGGACACACCCCGAGAGGGGCGTCTCTCTCTCTCTCTCTCTCCCTCTCTCCTGCCTGCCAGGCAAGCAGGCCCTGGCAGCACCTCCCCCACGGGTTCAGGAAAATAATTTCTTGAGTGAAAGTGAAAAAAACTATTTATTTAACAAAACAGAGTCCCCCGCTGTCACGGGGAAAAAGCCTATTGAAACCCCCTCCCCTGTCCCCTAAAAGAGGACTATGGATTTTAGAGTTCTTTCTGTCGGTAAAACCTGCAGTCTTGAGCTGGGCCGGGCCGGTCAGGCAGGGTCCGGCGATCCCCGTTGGAGGGTCCTGCCGAGCAGGTCCAGAGATGGTAGCTGGTCTCAGATGAAAAGCAAGCCAAAAACAGTCCAAAAAGGAAAAGAAGCCGCTGAGGCAGATCACAGGCCCTTCTCCGCTGAAAGCCAAAGAGACTAGAGAGCAAAAGTCCTCTAACCAACCAAATGTTGTCAGAATCGGGAGAGAAAAGAATGCAAAACATTCTAGTTGCAAGGTGAAGCGAGCCGCTTTGAAGAGTTCTCTCGGCTTCTCTCTCCCCCCTTTGCAATTTAAAGGTACACTAGAAATCAAGCAGGCGATGGGGAATACAGTATGGTCATAGAATCACCCCAAGACAAATATACTGATGAAAATCTGAGATGTTTAGTTTAAAAAAGGCTGATAAATTCAAGAGCAACTAAATGTGGATACTGTCAGAGACAGGAAAGGATTAAGTTTGCGTCTTTCAAAGATCTAGGAAGTTTTAGAAAGATCAGGCAGCTGTCGCAACATGGCCATGTCCTCTTCTGGCTGTTTTGAAAGACATTGGTATCTGAAAACACATTTCATGAAGGTTTCAAACCTATAACTTCATTAAGACTCGGAAAACATCTGGAAGATCAAAACCTCTAGAGGAGACAAAGGCTTAGATTCTGCAACCCCATTAGTTCACTGAAATCTGAGATTACATTTTGCCTAAGATGTGACATTTTTATACTTTTCTGGTTCCAGAGAACTCTAGAAATCTGCAGAGGTCTATGTTATAAATGTTTATGAGATGTGAATTGCTAGGATTTGGCAGCACTTGTGTAGCAGCTTTCACAATCAGAAGTTTCAAAATTAGAACCCAAGATTCTAAGTAATTTCTACACTTTCCATCTTCCTTTGTCAGAGAATTTATTTTTTTTAAAATCAAACATGAGGCCCTGAATATGTAGAAAAGCCCAGATAAAGCTCTGTGAGAATATATCACCAATAGAAATGAGGCGAAACAAGAGAACAATCTTCCCAGAAATATATCCTATAGAAAAGATCAGTCAAGACCAATTTAATAACGTGCTAAAAATGGACCCTATTAGTCTTCAGTTTTTCAGTAACAAATGGTCCAAAGATACACAAATGCTTAGTTTTACTGTAGTAGCAATTGATCCCAGGGCATCCCAGGGCATTCAAATGTAAGTTTATGGAAATATGCATTAAAGCAATGTCCTATGAGAATTCAATTATCCAGAAACAGTCCACCAGAAAAAGAGTAAAATTTTCCACTATCAACCAGGAGGAAGTGGAAACCATTTTTAGGTATGCCTTGGCTGACTTGGTTTTTTTTGCTGTGGGAAATAATGAAAGGCTAAAGGTTACCAGGGTTCTGTGTTAGTAGGAAGATATAATTTACTGCCAGTTTTTGAAAGAAGAGTGTGAATACGGGTGAAGAGGTTTTAATGTTGGTAAATATGTTTCATAACTAATCAAACAAAATATTTTCTAGTGTCCATCATGTTCATTAACAGAAAAGTAACATTTTGCATGTGTGCCATCTCTTGCATTTGCAGAACACCATGACTTTATCTTGGTGACTCTGGTCACCAAGCTGAGTGAACTTGATTTCCACTTCAACAGAAAATTGCATATTTGTTTCATTTGCTGCTAAATAGCACACCAGGACATTATGTTATTTTGCACCAGTCACTTGTGTGATAATCATCTTCAAACCACTGTAACTGTTAAAACCACAGTATTAAGTGTAAGCAGGACTTTTTAAAGCAATCATCAAAGGAGCAATGTGCAAAATCATACCATTTAGCAGGGGTCATAATAAATGAATGAAAGTTCTACAACAAGCATCTTGCTTTTGAAAGGCTAGATTAGAGCCAGCTTTCTACAAGCAGGAGCCACTTGTTCCACTGTTATGTGCAGAAAGAGGGATGATGGCAGTCTTTGGCACCTATTCCATTACAAACGATGCTCAGTGTTCAGGTCAGTTTATAGTAGGCTAATAAGATGTACTATAATAAATCCTTGCTTTTCATAGGGGGAAAGTGAGTAAAGTGGAGGGCAACAGTGCTTTCATTTCTTGGAGGTATGGAACTAAAGCCAAGGAAGGACAGAAGCCCTTCACTGTGTCTCATAAGGCTCCCTTTAGTCTTTCTCATTTGAAAACTATAACCCTGAGATTAATGTGTAGTCTCTCTTTGATACACTGCAAAGTATTCACAGATCACAGCAAGCAGAGATTTTACAGGAGGCAGAACACAGGGAGTTCATGAACATTACTAAACAACTCATCCAAACAACTGCTCAGATAGCTGGAATCATTTGTCTTTTCCAAAGGCCTGCATTTCAACCAGAAAAGTAGTTCAATTTCATACTAGTAAAAATGGAATTACAGGAGTATTTTTTGGTGTAAATCTAAAATAGTTTTATAGCAGCTAATAAAAAAGCTGTTCCTCAACATCATCTTCCTTGAGAATAATAACATTCACAGAACAAAATATCTGTAGAAGAATAAACACACTTTTCATCAGTATACTATATGATTTTTAATCTAAGATAAATTGCTCAATGGAAAACAACTTTATAACAACTATTTCCCCTTTCTTATACCCTTGATAAGGAGAATTACTGATCAATGATTAAGTCAACAGTCCAAAGAAGGCCTATCTTAACACTAACCTATGGAGAGCACTTCATTGTGAATAGGCAATTGCCTCCAGGCAGTCTGCTAAAACCTGCTCTGAAATTACCGGGGGAAAAAAAAAACCTGCAAAATCTCTCTCTTCTATTACTGCAGGAAAGGTTTTTGATACTACGCAATATTCAAAAATATGGAAATCATATTTAGTCACTGAATCCTCACTAAAGTATCCAAGCTGCTTTTCACCATCTGTTACATTGTACCCACAACTGTAATCTAAACTTATATTAATCATCATCATCACCATCGTCATCATCATCAAAAATTAAAAATAAATGCATTTTGGATGGAAAGTAAATATTTTTAAAAGTGTGCCCAGAATCCTCTTTTCCTGATTTAATATTTCCATGTTCAGTTTTCCCAACCTACCGTAATACCTTAGCGTCTCCTCTGCCACTGTAATTTGTTCTACAGATTAATCATAAAAAATTATCCTGTCTTGTTCCTTGCTGTCAAATTATCTAATTTCTTTTTTTTTTTTTTTTTATTTATAGGAATATATCAAAGTGATAATTTTGCATGTATTTGTGTGATTTCACCTGACATAAAATTAATTTTTTAAAAATTTTATTAAAGATTTAAGTTCAAAAAGGACCCTTTTATTTTATTCATTTCTCTGCCAGCTGTGTACTGTGGTTTAAATGACAGATCCTCTGTAACTAATTTGATATAAGAAATGGCTGCTATGTCTGCAAAGATCCTGTTCCTTCTTAGGCTGAGAACAGGCAGTGGCCGTGCTAAGATCTGAAACTCTACAGGAGAGGAGATGTAATCTCTACCAGGAAGCAGGAGTGATAGGCAGGAAATCATGCCTAAAAAACAGGCAGGAAAAGATATTTTATATTACACCAAGTGGCATACAGGAAACAAGGCATGTTTTCTGACTCTGGCTTCTTTTGCTCTATATTCTCTTCTTGATCATCATCCCATTGAATCAACATCATTGACTCAAGAATGAATCACACTATTAATCACAATGTTTATGATTTTCTCCTGCATACAATATTTTATCACATTATAAGGATTTTCCAAACTCTTTCTGCTTTTATTCTTCTGTGCAGAGATAACTGCCACCAATAGCAATTCCCTTTAGGATTTACTGGAGTATTACTTGCAATCGTTGTGAATGTTACAGAAGAAATCTAAATGCAGTCTTTGAAATGCAACACAAACTACAGTCAGGATCCATTCCAGTAAAGCTCTTTCATTAATTTTATTGTATTTGTATCCACTGTTATCTTCAATATTTTGCTTCAGCTTTAAGTCCTTGGAGGTTTTTTTAAATGTCCTTAAACTCTAATACTCTGAATTGTGAATTCACTTAGCTTTGAAATTGCAAATCTTTTTCACAGAATATAAATAATAAAGAATATCCAATTGAATCATTTCAATACTTACATTTCCAGATTTTTATCTGTTTCCTATATTACATTTCTTATACTACAGTAATAATTATTTTCTGCACTGCAACAGTGAACTTTAATTTAATTACTATCAAGTGCTGATCACTCTCGCATTTAAGACCCTTGCATACTCCTAGGAACATTTCTTTGCAGTTGCTATGATGTGCTTCAACAGTTTGAAAGTTTTTACACTTAAATGAGCATTTTCTGTTCTCATCCTGCCTTAGAAATAAATGTGTTTATTATTTTCATTATTTTATCTTCATAGGCAAGTTAATTGCAATCATAGTTTGAAATCCTACCTTACTGTGTTCTTTGTCATGAAGTTAACACAAAAACCCCTTCTGCACACAAACACTTGGAGGTGCTCATCCTCCACAGGTAGTCCAGAACTTTATGGTAGCAAACATTTAAACAGAAATGTCAAAAAGCGTAAAGAATTGAACTGATATCTGCACCTATGTGAAAAGTCATTTGCAGATGACACAAAACCAGGAGGACTGTCTGAGTCACCAGCTACTTTTTATTGCCATTCAGTGACACCACAACAGGGTGGCAAATTTCACAGGGAGGGTTCTTGTGAAGTTCAAAAAAAGGGAAATGTCAAGTTCTGCACCTAGGGAGGAATAAACTCCATGCACCAGGAAGGACTGTGGGAAGAAGCTCTGCAGAAAAGGACCTGGCTGAGCTGGTGTACGATCAAGCTGACAATAAGCCGGCAATGTGCTCTTATGGCAAAGCAGCCTCTTGGATTTCATTAGGAAAAGTTGGCAAGTGATCAAGGGATGTGATCTCTGCCCTGTGCTCAGCCCTGTATCTGGTGAGATACATTTGGAGTGCTGTGTCCAGTGTTGAAGCACAAAAATATTGAAAGGCTTGAAGCACCTTTGCTATGAGGGAGGCTGAGAAAAAACAGATTATTCTGTCTGGAGAGGAGGCGACTTTCATTACTGAGAGGGGGCATCTCCTTGTTGTGGGTAAATAGTTGATGGATAGAGTAAAGAATATGAAGCCAGTGGTGCCCAATTCGCAGTACAAGAGACAATGGGTGCAAACTGAAATACAGAAAAACACTGGAAAACACAATTTGAGAGATGTTCCCAAGAGTCACACCATGTGCTCAAGAGTATTGTTCACAGAATCACAGAATGAACTAGGTTGGAAAAGACCTTTGAGAGCCTCCAGTCCAACCTATGACCTAACACCTCCACATCAACTAAACCATGGCACTGAGTACCACATCCAGTGTTTTTTTAAACACATCCAGGGACAGTGACTCCACCACCTCCCTGGGCAGATGACTCAGTGCCTAATCACACTTTCAGTGAAGAATTTTTTCCTCATGTCTAACCTAAACTTCCCTTGGTGCAACTTAAGACTGTGTCCTCTCATTCTGTCAGTTGTTGCCTTGGAGAAGAGACTGACTCCCACCTAGTTACAACCACCTTTCAGGGAGTTGTAGAGAATGATAAGGTCACCCCTGAGCCTCCTTTTTTCCAGGCTAAACAACCCAAATTCAACAATATTTTAATTAACTTAGCCCCCTTAGGCACCAAATGGTGACTAAAATCAGGGATTGAGACACATTCTCCAAGAGTAAAGAACAGAGAAAGAATCTTGTCAACTTAAAAGGAACTTTAGATCTAAATCCATTTCAATGAACATCCTGATAATTCTACAGTTATTATAAAAGTACACAGATACTATATTATATGAGGATCAGGGGACTGGAACACTTCACTTATGAGGACATGCTGAGAGAGTTGGGGTTGTTTAGCCTAGTGAAGAGAAGGCTTCAGGGAGATCTTAGAGTAGCCTTCCAGTACTTAAAAGTGAGCTTAGAGATAACAAGGGACTGTGTATCAGGGAGTGCAGTGACAGGACAAGAAGTAATGTCTGTAACCTGAAAGAGGGTAGATTTAAATTGGGAGCTAGGCAGAAATTTACTCAGAGGGTGGCACGGCACTGGAACAAGTTGCCCGCTGGAACGAGATGCCTCATCACTGAAAGCGTTCAAGACTGGATGGGGCCCTGAACAACCTGGTCTAGTGGGTGGCATCCCTGCCTGTGTCAGCGGCTTCGGAACCAGATGATCTTTAAGGACCCTTCCAACCCAAACTATTCCATGGTTCTATGATTATACTATATTCAGAATATTATCTTCAGGATTATATTCAAACAAAATTGCGACCTTAAGAACGAAAGTGATGTTTGAAAGTAAAAACTAGTAAAAACATTTACAAGTTGTAATGAGAGAAATAGGTTGTTTAGGACCTGATCTATCTCACTTATTTCCAATTTTTGCTTTAGCTTCAGGTGAATCCCCCCCTAAAAATATCTATTTTTCATGGTGGACTGTAAAGTGACACTCAATGACAAGCTCAGATATAGGTTTAGGAGGAATAAACACCAAGAAAAAAATCTATTAAAAAAATGTTCCCTCTTTTTGATATATTCATAATGTATACAGCACAGAATTAGAATCCTTAGCGAAACATAGAGTGAGAAGAACACTGTATACAGCAATCATTGCTTAATGTTTCACTTAGGAAAAAAAAACCAGAATCTGGAAAACTTCCAAAATTATACATCTGTTCCTTTTAATTTACTGCTCAGAGGAATGGGCACATCAAAAAAACAAGGAAAATGAATACATTTATTACTAATTGATGTTCTCTCTATCTAAAACATTTAAATGATCCTTTCTGATAGAGAAAACCTCTGGCTACACTTTTAGTGCTAGGAAATATGGTCAAAATACTGCATGCTTGAGCCAGAAAAACACTGTTATAAATGGAAATTCTCCCAGTGCTTCTGAAGCATTAATTTAGAATTCCAGTGTAGATCCAATGGGGAAAAACAGGATATAATTACACAGCAGATAAATTTAAATATGATTTACTCCAATTACCTCATTTTTGGTTGGTTTGGAGTATTGTTTAGTAGTAAAATAAATGAAAAAATGGGTGTGAACACTTCATTTGGATCTAAAAAGGCAGAAAGGGAAAAAATATGTTATGTCAAAATAACTTTGTAAATAATATGTTTTGACATAAGTATAACCTCAGAGAGCAAAAAGCTATATGATGCACCCATAATTACTTAGTGCTTAGTGCAAAAAAAAAAAAA